>JAWQUT010000294.1:496534-519924 GCA_033807755.1 Ellobium chinense | reverse complement strand
TGAGTGTGTGTGTGTGTGTGTGTGTGTGTGTGTGTGTGTGTGTATGTGTGTGTGTATGTGTGTCTGTGTCTGTCTGTCTGTCTCTCTGTTTGTCTGTCTGTCTGTCTGTCTGTGGGCGTGTGAGTGTGTTTGTGTATGGGTATGTACGTGCGCTTCTGTCAGTATGTATTTGCGCAACTGGGGAAATGTGAGTATGTATGTGTCTTTTGCAGGGGGTAGGTTGTGGAGCGGGTGAAAGGATGAAGAAGGGTAAATGAGGAAGTTCCAAAAAAGAAGGTATATATATATACTATAAAAAAAACTCGTGAAATTTTGTAAGAGCCATACCTCGACTATTTGTGCACCAACCAACCCAAAAAATTTGCATACAACTTCCTTTTGGTCTGAAGGTGTTTCTTTTGATAATTTCTGCGCCTTAAACTTAAACGGTCCGTAAATATTATTTTGAAAATTACGTACATTTCCCCAGTTCGGTGTTTTTAAATGGACCTTACGTCATTGGTTTTTGCGGTTCTTCCCTGAAATGTTTACCTCCAGGCGCCGAAATTGACACCGAGCATTTGTATCTGATGCCGGATCGAGAATATGTACGTAGCAGAGTCGATCGCCAGAGTGAACATTATCATCGTTACGAAAAGGAGCAGAATCAACAGAATGAATATGATTTTGGCCATGGTGCTTTCCGATAGAAAGATGCAAGTCGTAGACTTGGCTGTACCAACAGCCAAGAAACGTTTCCTCCCAGTCCCATGCACATCGTGGGGGTTAATTTCTCCACTGATTTCTTCATGTGTAAGTCACAAATCGACCATAACTGGTCCTTTTTTTTCTTTTTAAATTGATGGACTGGGATGTTCCTAATTGTCTCCGAAATATGTAAAAAGTGGATTTTCCCATATCCAAATGACCTGTTCCATTTTTTAAATTGACGGTATGCTCATGACGTCACTACTATAATATTGTGGTGTATGTAGCCAAATTGGTGTTTTAGAGGCCAAATTTCTCGGATATGGCAGGGTTTTAGAGAGGCTGGCGTAGCTTTTTTTTTTATTTCAGCTTAACCTGATATGTTTACACACAATAACGTGTGTGAGCACAATATTTACAAAAAGAGGAGCGGTGTTAATGATGTAGTCTAGATGAAAGTTAGTCGTTTCCTTCGCAAGATAACGCCGCAAATTTGCGGGTGCTTTGACTGGTATGCAATAAAGACGGTTTATACTATGCAATAGGCACATGTGAGCAAACGCATTAGTTCAGAGTGCAAGACATAAATACGTGAGAGAACAGAGAGATTTGGAGCAAAGGAGTAAGAGTTTATGGCAGTTTTTTAAAGTGTTTTATTTTTTTATAATTTTTTTTTCCTTATTATGTACACGTTCTGTAAATACGTTGGAATTGGCCACAGCGCCTAAAAGGGAGCACCTCGGGACAGCGCTCTTTTCGACTTCTTTGTTACAGAACAATAGCTTGTAAATCCACGGAACAGCGTCAATATCGTTCCAGTGGAATCGTTGTCGTAATCGAAAATGCTATTTATACTATATGGTTAGAAGAAACTCACATGCATTATATCTTAGAATGCTCGTGAGCTTAAATGAACAAAGACAGTTTTAGTGAAATAACCCAAACAAACTCATTCCCAATGCTCTTCATGGAACTTATTGCCTATAATGTTATTTTTTCCGTATAATGGCACAGTGCAACATCCAGAGGCGTACTAGGATACGGCTCTGTCTTTCCCATGTGAACATGTTATTTTGATGCGCACCATGCCTCTCTGCATAACCTACAAGCACACACAAACAAACAAACAAACCCCTACACACATACTATATTCCTCTACAATCATACATCACTACTATCCACTTACTGTTAAACCATTGACATAGAACCAGGTAAGAAATATCTGAGTAAATCTAGCTGGCTAGATTAGCTAGTCTAGTTAGGTTAGATACAGATTACAATTTTTCTAACCCCCTCTTAGATACGCCCCTGGAAATATCTGAATATAATATCATGTCTGGAAAGGACAGTCATTAGAATAACAGTTCTGTGAGCTCAACTCGACAACCCATGTTTCTCTCACCCATGTATTATTGTTGTTGAAATCGAATGAACAAATAATATGCGTATTCGAAGGCGTACTCGCACAAGGGCGCTGTTCCATGGATTTCGAAAGAGTGCTGTTCGGTGGTTCCTGTTACGTCAGGGGCGCTGTTCCGAGGACCCCCGGCCTAAAATAAATATTGAATCTGAAATCTGAACCAGATTACCAATTCCTCACTGTTCTTCTCACCATTAAAAACTTCTATTGATTTAAATAAAACGACACCGAAACAAGGCCATTACTAGGCCTATAAGTTGCAGGAGCCTAATTGGTAAAAAAAAAAAGTTGGACTATCAGAGTCGATAGATGCAGAGTATAAAGTCTGTCCTTTGGACAGATTCTATAGAAATAATCGTATAACATGAAACCACACTGCAAATGTGGTGAAATTCAGTCTTGAATTTATTGAAAAATAATTGTAACAGAAAGTGTTTCCTAACGGCTTCAGCGGATTTCATTTGAGCGGGCCTGTGATCTGCAAAAGAAGACCAAATTTTTAACCCGTTTTCATCTAATTTAAGATTGTGAAAATTCTAAATGGAGGACCCCCACTGTAAACAGTAAGCTTATATAATTTGAACACAATGATGGCACCAGACCTGCAGACTTGTCTTGGCATATCTTGGAACGTTCTTGTGGTTCGAGGAGAAAGTTTTAATTAATAGCTCAAGAAAGATTTTACAGTTTGGCTCCTGCAATCTATAGACCTCTTTATCGTGATCATCTCAGTGTCTTATAAATCTCTTTACTCTTTCTTCTCCTTGATTTTTTTGTCCTTAACTTTAAATCTGCGACATCTGATCATTACCGTCGGAAGGTAATCCCCGGCGACAAATGGTCGAGGACACTGCTTCTACTCAGACGGATTTGGATTAGCGTGGCTGAGCGGTCAAAGCGTTGAACTCAAGACCTAAAGGTGGTGGTTTGATTCCCAAACCACGGTCATGTAGTTTGTTTTTTGGGAAAGCATTTCAATCACACTTTCCTCACTCCACTCGTCTGTAAAGTGGGCTCCTGGCTATAGGCTGTGGAAGATATTGTCAGAATGCTAGTGATCAGCGGCTGCAAATGGCAGGGGCGCTGTATGCTCCCCAGGGAGCTGAGAAAGTCCTAGACTGATCAGGTCTGTTGGGGNGGGGGGGGGGGGGTAATAATGGTGTGAAGTCGCGTGAGCGGGCATTAACCTGAATACGAGACTTATAAATCGCATTATTATTATTATTATTATTATTATTATTGTTATCATTTGCTTCCATATTTCGAATACTGTACGTTTTATATTATCTCTCTCTATCGTAACTTTCGGAGGGACAGAGTACCTAAACTTAGGGTCTGCAGCGTAAAGATGCAGTTAAAATCAAAAACAGTAGCGCTATGACGTGAACTGTACGCTTGAATTCAAATTACTGAAGTGTCACATCATGCTCCTTTTCTCCTTTTATACCCCGGTGGGCCTTTAGGGCTTCTACAAATCAAACAGACCTATATATAGAGTATTTTGATCCTAGTAAGTTTAATCGTACATCAAAGCCTCCCCTACCCCACCCCACCCCACTCCCTTCTCTTTCCCATACCATTCCATGCCTTATGGTTACAGAAGTATAATCCCAGTTTCCTCTTTGAGCCAATAATCTGTTTTCTCTGCTGTCACTATTACAGAAAAATCCACAACCTCTAATAAGTCTTCTTTAATTGTTTGCAGAATTTAATGAGCTTATTAAAAATATGATGTTTAAAATATAGGAGTTTCATTTCGTTTTCGAGCTACGAACCGATACACCGAAGGTGTAAACAAGCTAAGTAGTTTCCTTAATGACAAGTGCTCCGCACAGAAGGCCACACCGAAATCGAAGTGAATGACACAAACTTCGTGTTTAGTTAACAACATCAGGAGAGAATACAAACTAATTCGCAGGTAGGTTCGCAAATCTAGGGTCCATTTTACTATCAACTTAACGCATATAACATGTTATTTTCATCCAGTCAGATGTCTGTAATCTCAAGTTTCAATACTCAATAACTAACAAACAAAAAAAGTAGGCTTAAATGTCATTATTATGGTACCAAAGAACAGAGTAAAGCAGATCAATTAATTATTCTCTACTATCGATTTTTTAGTCAGATTCATTTCTAGTCTTTTTAAAAAAGATCAATACTGGAAGATCAGGTCCCAGCGTGTTCCAATAATGTATTACCTGATTGATTGTGGCGAAGATTTGGGAAAGGGGGCGGAAGGGGNGGGGGGGGGGGGGGGGGGGGGGGTGAAAGGAGGAAAATGAGGGGGAGGTGTGGAGTAAGTAGAGGATCTGTGTTCACCCTGAATAAACGATGCCGCCTCTCCTCCTCTCCTTGTTCAGTTCGATAGCCAGCTGTCTTTAATGGCTTATTATTGATATTAATGCAATGCCTCCGTAGTTATCCCCAACTCTTTACAGTCCTGTGCCTCCATATGCCCCCCCCCCTCTTGTCTATTTACACACACACACACACACACACACACACACACACACACATAGGCTGGCTGACACACAATTATCACCACAACTCCTTCTCACCTCCTCCCCCACCACACACACACAAACACACATTCAGTAAACCTCACTGTTGAGTGATTTTCAATCAATTTATTGATCTCTTTGATCAGCCACGCCTGCTGCAGGCTTGCACGCTGAATACTTGTAGAACTAGAGTGTGCTACCAGTTAAATAAAAGATTTTAATATAGGTCAACGTTATTCAGAACTGGCTAAATGGGCTAAGGGCTTACTATATTAGAAGTGAAACATATACATTCCTGTGGTGGTTAAGAGGCTACTTATTCACTGATGAGGACATGTTGATCTGGAACCCTCGAATGAGACAGTTAGACAGTCGAATAGCAAATCATATCTCTGTGTAGCTTCTCTACAGTTCTATGATTTTCTTTAATAGGAAACTGTTACGCTTCTGGACATCAACAGGTTGTGCTAATACTCAGTACAAAAAGGTGGATGAAGCTTAAGACATTTTGAAGTGGAATCGAATTGCAGATACTGCTCTTGATCTTATAGAACCTTTGCATTAGGATAGGCTCTTATAATATCTAGGCTACATATTGTTTTAAATTAGGAATAAATATATTACATTCGGATTACTTTATATAGAAATGGACTTAGGCTACAGTGGTATGATCTATAGGTGTGAAACTTGATAGTCTAGGCTATGTTGAAGTAGTTATATTCTCAAAGAAGATCTGGAGAACGTTATGCGTCATGAACATCTCAGAATCATAATCCAAGTTACGATGTTTTGAGTTATTTCTAAGCGTTTCGTAGATTGCACAGAGAGTAAAAAGTCACACTCCAGGACTGAAACGGATACTTTTCACATTTTGTGCTATCTGATATTAAGAACAACATTTTGTGCTTGTGAATATTGTTCGTGTGTGGTCTAGATACGAGAGCTGACACAGATCATGTTTGCGTTCGGTTCGTGCAGCGGTAATAGAGGTAATACTTGTATATTTTGAAATGAAGCAGCGGTGATGGTGATGATGTTGGTGTTGGTGTTGGTGTTGGTGTTGGTGTAGGGTGTCGAATGGAGGCCATGGTGGCTATGGTCTAGTTTGAGAAGATGTGGTGGGGGAGGGGGGAGTATGAAGATGTTATTGGTAACTGTAGTGATTATGGTGATGGTGCAGGATCTATCTATCCATAAATCCATCCATCCATCCATCCATCCATCCATCTATCCATCCAGCATCTGTTCGTCCGTCTGTCAATGTGTGTGTATGTATGTTTGTTTGTCTGTCTGTCTGTCTGTCTCTGTCTGTCTGTCTGTCTGTCTGTCTGTCTGTCTGTCTGTCCGTTTGTGGTGTTACGCTTTCTATGGGTGATACAACAATAATATTATCGACTCTCAATCGCCCTCACAATTCTTGGGATTTGCTGCAACGTTCGTTACTACTTATTTACCAGCGGTGAAGGTTTGCGTTGGTGTTAGCAATAGTGATGGTGGCTGCTGTGGTACTGGAGATCATAAGGTGCTGGCCGCAGAGTAATGGTGTTGTGATAGCTGCATGATAGTTGTGGTGTAAGAATGGTAGTGGAGGTATTTTGCTGCTGCGGCTAGTGTACCATAGTAGAATGGACCTCGCTCACACAGCATCAGTTTTGACAGCTGATTCAACATCAGGAAGGGAAGGGATAGCCGAAGAGGAGGAGAGCGATGATGATGAGTTGATAATGAATTAGGAGAGTGGAATGGAGCGGAGTGGAGCGGTGTGGAGTGGGGTGAAGTAGAGTGAGGGAGGGTGGGTGGAGAAGAGTGGAGTGGAGTGGAGTAAGCAGGATGAAGTAGAGTGGAATGGGGTGGAGTGGAGAAGAGTGGAGTAGAGTAGAGTGGAGTGGAGTGGAGTGGGAGTGGAGTGGAGTGGAGAAGAGTGGAGTAGAGCAGAGTAGAGTGGAGTAGAGCAGAGTAGAGTGGAGTAGAGCAGAGTAGAGTGGAATAGAGTGGAGTAGAGCAGAGTAGAGTGGAAAAGAGTGGAGTGGAACAGAATGGAGTGGAGTGGAGTGGAGTAGAGCAGAGTAGAGTGGAATAGAGTGAAGTAGAGCAGAGTGGAGTGGAATAGAGTGGAGTAGAGCAGAGTGGAGTGGAATAGAGTGGAGTAGAGCAGAGTAGAGCAGAGTAGAGCGGAATAGAGTGGAGTAGAGCAGAGTAGAGTGGAATAGAGTGGAGTAGAGCAGAGTAGAGTGGAGTGGACTAGAGTAGAATAGAGTGAAGGAGAGCAAAGTAGAGTAGAATGGAGTGGAATAGAGTGGAGTAGAGCAGAGTAGAGTGGAATAGAGTGGAGTAGAGCAGAGTAGAGTGGAGTGGACTAGAGTGGAATAGAGTGGAGTAGAGCAAAGTAGAGTAGAATGGAGTGGAGTAGAGTGGAGTAGAGCAGAGTAGAGTGGAATAGAGTGGAGTAGAGCAGAATGGAGTGGAGTAGAGCAGAGCAGAGTGGAGTAGAGCAGAGTAGAGTGGAATAGAGTGGAGTAGAGCAGAGTAGAGTGGAATAGAGTGGAGTGGAACAGAATGGAGTGGAGTAGAGTGGAGTAGAGCAGAATAGAGTGGAATAGAGTGGAGTGGAACAGAGTGGAGTGGAGTAGGGCAGAGTAGAGTGGAATAGAGTGGAGTAGAGCAAAGTAGAGTGGAATAGAGTGGAGTGAAACAGAATGGAGTGGAGTGGAGTAGAGTGGAGTAGAGCAGAGTGGAGTGGAATAGAGTGGAGTAGAGCAGAGTAGAGTGGAATAGAGTGGAGTAGAGCCGAGTAGAGTGGAATAGAGTGGAGTAGAGCAGAGTAGAGTGGAATAGAGTGGAGTAGAGCAGAGTAGAGTGGAGTAGAGTAGAGTGGAATAGAGTGGAGTAGAGCAAATTAGAGTAGAATGGAGTGGAGTAGAGTGGAGTAGAGCAGAGTAGAGTGGAATAGAGTGGAGTAGAGCAGAGTAGAGTGGAATAGAGTGGAGTAGAGCAAATTAGAGTAGAATGGAGTGGAGTAGAGTGGAGTAGAGCAGAGTAGAGTGGAATAGAGTGGAGTAGAGCAGAGTAGAGTGGAATAGAGTGGAGTAGAGCAGAGTAGAGTGGAATAGAGTGGAGTGGAACAGAATGGAGTGGAGTGGAGTGGAGTAGAGTGGAGTAGAGTGGAGTAGAGCAGAGTAGAGTGGAGTGGAGTAGAGCAGAATGGAGTAGAGTGGAGTGGAGTGGAGTGGAGTGGAGTGGAGTGGAGTGGAGTAGAGTGGAGTAGAGTAGAGTGGAGTAGAGCAGAGTAGAGTGGAGTAGAGTAGAGTAGAGTAGAGTGGAGTAGAGCAGAGTAGAGTGGAGTAGAGTAGAGTAGAATAGAGTGGAGTAGAGCAAATTAGAGTAGAATGGAGTGGAGTAGAGTGGAGTAGAGCAGAGTAGAGTGGAATAGAGTGGAGTAGAGCAGAGTAGAGTGGAGTAGAGTGGAGTGGAATAGAGTGGAGTAGAGCAAATTAGAGTAGAATGGAGTGGAGTAGAGTGGAGTAGAGCAGAGTAGAGTGGAATAGAGTGGAGTAGAGCAGAGTAGAGTGGAATAGAGTGGAGTGGAACAGAATGGAGTGGAGTAGAGTGGAGTAGAGCAGAGTAGAGTGGAATAGAGTGGAGTAGAGCAGAGTAGAGTGGAATAGAGTGGAGTGGAACAGAGTAGAGTGGAGTGGAGTGGAGTAGAGTGGAGTAGAGTGGAGTAGAGCAGAGTAGAGTGGAATAGAGTGGAGTAGAGCAGAGTAGAGTGGAGTAGAGTAGAGTAGAGTAGAGTGGAGTAGAGCAAATTAGAGTAGAATGGAGTGGAGTAGAGTGGAGTAGAGCAGAGTAGAGTGGAATAGAGTGGAGTAGAGCAGAGTAGAGTGGAGTAGAGTGGAGTAGAGCAGAGTAGAGTGGAATAGAGTGGAGTAGAGCAGAGTAGAGTGGAATAGAGTGGAGTGGAACAGAATGGAGTGGAGTAGAGTGGAGTAGAGCAGAGTAGAGTGGAATAGAGTGGAGTAGAGCAGAGTAGAGTGGAATAGAGTGGAGTAGAGCAGAGTAGAGTGGAATAGAGTGGAGTGGAACAGAATGGAGTGGAGTAGAGTGGAGTAGAGCAGAGTAGAGTGGAATAGAGTGGAGTAGAGCAGAGTAGAGTGGAATAGAGTGGAGTAGAGCAGAGTAGAGTGGAATAGAGTGGAGTGGAACAGAATGGAGTGGAGTAGAGTGGAGTAGAGCAGAGTAGAGTGGAATAGAGTGGAGTAGAGCAGAGTAGAGTGGAATAGAGTGGAGTGGAACAGAGTAGAGTGGAGTGGACTAGAGTAGAGCAGAGCAGAGTAGAGTGGAGTGGAATAGAGTGGAGTAGAACAGAGTAGAGTGGAGTGGAGTAGAGTGGAGTAGAACAGAGTAGGGTGGAGTGGAATAGAGTGGAGTAGAGCAGAGCAGAGTAGAGTGGAGTGAAATAGAGTGGAACAGAGTAGAGTGGAGTGGAATAGAGTGGAGTAGAGCAGAGTAGAGTGGAGTGGAATAGAGTGGAGTAGAACAGAGTAGAGTGGAGTGGAATAGAGTGGAGTAGAACAGAGTGGAGTGGAGTGGAATAGAGTGGAGTAGAACAGAGTGGAGTGGAGTGGAATAGAGTGGAGTAGAGCAGAGTGAAGTAGAGTGGAGTATCGGGGAAAAAGAATGGAGTAGGATTGGATGGCGTCTCGTTGCGTGGCATGATCTTTTGAATCAAAATTATGTAACGATTCCAAAACAAAACAAAAATATACGCTACAGCCCTGATTCAGAAATTTTGTGTTTTCAGAATGTACTTTGCTTTTGTCTATTAAAGGATCAGAACTGTTGGTACTTTTGAAAGAGATAGTCCTAAGCAGAGAGGTGTGGTGTGCAGTTGTAGTGTGAAAAGTGTTCCACGGCATAAAAATATGTGAATTTAGAAAGATATCAAGGCTATCATGAGGTTAGAATGACACTGACATTAAGCTGGTAACGACAACGAAAATGTTGACAACCACAGCCACGTACACAACAACAACGACAGCAAATTCCAGGCAGAATATTATAATTATATGAAATGATGATAGTGGTACCACCATCTACCATCTGTTGCAGATGCAGCCCATGATATGGAGATATGTTTCCATAATGGAGATGACTTCAGCAAACTGAAATCTGAGTGCCAGCGAAATCCAGGACACAAAAAATTTGTGTCCGCTGCCAGCTTGGCGATAGACAATCTCCCAGAGAAATACCGGGACAGCGAATTGTTGGAGTTTGTTCAAGTGTTTGCTGGTAAGGTTATAGTCCAGCTCAACAGTATTTGAGGGAAGGAAGAAAAGACAGAATGGAGAGAAGGAGAGAGAGAGAGAGAGGGATAAAGTGGATATATGGATGAGTGAGTGAATCAATTCACCCATCCTTCATCATTCTAGTAATACAGCTCAAATATAAAAATTTAACGATTCGTTCATATCTTATCAGTACATGGTATTGCTATTAAGGACGGGAAGGGAGGGGAAAAGATGTAAATTACCCATCGTGGAGATTATACATCACAAATCTGGACATGGAGATGTCGGTAGACAAGAAATATGTCTAAAATTTGAGTTTACCTGACAGCTTGCAAGCATTTAGTTCGGGGTCCTCGAAAGTGCAGGCGGTATTATATGCTACTCCTGCTGATAGGTTAATTCGGAACTGGGTAGATCATGCTGTGGCTGGACCGCCAGAGTGTATGATTGTAATATATTGTGATATATAACACAGCCCAGTAACATTCTTCTCACCCATCTAAAAATGACAATAAGGCAATTATGAAATAGTGTTATATACAATCATGATAGATAGATAGATAGATAGATAGATAGATAGATAGATAGATAGATAGATAGATAGATGGATGGATGGATGGATGGATGGACGGACGGACGGACGGACGGACGGACGGACGGATGGATGGATGGAAGGACGGACGGACGGACTTACGGACGGACGGACGGACGGACGGACGGACCGACCGACCGACCGACCGACAGACAGACAGACAGACAGACAGACAGACAGACAGACAGACAGACAGACAGACAGATAGATAGATAGATAGATAGATAGATAGATAGATAGATAGATAGATAGATAGATAGATTTAAAACAAAAAAAACTTATCAATATATCTGTATAACTTGATTCTGTATACGTATTCTGTCTGTCTATCCAGCAGTGTACTAACGCAATAATCTATGTATATCCCAACCAATCTCGCGTGTACACCAAAGCACACCCCGCTCTTAAAGTGCGACTAAAGTACTTTTATGGTGTAGTGCACGGAATCCTGTGAAATTACTATTTTAATATGCATCAGTGATTCAAACTTCCTACTGACCATCTCAAACCCATCAAATCTAACGCGTTTCGAAGAAATCACAAAGAAACACATGCCCATGCCCTCCTGTGTTAGCGTCACCGTTGCTCGCCTCGCCAGAAATACGTGACGTCACCAAGACGCCTCAAGGATATTACGCGTAGCGCTGCACTCAGTAGGGCTCGCTCCCACGTGGAAACAATGGGTTATTGTTGTGCGGTAAACTGTAAATCTAGAGATGGATCCACAGAAGACACCGTACAGCACGTGGAGGCATCTGTTTAAGTAAACACTGATGTGGACATGCATGCTAGCAAAGTTAGATCTAGATCGAGACTAGTCTACTAAGTTGAGAGTAGTCTAGACTAGCACTTGGTCAACAATACAGAGAGCTAAACTGTGACAGAATGCTTGCTTACCATTCCTGAAATGGTGGTCCAATAGTCTTCTCCTCAATTATATCCTCGTCATCTGTTTTTCGGCGCAGGGGCTCGAACTGATACGGCTCGACCGGTGCTGCCATTGTTCTCGATCGAAAACACCGCGACTTCCGCGCTGACGTGACGTTTCCGGTACGGTTTTTTTCTTACAATTTCAGAATAGGTTAAAAGTTGTAAAATTAATTTCGAAATATTATTTTTTAGCAAAAATGATGACTTTTGATCTAAAACTTGATATTGAAAATATAAAAACTGTCGGAAATCACATTTTTTCTAGCACTTTAGTCGCACTTTAAGCTTGTATAATTATTAAGACTAAAGTTAGTGTGTTTATGTCGGTTAAATGGTGGCGTACACAGAGTTCTACTTGATTAGAGGGCTTACTGGGCCGTATGCGACGTGCCGGGTAGAGCATCGCTGGTCCCAGGATTTGGGGGCAAACCGGCTCGCTGAAGAGAGCCTTTGTTTACAGGCTCTCGGTCTTTGTCTTCAGTTCCTCGCATTAATGCATTGTTTAAATTTGAGCTGTTTATTGTTTTATGTTTTGAGCTACTGCCCCCTCCACATTAACAAAGTTCCATGGCATAATAATATGGCCTCTAGTCCCTCCTTTTCATTTCATATTTTCTCAAGTCCACCTATTTAAGCTGTATTGGTTCCTTTGTAAAATGAATAAATAAATATATAATCATATTATATAAATTAACAGAGTGTATTATTGTCTCTTTAGCTTTATTAATTTGCAACCTTTTCACAACACGTGACTCCATTGCTCCTCTTGATTTCAAAATCTTATTATTTTCTTTAGACCCCGGAATTCTGTTGTTTAACTATGGATGTGAATAATAAAAAGTATGAATCTTACCTTTTTTTCACTGGTGACAATTTTGTTAGCATTTATTCACAGATATATTAGCGTTCTTATTCATCAGCTGTCAACTGTTAAACAGGCTTTGCCTTTGAAGAAATAGTATGATAAATGTATGGTAGCACTTTTATAGTTCATTAATCTACTGTTTTAATAGTTTGGTTTAATAGTAGCGGGCTCAGTCCAGGCTCCAGCTACTCTTTAAAAGAACAGGCCAAGATCAGATGTAGTGCCAGAAATTAATGAATGATCAGTTGATCTAATGGTCATGTGTTTCTTGATTTTATCATCATTGTTTTTCTGTAATGTCACTGAGTAACTGATGGAACTGCCACCTTAATCCAGTTCTTAGGCATGTGATGAGTTATAATGTAGCAATGACCTGGACCTGATGTCATCTAAAGGTAAGAATCCTTGATAAATAGCTAAAAAAGGCTCTTTATTTTGTTGTATGCGTAACGTTTAATTTGCTCTCTTCCCTCATGCTAACTTTCTATGTTACATTTATTTATTTTATTTATCAGTTTTTATCAATTCATTTTACTTACTAATTTATTTATTAAATTTCATCTAATTATTTATTTTGACCCCCTCCTCCCTTTGTTTTTCATTACATACACAGTCCTCCCATTACGATAACCCACGTTAATACCCTAACGGTCCATGGTATCTTAACAATAGAAACGCGAGTGAGAGAAGCGGACTGCCCCCAAAATGTCGGCCATTACGGCTGCTCTATGTGGCACGCTGAGCCAGCCTCGCGTAAGAGGAAATAAGCCCTCTAGTCAATAGTAGAACTCTGTGGGTGGCGTAATATCTGTCTGCCTGCCTGCCTGTTTGTCTGCCTGCCTGCCTGCTTGCCTGCCAGCTTGCCTACCTGCGAGTCTGTCTGTCTCTCTTTCGTGATAAGCTTTCATTTAGTAATACATTATATATAATACTGACTCCAAGTGTTTTAACAGTTCTTGGCATTTTGCTGCAATATTCAAGACTACTTATTTATTTACTAACTTACTTCTCTTGTTGTTATGTATGCATCTACAGATTTAACCGTTCGCGTGCTGGTCACTCACACAAGCAAAGACCGACCAAGGACATTTCCTCGAACTGACCGTCCTTACCCTGCACACGATTTGATAGGAACCAGCTGTATCAGAGCGGGCAGTGGATGGGTGAGTCTCTCAAGGATAGCAACTTAAGGTTGAGGGGTGGTGAGAAGGTGGGGAGAGGGGTGAGGTCTGAGAAATAGATAGGCCTACATGACAGTGAGCCATTTTGTCCATGTACATTAACATGTAGATCTAGTGCCGTATACAGAATGCTGTCTGACTTCGCATGCCGGCTTTAGTTATGGAAAACCCCCTAAAACATTAACAATGTTTCCTATAGTTATAAAGGGGCTCAACGCTACATGGCATTGTGCATACGGTCCCTAGAGCCATATTATGCACAAAGATGTCTACCTTTGCGCACTGCCGGTAACTAGGTGAATATATTCTACCGTCTGCTCGCTTCGCTTGAATATGGCAATAAAAATAAATAGACGCAGCTTCTAGCAGAGTGTTAAGCGCAACGGTAGAATTTTGCACATAAGCCTCACCTGACAGACTGGCAGACAACATGTCCAACAGTCATTCATTATCCGTGACAATGACCACGCAGCCAGCGGGAGGCTGAGATCGAGTAGCCTGGCGCTATGACAAGTGAAAGATTAATATTTCCCGTGATTACTGCTGACACGCAGGATAGATATCATTGTGCATATGGCCCATAGACTTGAAACAATAATTATATTCAAGATCTTCGCATATCGCCAACATTCGTGAAACTGGATTTCCATACTTCTTACAGGTTCGAAACGTCTTCGTGCATTCACCTGATGACGCAAAGAAAGAAACGTGTCCGTGCTCGGAGTGCAAAGCCTCCGGGAATCCCCGAAAAGTTTGGGGCACCATAGAGATTCCAACCGCCAATCACCTCGTGTTCAACACTGAAGAAGCCAAACACACCCAAGTCGATCTGTTTTACGGGGAAAATGCTGAAAATCCTGGCAAACTTCCCGTGTCCCGGAAGTTGGAAGGATATAGGCTTTGGTACAACAACATCAAAGATGACAAAAGTTGGATGTATTGCGCCACGCATGATATGGATCTGTGCGAAAAGCTGCAGAAACTGGCGGCCAGGCGAGAAGAGCTGTTCTCGAAAGTTCTGGAGAAATACGCCGGCGTGAAGGATGCTCAGCTGACGATCATTGCGTCCCATCCCCACGGCTGTGACAAGCAGATCAGTATGGGCGAGTGGGCCACGAAAGAACTAACTGTGGATTCACCATGGTGGGCGAGGGCAACCTACACTTCCATGGCGTGTCCAGGGACATCTGGGGCTCCAGTCTGGTCTCTGGGCAAGAAGGAAATCGAGGCGTGGAGGGTGGCTCAGTGAGTGAGAAACAGAGCGATATTGTCCAGTGTTTACCACGTTACTGTTATAATAAGAGTAGCTTATTGCAGTTACAATCGTTAGCGCTGGATATTAACGATGGTATTGTTGTCTACACAGTCGTGACGAAGTTCAGTCCTGTAAAAAAATTCTGCTGTTATGATATTGTGTTATTTCATTTGGTTGTTATCACCATCTCCCCCCCNCCCCCCCCCCTCACTCTCTCTCTCTCTCTCTCTCTCTCTCTTTTTCTTTTTTTTTCTCTCTGTCTGTCTCGTTTTCTCTCTCCTCTCTCTCCCTCTCCTCTCGCTCTCACCTCTATGCTCTCCTCCCCTTCTCTCTTTCTGTCCTCGCTGTCCTCTTTCTCCTTTTCTTTCCTCTCTTCTCTCTATCCCCTTCTCTCCTTTTGCTCCTCTCTCCTCTCTGTCCTCTTTCTCATCCGCTCTCTCTTCTCTCTCTTTCTGCATTCTCTCTCTCTCTCTTGTATCTCTTCTCTCCTCTCTATCGCTTCCCTCTCCTCTCTTCTCTTTCCTCTCTCTCCTCTTCAATAGCTCAATGGTTTATTTCATCAAGAGCAGGCCATAATGGCGTGGAACAGTGATGTAATCAGTATAGTCATATAACAAATGACAGGCAGCATAAAATAATATATATGACAACTGAACATGTATATAGTTATAGTCATCATAAATAAATGATGTAATCATAATAGCCATATAACAAATGATAAGTAGCATGAAACAATATTTGTGACAACTGAACATATATGGACATCCCATCAAAACATGATATGAATGTTTGTACGAATCTACACTTTATCTTATATTAATCTATGTTGCTTATTTAATTTTGTTTGCTTAGGTCTTCAAGGATTCCAAGCGCTTCTGTAAAAACACAGCAACACTTTGTATTACCGTTTCACTTTTGCCATTCAGCAGAGAGAAAAACTTGTGGGTATTTGCAGTATTGATAAAATTCGTTGTCAGTATTTAGTGCGTATTTCTTTACATACTGGGCATATGATCAGAAAATGATAATCTTCGGGGGGTTTTTATGGCATTATCAGGACTCAGTACCGTGTAGTGATGCTGATGACAAAGTCCTTTGCAGGTGCTCTTGGAATCAACGATAGAATAACAGTACAGTCAATACTACTTAATTGCAAGCTGCTTTATTAACATTCCACTTAATAGCAACATTTTTCAACTATCAGAACACTTGACTGCATTTTCTGTTATAAACGTCATTGAAGCCCGCTCTTGTCCCAACTTTGCCTCGCCAGAAAATCTGAGATAACACCACTTCACGAGAGTTCAAGGTATAGAACTTTATCTTCAACCCTTCGCATGCGTGTAACGCACACATAAATGTCTTTATCCTTTGTCACAAATTGCTTTTGATGCATCAGTACGTCCAGGAATCGAAATTTCCATGCAGTTTTCGACGTTCCCATGGGTCCTATTTTTAAACTACACTTACGTAGGCTAATGATCTCGTGATTACTTTGTGTTGACAGCTCTTGACATTAAATGACGTTGAAAAGATGTTAATAAGAATACTACAGAAGTCACGTAACCACTTATAACCCACAGAAACTCTTAAGTGCTCGTACAAAAGATTTCGTAAGACACTTCTCTTTGTTTAAACATTATTTGGCCTGTAAATGGCAAAGTTTGTACAGGTAGCTATTTTCTAGGAAATTGCTTTTGGGTGACTGGTGTTTTTGTGTGTGGATGTGTGTGTGGGTGGGTGGGTGTGTGTGGGTGTGTGGGTGTGTGTGTGTGTGTGTGTGTGTGTGTGTGTGTGTGAGAGAGAGAGAGAGAGAGAGAGAGAGAGAGAGAGAGAGAGAGAGCTTGATCAGGTTGATAGGTGTGGATGGTGCGTGTTTAAGTTTAAGTAGGCCTTAGCATGTATGTGAGTGTAAGAATATTCTACTCGTTTTGTAAATCGCTCAAAGCCCATTGTGGGAGGTGAGCGCTATATAAATGTAATCATTATTATTTTCGTTATTATTACTATTATTATCATTGTTACTATTACTACTTTTATTACAAATGGATATGAAGTAACTAGACCTAGTCTAGTTTGAAAATGAACAATGTATGTCATAAAGTTTTCGACACTACATCCTGACCAGTGAGCAAAACAACTACGGCGATTGGTTCTACACTGTGTCCAAGTCACATAATTTAGATATAGTTGAAGATGACAGCAAGCTATGGCAAAATTTTCAGACACTAAGATAATATTAGGTCTAGAATGCCTGCTTAATATATGGAAGCTGTCTTGTCATTTTTTTCCCTAGTTTTGATCTACAGCTAGACGTTTTGTTTATTAAAATACTTTGTTTTTTCAGACCCGAATTTTTGTTGTTCGGCAATATGCCCTCCGTCCGTGAAAAAACAGTGGACGTCGATATTAAGTACTTATTTAATAAGCTCATCTTGTTATTAAGTCTAAATTTCACAAGAACGAATTCTTCATTATTCTATCACGTCATTAGAAAATAATCTAAGTACTTGTAAGAAACTTCTCAAACCACATTTGTTCAAACAATATTTTGATTGACCATTACAGTCTGCAAAAGCAAATCTTTTTTTTTTACATCTGTATTGCAGTAAATGTGTACAATGTGTAGTATGCTTGGGTGTGTAAGCTGAATATTATATAATCTTACTTACTTCTCTATGTAAAGCACTCAGAGCCTGTAGTTTCAGGGATGAGCGCTATATAAATGCTATGTATTATTATTATTATTCAAATGGACCTCGATATTCAGTATACAGCAATAACAAGTATACTTTTCTCACGCACAAAGGCCATACTTAATACCAAGGCTCTACTCTAATACAAATTAATGTAATGGGGTTTTATGCATAAGGTGAACATGCAAAATGCAGTGAAATATCAGCTTTCGTAGGGTAGCTTTATCGGCGATTAAAACAAAATAAAAGACTTGTACAGGGAGTCTATTCAGTGTAAATTTTCAGTTTAAGTCAAGGTAGATTTGGGTATGATGTTGAATTACGTTTTGTTATTAGTGAGTTATTATCAAATTACATTTTCTTAGTATTTCTTAAGAGGCTATATATCGTATACTTGTATTCTGTTCTTGTAACGATTTCATCTGTAACAGAACTTCAGTGCTTGGTCATCATCATCATCATCATCATTATCACTAACATCATCATCATCATCATCATAAACTGCCGGTAGAAGTCACTTATATTGTGATTAAATATTAAGGTAAACGTTTATTGCTATATAAAGTAGGCCTAAGTGTTCGCAGGAGTTCCTGCTTTATTTTCTAAGAAAAGCATCATCATCGTCATCATCATCGTCATCATCATCATCATCATTACTGTTTTTGGCAACAACCATCACATGAACATTTCATACAGCATACTGTATTTTCAACAAAACTACATTACTTTCTTATTAAATATATATGTTTAAACTTTGAGTTGGTCAGAACTCAGGTCATATGAACGCAGTTTGTGAACTGAAGTTCAGTTCGCACAAACTTAATTTTTGGCCATATGCATAACCCATACGTTAGTTAACGCATTGCATTAACCATAGTGAACACTACTAGAGATTTGGAAGTTACCTGTGGTGACCGCAGTGCGTTAACTAACGGAAGGATTATGCACACGGCTACTGATCTCAACAGCTATCTTGGATGAACTGATCTGGATTTGAACTGAGACCATTTTGGGTGTTTGATTTGAAGTTTAAAATTTCTACCTAAATTTCAGTTCAGTTCATATCTACTCTGAAAATCAGAACCAAATGACAGTTACCAAAAACCATGGGGACCTAATCTGAAAACTACTCTGTGTTCACAGAACTGAGTTAAACTTGATCTTAATATTAGGAATTTTTCCCTTTGTGAAATGAACGTGATCTGAACTGAATTTCTTTTTTTTTTCTTTTCTTTTTTTTGTGAACTTGTCAACCACTAGTTCAAACACTGCTGGATTTCGGATCCTTAGATCAAAGACTTTATTTCTACCACCTTTTAAAAACCTACAGACACCAATAACTGAAAGTCTCAAACAAACCTCTCTGCATTTTCCAGTGCGTTTATTTACAAAGCTTTTGCAGACATATACACATTGACATCAAGCCAGGAAGTGTAAATTAAGATGCCTTATAGAGGCATGTATCTCTATAACAGCATGCATGGGGAACAGAGATATACAATCAAAATGTTTTTGTCTTGTGCAAAATTTCTTGACATTCCCCGTCCCTTGCTCCTTCCAACAACAACAACAACAACGACAACAACAACAAAAAAAAATAGACACACATACATACACACAATCAAAAAGCAAAAAAGCGACTACTGATGAGTAAATAATAATAATAATAATAATAATGCTATTCATAAGCCTCATATCCAGGCTAATGCCCGCTCACATGATTTCACACCATTATTACCCCAGTAGACCTGATCATTCTAGGAACTTCTCAACTCCTTGAGGAGCATACAGTGCCGCTGCCATTAACAGGCGCTAATCATTAGCATCCTGACAATATCTTCCTTCCCTTATAGAAGGAAATGGATAGTATGTGCACTCGCCAATGATAAAAGATTAACTTCTTTGCTGCATATATGATGTACATGAACGTCTTTACCCCACTGTTACACACAATCCTTAGACATAGTGGAACATCCCAGGTGAGGAGGCATTCTTGTGTTGTATCAGACACACCTGTGTATCAAGATCCCTTTATAATGAACATTTCTGTCAAAGTCCCTTTATAATGAACATTCCTATGTATAGGTTACTGAGCTCAAGATAATATGATTGCACCAGCACTTGAAAAATATACGCAGCAAAAGGGTGAAAAGACTTTTCAAAATGTTCGTCCTTGATTTTTACGTCTGTTGATGTCTATACTGTATATATTTTCAGTAAAATTTCATCCCTATTTCAGGCATTTTGGCTGATGCCTAAGGTGTTTAATCCTTGAGCTGCAGGAGCCAGATCTGATTACTCTAATACTATTTACAGCTGCGGGGGTCTGCTTAACTTGTTTCACCATGCCAAACTGAGAGAAGCACAGGACAAACTAGCCCAACTGCTATCAAAGCAGTTAGCTGGCACCTTACACAGTGATGCAATGTGAGAATGTAATTAACTGATGGGGCCAGGCACTCTAATCCTTGTGGGGGTCTGATGTTTTGAGCTTTAATCCATTTGTAGTACCTCTGTCTTAAAATTTTTAATAATAAATCTTCTTAAACCTTTTAGCACTGGTGAATCCCCTTAACAATATCTATTTTTTATTTTAATAAAAAAAATAAAAACTCACAAACTTCATTTCTGGGCTACCAGGCAATACTTCATGGGAAACAATTGGTTCATAAGCAACATCTGACATAAAAAAATGGCAAACTTGAGACTAATATCCAAGTAATATCAGATGCCCCCTTCCCCCTCCCCCCCCCAGAAAATTGCAGTCGCTATTTACCACAAATTTTGCCTGAGTTTTGACAAAAATACACTTTTTCTGCCACAGTCATCAAGGAGAACACCCAAAATTTATTCCACACCTACAACTTCACAAGAGCACGGTAGTAAAAACAATGCAAAGTGATGATAAATATAATAAAGTTGCAAAATAATTTTTTGCAAAATTTATGCAGATTTTGGCGCAAAGTTTACTACTTCTTGCATACAAATTTTGCTATTCTTGATGCAAATTTTTGAGGTTTGAAATGCAATTTTCTGCAGGGACAGTTAAAATACACCTTCTTCCACTTTCAAACAGTTTTTTTTTTAAATCCATTCATCTGAGTGCCTTCTGTCACAGCCACAAAGCTCTGCCATTTTCAAGAAAAATCAGTCAAACCTTTGGGCCTCCAAAATGTTCAAATGATGGGAGACGGAAGTACATCAATTACAACTGTCATGATTTACTAAAAGAAACTGGCAAAACATGTACTGAGAATGTCTGCTTTAATGCTGCACAGTGATTTGAATATTCCTGTTTGCCTATTATCCCCATAGGCTGCCTAAAGCTAATCCTGGATTTTTTTCTGACTTTGTCCAAACTATTTTTACACAACTTCATGTGTTGTGTTTGAAGCATACCAATACAGTATGACCTGGTGCCAAAAAATCTTGAGACAGCTGGCACCAATGGCATATGACATAAATAAGCTTATGTCATTATGATTTCATGAAGTTCCTAACATATGAAGTCCCCAACATATGAAACATAAACACAAGAAAATACAAAATGCAGTCAATATTGCTGCTCACCATATGAGAAATTGACAGAAATGAGACACACGATCTCCATACAGTATAAGTGCTCTTTTTCACAAGGATCTCATTTTCACAATTCACAATAAGTCATGAATGGCTTTTCACAATAATCTAAATCTTACAAGCCCTGTGCAATGGTTATCTCGTGTGTATGAGCACAAAATTCAAAAGTAACCCACAGTGACATAGCGGAAATTCTTCTTTCACATCTTGTAAATTTTCATGTGCTAGCCAGGCCTTCACCAGAGCCCATTGGTAATTTCAAATAACCAAAAAGCGTTTATTCTTTCCATGTGCTATGGCTGAACACCCTTGGATCAATTGCATATTGTTTATTATTTTCATGACCCATCAGAATGGAACTTTTTCTTTATCCGAAGTGACTTTCGTTAGTCGAGCCCAACTCATGAAAATCACAAAACTTAGTTCCTCATAAAAAAAAAACACACTTTAACAGTAAGACACGCCCACTTGATTAATCTATCAAAAACAAAGACAATGCCCATCTTCTGGGAAAGTCAGCATAGAACACAGTAATGATTAAGAAGTTTGTGAGTTATAAAATTTTATTACAATAGAGGGATTTAAACCAGAACATTACAATTACTGTATTTCATCAGATTTTTCGCATAGTGACAAAGGAGCGAAGTCATGATTTTTCAGGACAGCAATTGAAAGAGCCCCTGAGGCCCCCCCCCCACCCCCAAATGTCTCCATATGTCTATGACAGCCATATTGATATTTATTAAACGCATGTTGCTCCATGCTAGTCACTGGGTTTGGAGAGTGTAAGTCTTCTAATGATGATGATGATGGTGATTCACAACATCTGGGAAATAGCTAGTACTGTAGTGCTTTAATAGATTTGGTTGTTTTTTTCTGTGATGTCTTGAGACCTCAGTGCTCATAACTTGCAAATCACTGTGACTATTACATACAAATATTGCCACAAAAGGGTAGGCCTAATTATGATGAAAATTTCATTGAGGCCTATGAAACAAAGAATTAAAAAATTACTGCATAAAATGGGGAACTTGTGCTAGCTAACAAGAAACTTCCTAATTTTGCATCATATGTGTAGCCATATTACTGCTTGTGCAGACACACTTCATCCAAGCTGCTGGGAAAACAACCAAAAATGTAGTAGGCTTCATTTAATCACAATGCTCTTAATCCCAACATCCACTCAATCACAACAGCTTTCAAGTAAGAGGCTGCTGTATTTCAATTATATACACTGGATAATCATAACTCCTTTTAACCACAACTTTCGAAGTTTCCAAACAGTTGTAAATTGAATGGGGTTGACTGTATTATCGTAAAGTTTGGACTCCCAAGGGCAGCAGCAGCTGCTGTCAACATTTTTGGATATTAATATTCATGCACAGATCTCTATTAAAAACTGAACTTTTGTCATCATTCGTTTTATTTGCTCTTTGATTCAAATGTCCTATGTTCAGTTTTCAAAATATGTTCAGCATCTACCGCCAAGGCAGTATGAAAACCCACTCTCAAGACTTCAGATCGCTGCCCAGAAACAATACTGCCGTAAATCTTTTAAGTCCTGGACTTAGGACAGTATTCTTTCTGGGTGGCGAGCTGATCATTCTCTCTTCACAACATGTCAGATAACACAATACAAATGTGCAGCTCCTGAAACGTTGCCCAACTCCATGCAAAAAATGTACCCTATCAACTCCCTAAAGGGGGGTTCACAGTGTTCAATTTCTGTTCGTATCTTGTCTGGAACGATAACTAAGACACTATTTTGCACGCTGGTATGCGACCTTCCACATCAAATCCAAAGACAGCAGCACCAGAATTGCACAACACAGTTCCAATGTTCCAATATGTAGTCAAAATATGAACAAAAATAGAACAGTGTGAATCTCTACCCTAAATGAACGTATTTCTTTTTTTTTTGCTTGCTTTAGTTTGAAAGAATAAAAAGGCTTGAAAATTACTTATTATGTACAGTAGAAAAAGAAGTCAGGTATTAACCACTGCTGTTAATTCAGAAGTCCCAAGTCAAGATCAAATAAGACCAGGGCACCAGCCCATAATTCCCTGTCTATGAAGAGTTTGCATTTGTTTGTCACTTTTTGATAGCATGACAGTTTCCCATTCAGCTATACATGGATGGTTTAAAAATGCATTTTAAACAAAGCAAAACTTCGTAAATATGCATTTTTACTGTGTGAGGAGGAATACTTGACAGGGAGCCAACATTAAGCAAAGTGAATGGCATTGGCAGATTTAGGTTGTGAAGGAAGAGAGACAAGCAGAGTTATTCATTTCTAAGGAGAGGGAAGATAGCTGGTGCTCTCCCCTTCCGATGAAAAGTTGTAAGATACATGTACTGGTATACCACTGGTTAGCAGTCACTCGCTTCATACATT
>JAWQUT010000294.1:485142-496516 GCA_033807755.1 Ellobium chinense | reverse complement strand
CCCTTCCCCCGAAATGGGATTGGGAAAGAGGAGAACCATTTTTCCACCATTTTTCTATTTCAAAGGCTGGGACAGCAAGTTTAAAAATGCAGTCAAGCTAAAAGTCTGGTTATGTCAACTGGTGGAGGAAGGGCAGCTTTGACACTGGTCACTGTGGGGAAAGAACTATTTGCCATTTTTTAAAAAAATTAACTGCTGGTAATTGTTGGTATCACCTTTCAGAAATGCCAAGAACAGCAGCCTATTCCAAAAAATGTGTGATAACACTAAGAAGGCAATTAAGTAGACTTCTTAAATGAACTGCAGTAAAGTGGATTGCGATAAGTTAACTTGACTGTGACAAAGTGGATTGTCGTTAGGCAAAGACTTGGCCTACTTATGATCCAGTTTTCAGACTAACTACAGATAGCTTGTAAAATTTGTCCAAATGATAGTCTCATTTAAAAGATAATGTTTGACGGAGTTACTGAAAACCTTCAGTTAAACAATCTCTTCAAGGAAATATTCATTCATTCATTCATTCATTCATTCATTCATTCATTCATTCATTCATATATTCATTCATTCAAATGCACCAAGGAAAAACACTATGCGTGACATAAACATATACAGCCAAAACGACTGAACTGCAAATAATGATATAACCAGGAAAAGCCAGTTTCTGCTGAGAAAGTGATTGCAAGGGCACATTTGTTTCCAATTTTGATATCTGAAAAACAACTTGTTTTTTAAAGAACTGTGTGAATCATGAGACTAGGGGGACAGACACTATCTAATGGAATCAACTAAACAATAAGCAGAATATGAAAAGGAAATGTCTTTAACTCTCTGGCACGAGGTTGCTTGGATCCAACCTTACCCTAGTTGTTATGGATAATGACTGTTGCAAGTGTTGTCTGCCAGCCAGTCAGGTGGCACAGGGGTGCAAAAGTTAATCTGACCATAGCGTTTGACAGAGTAACAGGGTTGTGCAACTGAGATGATACTAGCTTTACAAGGGTTAAAAAAAAAGTGGCAGTAGCATGTATATATATATATATTGATAGCGGCATCCTGACAGATTGGCTTTCTTGATTTTTTGGCATAATGTATTGCATGGTTGCACCATCATCATCTTTCGCAAGGTCGGCACCTTTCGACCCATCTGCACAGATGTACAGTTATTTATACTCTGAATCGTAGAGTTTTTATTCAGAGGAGATCTCTATGATATCTATCCCAGTCTCCAGAAGGGGCTCTAGGGCATTTAGAGAGGCTCCTATTTAGTACTACACTAGGGAATGAGGTGTTTGTGATGAAAATATGATGATAAGGTAGGTCCAGGTTTGGGGGTGATGATGCTACGGCTCTGCCACTCCTCCCCATTCCCCTTTCCACCCATTCTCAAACTGCCAACTTTAAATAGATTCACCATCAGAAAGCTGATATTGTTTTAGTCACAAACTTTTTTGTCCTCCTTACATCTAATTTTCTAAGTAAACTATCCTCTCACAACATCATAACAATTCCATTACATATTCCCCACATATATCCACATGCTCATAAAACTATAGTATAATATATGCTCAGAGTATAAAGGCTCTATCTCCATTAAATCTGTACAAGGGAAATAGTTCCCTTGTGCTCTGAGCAGCTAGGAGATTATCAAAAAGTTGCATGGCACATACATCTACAACAATTTCATAATAATTATAACAACAGGGTTTCATACAAAATGGGAATAGTGTAGAACTTTATCATTGGTTAAATCACATTCATAAAATCTTTTAAACGGAAAACACAAAACAGCCCCTCCATATCGATGGTGTCGGGCACAAACCGTCTAAGTCCGAAATCGGGGCCCAGACCTTTTTTTCGATAAATAGCTAAAGCATACCATTGCGCATCATGTCTATAAATATTTCTGCAAAAAAATCACAAGAAGTATGAAAATTATTAAAATTATCAAACCGTCTAACTCCGCCAGCTCTCTCTGTTATCGGCTCAAACCATCTAAGTCGGCCGTTTCTTTAGCCGTGTAGTGGAGTCTCGTTCCGTGCAGGAAAAAACTACATTTCTTATGATGCGTAAATGTTTTTGTCCAAACCCTATGCTAATACATTAAACGATCTAACAGGCTATACGGGTGTGTATTTTTTGTATATTTTGAGTGGCCTTGTTTAGAAAAATTAATCAAAATTTGNAAAAGTTGCATGGCACATACATCTACAACAATTTCATAATAATTATAACAACAGGGTTTCATACAAAAAGGGAATAGTGTAGAACTTTATCATTGGTTAAATCACATTCATAAAAGCTTTTAAACGGAAAACACAAAACAACCCCTCCATATGACACTGGTGTCAAAATTCAAGTAGCTGAGATATTAATTGGACAAATTAATTCTATCCAAAATCTTTTCCTTGATGTACCATCTCATTAGCCACAAAATCTGCTTAGGTATTTATTTGTTGCATCAGGCCTATATAAGAAATTTCATAATAAATTCAAGAATTAAATGATTCAATAATGGGGAAAAATCTGACAAATTTGGAGTATACAGGAATATGGCTGCAGTATTTCACAGTCACACAGAATCTAATTTCCTAAAATACATTTCATACATTAAATCTTAAGAGCAGGAAGTTGAGATTTTCAATATAAAAGAGTCCTTTAAAAAAAAAAAAAGANGGGGGGGGGGGAGTGGAAAGAGGGGAGGGAAGGCCGTTTCAAATAACCAGCATAACATTACAGCAGGTAACAGTTACAATGAAATCTGCAGGACCAAAATCTTAAGCTTGAACAGAGTTCTGGTTTCTAATACAGAGAGGCCTTACAACAGGAAAATAAATGGGCCTCTAGTTTCATTTCATTTTAGCGGTACTTTCTGTTTAACACTTTTCATTTTAACTGTTGTCTACTGTATTTATTTTGCAACCAATCAACATGAGGCGTAAGTCACTTTTTGATCAAACTGAGTAATTAATATAATATAAAAACCAAACCTGTGTATAGTGGCATTAATTTGGGACTGACCAAATGTGTACTTATTAACAGAAATATGTATTAACCATATAAGGGAGGCAACGTGGCTGTGCGGTTTGCGAGTCGTACTCGAAAACTGAAGACTATCAAGTCTAAGGTTTGTGTGTTTCACTCTCACACTGGGCAGTTTACGTTGTAGTGTCCTTGGGAAAGACACTTCACATCCATTTCCTCACTCGGCTCAGGTGTAAATGAGTACCTGGCTTTAGAGCTAGGGGGACCAGGGCACTGCACCGCTAGCCAGCAATGACTTTGTTATGCATTTCATTTGTAATAATATTATGTATTTACATGTATGATGTGTATTGTTCTATGTCTATATATTATATATTATGAATGAGAAGTACAACATTGTATGACATTGTAAATCAAATTCCCTACGGAATAAATAAAAGTTTTTTTCTCATTTTTTTTTTTCATATATTTACCTTCAGAGAAGAAAAATTGGGACCAAAATTACTGTACTCACTATTCTTATTTATGTACTAATCGTGACTGTATTAAGTGTGCTCCACTGTACTTTCATTTGAAGAAAAATGTTTTCAGCTAACATTATTCTGGCCTGAGTTATAGTCGACTGAAATGGCAGGGGGTCACCTTCAGGCAACGTAAAAGATTTTGGAAAAATTGTGAAAGAGAGCAATTTTCCACTATAAAAGTCATCTAATGTGCCTCACAAAAACTCATATTTAGCCCTGATTACCAACTGCTGGCCCATAAAATTAACAGCTTTGTGTTTTCCACAAAAACAAATATTTTTATACCATATGGTCCAATCACCTTCGGTGTCTGATATTTCAGTTCCTTGTCAAACAACATCCACTTCATTTTGACAGGCTGCACAACACTTATGAATCCCTCATGAGAACTTACACAAAAGCAAACTTAATTACCAAGGCTGAGTCCTTTAAACTTGGAACAGACAAAACAATGACATGCTGCTAATAAATTAATCGTCTCATTAACATGATTCTTTGTAAGTAAACATTAAGGGTGTATGAACATGTATAATAATATAGTACAACAACTATGCGTTCACTACAACAAGCGATACAGAATAAGGTGTAGAAACATCAGATGAGAAAATTCATTTTAGGCATAGTGTGCTCTGCAAGATATAACTGTCTATGTGCTCAGATGAGAACTTACATCATATGTTGACAACATTAATATATGAATAAATTCATAGCAACACATTATGTACAGTGGGAGAAGTGAAAAATACAGCTTTAGAAGTATGACTACAGCGGTGGCATATGAATACAACTGTGAAAAATAGCATCTCTACATTATAAGGGCGGGCAAAAGGGTTCATACATGAAGCAAAATATGGAAGAAATTGATGGGGAAAAAGAAGTTTTGTTTTGGTTTGAATCATCAAACTGTAACAAAACCATAACCAAAAAAGGCATACAGAGAAACGAACTAGCTTTAGTAAGATCCAGAAAAGGACATAATTTCATACAACTGGTCATTTTGACCATTGAAAGTTATCAAAACTATCTGTCACCCTTCTGGAAGACTGCTGTATCTAAGTTCTTGGCCAAAAATACTTTCTGATGTCTAAAAGGAGGGGTGGGTAAGACGCACGGCCAGCGAAAAGATGGGTGCTCCATTTCACACTGAAAATGAGATAATGCATTTTCAAATTTGGCTCCAAGTCTATGGCTGGTAAAAACTCTTTCAAATTGTGATATGTTATCATCACCTTTGATAACTTGGTTGGTATTTTCAAGTTACAGTAGTTTTCCATCAGGGCGATGTATTCTCTATGACTACGTCACTGTACTGCACATTCAGAGGGCTGTTACAAGTATATTAACATTGTGGCAATATTTTCACAGAGTACACTGACCAACATTCGATTTACTTTACCACCCATCATTAATAACTTCTTACTACTCCTTCTTCAAAATTTTAGCACAATCTTTGATCCTATAAAAACAGGGGTAAGCCCTTAACTCTAGTAGTCCAAGGTGCTTTAGGTCCAGCCTCCCATTGGCTGCGTGACCATTGTTATGGAAAATGACTATGGCATTGTTGTTACGGCTGATCAACTAACACCAGGCTGCAAAATTTCACCGCCACCTCACATGGAAGCACTGGCATGTGAATCTGCTCTCCTGTCACATTCAGCATTGTGAAGATGAGAACTGGTTCTACCATATCATCACAAGGATTAATGACTTCATAAAAATTGTCCGCTCCCCTATGTTCTGCTCATCGATTTGCCAATTATTACATGGCAAACTGATTCAGCATTTTGTGCACTTCATAAAGATTGTGTTACATCATCAAAGACTACACTGAAGTTATGAAATCAGAACTAGGCAGGTTATTTATGTTGGACTGTACACAATACATTAAAAATCTTCACGTCCCAATTACTAGCCTGTTTTGGTTGCAATTTCAGTTCATTACAGCTAATCAGTTTACATTAATGAAAATCAAAGAGTGTCAACTTGATAATATCAAGAAAATCATGTGTACACTCTGCGTTTGCTTCCCTTGATCTTAAAAGTTGATGAAGCCCTCTTGATCTCAATGGCTGATGAAGTGCATTCTTGATGTCAATAGCTATTGAAGTCTTTTCTTGATAACAGCTGGTGAAGTCCTCTGGTTGCTTTGAGCTTCTTGATTTCCCTGCTCTTTTCCCTTGAACTTTTTGGTAAGATTAAATTAGACACCACAGATGAGCCTTTGTCCCAGCATCAAACTTGTCATAAACCAACACATCAGCACATCAACATACCATAACTTTAACTCTCCCACATGCACAGTTGCAACTTCCCTGCACGTCATTCTTTTAAATAGCACACCACTTGATTCTAACTTCTCATTTTGTATCCACGATAGCTGTTAGCAGCTACTGATATACTAGACATTGGAAGTCGTTTTCTTCACACTCAGTTACTGCTCTCATCAAGAATATCGCTACATAAGTGATAATCCCCTACTAACATATATGAAGTCATGACCAATTTGCGGAAAATAATCGCATACACTGGAGTTCAGACTGATTTTCAAAGGCCTGGCACACTAAGAGGCCCATATAGAGCACTTTCTAAATATGTGACTCTTTTGCTCTACCAAGTTTCTTTTACGTGGAAACATTTGTACAGTCCCTATATAGGTTCACTGATCTAGTCTACGTCTTTAACACCCCAGATTTCAATCCTAATTTAAGTAATATGAAAAGCTATTTTTACATGTTTCATCCTTTACTATGGTAGATGCCTGTGGAGGACGCTGAACGCTGAGAATAATTCAGAGACGTTTCATAGAATGAGACACAAGGAACTAACCACAGGGTTATACTGTACTTGAAATCTCAGCATGTTCCATTACTGTTTGTGCAGTACCTCTTTGTACTGTGTCAGGAACTGAAGCACCAAAATGCATCTGAAGTTAATCATCTGAAGTAAATTCACATTATGTACACATAAATACTTTCGACTCTGCTTAATCGCAATCCGGATTACTGCGACTACCACTTAACTGAAACTTTTTCCACATAACAAAATGAATACTTCTGCATACTAGTCATTGGATAATTGCAACTCCTAATGTTCACATCTTTTTTTTTTAATCATAGAGAGTTGCGATTAAGCAGAATTGTCTGTGCGAGAGAATATTTAAAACAGGCAGCATTCATTTTTCATGAATTAGATTCAGAAACACCATAATTGTGAAACACATTGATATAAACTGACTGGTTGGGGAAACTAGCATAATTGCTGGTATGTTTGCTCATTATTTTGTACACTAACAGTTCTCCTTCCTCATGAACTGGGTTTTGAAACATTTGAAACAGCATGGTTGTAGAATGCACACACATTCTGATGGTACCGGAAACTGGCATAGTGTTGGTACTTTCTACCACATGGTTCACACTTGTATGGCATGTCTCTTGAGTGAGTCAGAATGTGTGCGTTGTATGCAGCAAGCTGAGAGTAAGTGAGTCCACAGGTTGCACAGATGTATGGTTTCTCAGGTTGATGTAGGCGATCGTGGTTTTGCAAACCAGCTTGCTGGACAAACAGTTTCTCAGCTGCATGCACTCGCTCATGGCTTAACAAACCAGCCTGCTGAGCAAAGCTATCGTCACAAAACCGACACTTAAATGGTCTCTCCCCAGTGTGAACTCGCCTGTGGTTCTCTAATTGTTCGCTCCTATGGAAACCCTTGCCGCAGAACTCACAGGCAAATGGAAGGGTAATCGAATGATTCATTTTATGAACTTTCAGGTCAGTCTCTGTGAAGTAGCCCTTATCGCACATATCACAACGGAAGGGCCTCTCCGTTGTGTGCTTTGTCTGTATATGCTTTTTCAGCTGAGCTGGATACTTGAATTTCTTGTCGCACAGCTCACAGCCATGATGTTTTTCACCGGTGTGGTTTTGGGTGTGGCTTTGCAAATAAGTGAAGCACTTGAAGCTCTTGTCGCAGAAGTTACATTTATATGCCTTCTCCTTCACATGAGAGATCTTATGACGCTTTAAACTCTCCCCTCTTGCAAACATCTTCTCACAAATTTCGCATTTGTATGACCGTTCACCTGTGTGAGTTCTCTTGTGGAGCTGCACATACGTTTTGTGCTTGAAGCCCTTGTCACAGATTTCACACCGGTATGGCTTTTCATCGAGGTGGGATTTCTCATGCCGCTTCAGGGCATCCTTTCTAGCAAAACCTACCTCGCATACACGGCACTTGTGCGGTTTCTCTCCTGTATGCGTGCGTTCATGCTCTTTCAACTGGCTCTTGTAGAAACACTTATGACCACAAGTGTTACATACAAACTGCTTTTCACCAGAGTGGAATAGTTTATGCTGCTGCAGAAAGAAGCTGTTACTGAACACCTTGCTACAGATCTCACATCTGTAAATCTTTTCCATACTCAAGTCACTGCCCCCAGCCAATGTCACAGGGGTGCTCAAACTTGGAAAGCTACTTTTGAACACTTCTGGATCATACAGTGCATGTCCAGTGACATCATCTCCTACAGAACCTTTATTGACATTAAGATCTACCGGAACTTTACTCATATTAAGATCCATTGGGACTTGAACTTTGCTCATGTTCAGATCCATTGGATTTTTACTAATATTAAGATTCAAACCGGACTTTCCATCTCTCCCTCCATACAGTGCATCAGCATGCATCTTTGCATTCTCTCTCATCCCATAAAGAGACTCAACACTCAACTTGGCACCGTCTCCTGAATACATAAAAAATTCATTCATTACTGGAGCATGTGATGATTTGGATGTAGAAAAATTTGTCGCACTGGTGGAAGGTTCGCTCAGTGCATCATGCTCGGCATGCTCAATCTGTGAATTTATTCTCTGCCTCTCACTGCTGTCCACACATCTCAGTTCTTGATTTGCTAAATCCAGCTCCTCTCTAATCTCTGGCCTCATGTGATGGGCACCTGGGGTCTTGTTATCATGTGAATATGTTTCACCTTTTGGTGGCAGAGAAAATGAACTGCCGACCAGAGCTCGGCTGAAATGGTGACTTGTGCTCTCATCCATTCTTAGACTGGACATTAAAATGGCATTCAACAGCCACAGATGAATACCAGACAAAGTCAACTAATGTGAAGACTGTGTTAAGCCAAGTCAACTGGACAAATTACCAGTTCCGTTTAATCCCCAGCTGCTCCAGATTCATGCACACCAATACTTTGTTCATTTTATCTCTTGCCAGCACTTGACAACATCTGAAAAATTTCAATAAAAAGACATGCTGAGTTAACAAACAAAAGAGGAGAGAAAGTTTGCAGTGAAAAACTTCCAAATGGATGGTGACAAACAATTGTGGTAAAATTCCTTCAGGACATTTTGAAACCCTTGATCACTCTACTTAAATATCTAAAACACTGATAAGAAAGCTGGAACTATTAATTTTTGTAGCTCATCAAAAGACAACAGTGATAACGAATTTCTAAGGAATATGACATATAATTATCTACCGATTCAAGGTTCCACTACCCAGTTTTAAACAATGACATGGTCCTCATCATATTGATTCACCACGCAGCTAAGCCTTAGATTAGCAAGCTATGAATGATGTCTTTGCACTTAAACAGCAAACTTTCACAGGTCTCTCTGTGAACCTGGTCTAGTCTATATTTCTACAAAGAAGTCAAATGCTTTGATTGAAGTTGAGACTATCTTCCTCTCAAAACAGCACACAAATTTTTAAGATATGGGTTGCTATTATTGTTATGTATTATTGATAAAGAAATTGTTCAGATGTGCAGACCATGCTCATGCAAGCACACAGAGCATAATTTTATGGCATACTTGAGGAGAGACTGTTTCAGTATTTTAAGAAATTCACATTCCAAATAATAGATCTAGACTAGTCTAGATTCAAATCTGACGCGATAGCACTGATCAGCTTACACCAGCATTTCAAAAATGTCATTAGGAAACCCCCATCAGGAAGATAAAGCCACAATAAACACTAGATTTGCCCCTGGAGTTCAGGAGTTGAGGAAGAATGGAATGCTAGAACTAACACCTCCATGTAGTTCTACAGATCAGCAGACACACCAACAGGGTTTATAATGATAATACCAAGTATGACCTGCTCATAACGCCGTTATTTAGGCAGCACACACTATAGTTTGATGAAAAATGTTGTTCCTACTGAATGAAATACTGAGTAGATTAACGTCAAGATTTGCCAGAAAATGCATCAAAATGTGCTCGAGGCCGGTCACGGGAACGTTTTAAAGCATTTTCACATTCCATAATAATTTTCGGGGCTTATGCAATGTTGCCGGTGCCAGCTATGAACAAAGACACGTGTCGTATCAAACCTCAAAATTAAAATAAGCCACTAGTGACTCCATGCTGCATGAAAATAACGCCTTGTTGTTGTCATGATCAAACCGTAGTCACATCAAACATGGCGTCCAATGTACTTCCGTTTCCGTCAAACTAATGGCAGGTGTTGATAAATATCTAGCTGTGAGCAGTATGAAATAGAATAGTACTGTTTTCAAATCTCTCTCTCTCCTCTCTTTCTCTTTCTCTCTCTCTCTCTCTCTCTCTCTCTCTCTCTCTCTCTCTCTCTCTCTCTCTCCATTAAAGACGCACATGCATCCGCAGGCACGCATTCCTGTTTGTTTCGTTTTTTTAGTACTCAGTCGACCCATATTAATATCCTAAGTCCTTGTTCTACGTTGTTATTCTTCAAAGATTACTGCGTTCTATACGAAGCAATATTGACTCCCTTCAATTGATATTTATTTTCTCCATCCATCCATCTCTCCCTCCATCCATCCATCCATCTATCCATCCATCCATCCATCCATCCATCCATCCATCCCTCTCTCTCTCTCTCTCNTCTCTCTCTTTCTCTCTCTCTCTCTCAGTCTCTCTCTCTCTCTCTCTCTCTCTCCATCATCACAACCTTTTATTGATGCTTCTAGAGTTTGTTTGGCTGTTTTTTTTACTTGCCAACTTTTTCGCATGACAAGCTTTTTATTCTACATTCATCCTTCCATCCTCCTCTTCGTATTTCACATCTCTCTCACTCTCATGTCCTGATCTTGCTCCTCATCAGTTGACATCAACATTAATATCATCATTATCCTTATCATCATCAGCAGCAGTAGCAATAACAGCAGCAACAGCAGCAACAGCAGCAGCATGTTATCGTCTATACGATAAATAAAACTGTTAAGAACACCCATTCGTGAAGACAAGAACTACAACTGAAAATATTTCAATAATGAAAAGTAGGCAGTAGGGATTCTTGACAAGATTAATACTATGATCAGATAATCCAGGCTTCAAACTGATCATATTACTTGAACAGGAAGTTCTGACATTGGCCAAAAGAAATTAATTTATGGCAATAATGGCAACTCATTGCTTTGTCAGCTGCAGTGGGAATGGAGGTATTTTCGGCTTACCAAAACCTTGTCAATTCTTATGTAAGAATAACTTTGTACAAAATAAATGATTGCGTCATCATAATGTGGGCATTTACGAGCTTGATGCAGCTACACTCAACTACTGTATTTACATTTCACTCTTTATATTGTATTTCAACTCGATTTTAGTTGTTTCCAGTCTTACAACTCGCTCGCTTCTCATTAAACAGTAAGAGACTATCAAAACTGTGTGCAAAGCTTCTTTGTAAAAACATTACTGCTGTTAAGTTTTTTAGGCTTTTCTTTATTAAATTTTTGTTTTGATATAGACTAGTCTAATTATGTGTTTGTTTATTTCACTTGTTCATTCCATTCAAGCTACGTACAACACAAGCTGTCGTATCGTTTAATGAAAGATCTTTGTATGAAAATCGACATTTTATAACCCCTTTCCAT
>JAWQUT010000294.1:433323-480823 GCA_033807755.1 Ellobium chinense | reverse complement strand
AAGATGGAGCCAAGACTGTGCCAAGACTGTGCCAAGACTGTGCTAAGACTGTGCCAAGACTGTGCCGAGACTGTGCCATGACTGTGCCATGACTGTGCCAAGACTGTGCTAAGACTGTGCCAAGACTGTGCCAAGACTGTGCCAAGATTGTGCCAAGACTGTGCCAAGACTGTGCCAAGGCTGTGCCAAGACTGTGCCAAGACTGTGCCAATATGACACTGACAGCTGGCACCAAGACCGTGCCAACATGGTCCCATACTGTGTTTCCACTGGAGCCAAAACTGCGCCAAAATGGTTCCAATATGGTAATGCGTGGCTCTTTATTGGGCCGACATCAGCCTAAGTCGGCAGTTATGCTGGGCCCATCTTGGCAGCAGCCAATATTGGACCGAGATTACAGCTGAAAATGGGCACATCTTTGCCCCAAGATGGTGCCATGATGGTTCCACTCGTATCATTTCGTTATTCAGGTGGGTCTCCTATTATGAATACACCAATACCTTTCTCATGCACTAAGGGCAAACTTACTATCGGGGTTCTGTTGTATCATTCTACTTTCTAGTCAGTAATTACCAAAAGCTGCTGAAAACACGTAAATCTATTGGTGGGGAGGTGGGGGCAAATTACCAAAAGCTTTTAAAACAGTAAATCTAGTAGGGGAGAGGGTTAGCATATGGATGCGATTTATTGGCTTTTAGCAACTACAAGTTGAAAATGCAATGAATTACATATATTTACGGAGTTCGATTGATAAGAACGAGTAATTAGATGTAGGTTACGTACTAGTTAGAAGGCCTAACGCTAAGGTTTTTGACACCTATTAGAGGGACAAATCACTCGTTTGTACAAGACAATTAATCCGCTAATATATAAAATCCCCCTTTGGGTGTTNTTTTTTTTTTTTTTTGGGGGGGGGGGGGCTGTCAGCCAGTGTCAGTGTCATGGTGTGGAACTATGTAAAATGACATGTGATCTAAATAAAGCATCCGATTTTAAAGTTTCAGGTACAATCTGAGCTTTCTAGATTAAAAAAAAAAAAGTGTGTAGGCACACGCGGTCAAAACCAGCCAAAATGAAAATTTGGGGACCAAATCAGAATTCGAGGTGATCTTTTTCGAAAGAGATTTGTGAATAATTTTGGGCGTTCCCACCCCTTTTTTTCCCGTTAAAAAATCGGGTAAAAGAAGTACTTTAACCTTCATCGAAGAAATTTCCCGTAATCACAGTGGTATTTCAAGAATAACACAAAATGTTGATAGTGCCAAAAGAAGAGAAAACAACAGGTTCCAAAGATCTTCAGAAGATCCAATGGTACGTAATTACAAAACCTTTTAGAGAATGAAATTCAAGAGTTATCTCCTTCGCTTTCTACTATTCGCTTAATTAGTGATAGGCTTAGCTGCTCACCAAAATGAGTCGAAAATTAAGAGTTCAGCGAAGTAAATGAAACGAGCCAAACACAAAGTTGTAAATAATCTAAGAACAAATTGCCCTTTGTGTTCGTTCAATAATTCAATTTGTCGTTTGATGTCGCCATGGCAATGACGTCACGCCATTCTCTATAGACCATCATGCCAGTTAGTCCGAATAAAAGGTTACTGTATTGTGTCTTGGATTGCAGTTAAAAAGAGCGATTTAGATATATATTTTTGGGCAAATTCAGACATTTACCTTACTTTGTACTATTCTGTATAAGTTCGAACATTTCATCTCACGACGATAAGATCTAACCGCTAGAGATATCAAATCATTCCCTGACTCTTAACTAGAAATCTGGCAGGAACGCTCGACCGTAGAAACGTTGTAAACAATATGGCAGACAATCGCTTGTAACGTGCATGGGTTGTGACGTAGACGGTCTTTTGTTGACACGACCGATTAAGCTGTGTGTCGCAATGTGTGCTTGATCTACCCATAGTCAGTGCCACACACTAGTTTTTGAGGTAACGCACTGCAGATGTTCAAATCTCTGGATTTAAGGGATATTTTATTAAAAGAAGTGAAGCAGTAACGTCTGGAGGTTTTTGTTCGTAGCTGCACACAATCAAATAGTGTACTCTTAGACTAGTGATCGTAATTATGTCTCAGTAGATCGATGTTGTTTAGTACTTATAACCTGGGTCCGTGTGTTGATCAGGTCATTAGACTTATTGATTTCCATTGGTCCCTATTGATCTAAGGCCAAGCACCATGACATGCCACAAAGGCAGAAAGCATGGCTGGCGATTTTTGCCTTCCCTTTGGACTTGGATCAGTGCCCAAAGGCATGTCTGTAGACAGGCATTGCTAAGCGTACGCGTTGTGCAAGGAGGGATTGTGAAATGCAATAGATCTAGTGCATATAGCTGGGGGACCTAAAAGCTGTGATACTAGATGACCATAAGAGTTCTTTGTAGTGGTGGGTTTAGATTTAGAGGCTCCATGTGAACAGCATTGGCAGTGTAACTTGCACCATTATTTGCATTCAGCTTTGTGGTTAAATAAATACAATGTGAATTTTTTGCAGCATCCATATATTAAGATATTAAGTCTGAACCAATCTTTGCTTTCTTGGATTCATTCCGTGCTCTTATTGTGCGTGTTTTCTGTGATCATCCATTTTATAGATTCTTAGTGTGTTAATTGTGGAGAATGAAGATCAAAATTCATGCTTTATTAGAAGCATCATTATCAGTTTATATGTATATTGTGATTTGTATCATCTATTCACTTCTACTCCTCTTCCAGGGTACTCATCTGTTGATTATTTTGTCAATCCATCAAGCTGTTTTTCCACCTATCTACCCATTTAACAAAATACTTCCTCACCCACCTACCCATCCATCTATCTTGATATCAATGTTTTATTCCTCACTCGCTTCTTTCAACCATATATCCAAACACTGATCCATCTATCTATTCATTCATCCATCCTTCCAGCCACCCATCCCTCACTCCTTCCCGCCATCCATCCATCCATCCATCCATCCATCCATCCATCCATCCATCCGTCTATTCAAACATTTATTGCAGGCTGTTATTCTCATTTTGTTCCATTTATTTACTTAAAACAGTCAGCTTTTCCTAATGATTGCTCCGAAGGAACATAGTTGCAATTACATAGAGTTTTGACATGTTTATAATTTTTTTGTTTATAACTTTTACAGTAGATACACATCAAAATTTTGAAACTGAGTAGGAGACATGATTAAACAGTTGTTAATCAGGTGGATTCAATTGTGTAGAGCTAGTAACGTCTTGTTTTCTAATATTTACACTCCTGTGTGATGTGGTTTTGATTAACTCCACACTTGTCATCTATGTATGTAGTAGTCTGTAAAGACATTGTTGTGGTTATACAATTCCTGCCTGACCCCTGTGCTTCATATGACCTACTTGTACATTCATACCGTTTCCAGCACTATTTTGAAACTCTCCCCCTGAGCGCTTGGGTTAGGCTTAGGGCAGCACTATGTGGAAGAGTTGTGAGATTTTGCTGTCAGTACCTAAAAAACACAGAGTGATGCAGGGGTTAATCATAAAATTTTTGACATACAAAAACATTGTGTTTTAAAAAAAAAATCTACAGAACGCAGTGGTTAAGATGAAAGACTTATGTTCAGTTTAAACAGAGTTTCATGTTAGACAGAGAAGCATAAAAAGAGGAATTTAAGTCGGGTTTTTTGTTTCCTTTTGTTTTAGCGGTACGTTTGGCGTAACCATACTTTATTGTCTACTGTAATTGGAAAATTATCAATATTCCATACTCCTTTTAATCACAGTTCTTTTTAAGTGATCAAAGTGCTAATAATCAAAGGCAACAATATTAGTAGTTTTGTTAATGCCCTATTACTTCCAGTTAAAAGAGTGGAGCCTTAATTATCCTCAGTGATTTAAAGTGTGTGGCACTTGTATGTCTTTTCCCTTCTAATCCCAGTGTGTTGGGTACATCTGCATGTATCACAGATTGAGAACTTGTGCATTAACGATGGGATCTCTTATCATCATAAGAATTACATTGGTGCATTAGTGCTGAATGTACTCTTAATAGCTTTCCTCATGCAGAGTTAATGTAACTCTTACAATGGTAAGAGATCCCATCGTTAATGCGTAAGCTCTCAAATATCTTGATATGGGTCTCTCTATGGGTTTACCGAATGAACAGTGGTTTTGCAAAACTGGGCAACTCTGCTTAACATATTTAAGATATATGGAAATATAATCTGAGAATAAGGCCACCTGGCCCTAGTTGACATTAAACACATCCAGATCTGTCAGTCAGTCAGCCAGGCAGGCAGGCAGTCAGGCAATTGGTCAGTCAGCCAGTCAGCTGGTTAATGAATATAATATGAAAGTATCTGCTTTTCATCAGTGTACATGTAGATAATTAAAAAATGAGAGTATTTTTCATTGTTTCTTTATTATGAATTTTGGAAATGTTAGCACATTACTAAATCATTATTAAACATTTTTTTTCTGAACTGACCATTGATTGACTGTAATCAGACTGCAAGCTCACAAACCCATGCACTTTGCACAAGTGCTGATAGTTCTACAGAGCGCTGATTAAAAGCGCTTATGCTACTTTGTGCCTTTCAGCAGTGGCTGTGTATAAACTAATGAAACTTCGCAGCGAACATTAAATATGTAGAACGATCCAAAGCACAATACTGAATCCACCCATTTCAATATCAGCAAACCCATAACAGTTTGTTTTGAATGGAGAGAAATCAAAACAAGGAAAGGGATCAAAGAGGTAACGTTGATAAGGGAGATTATCCTCGCATAATGTGTTCATTGTGCTGTTTCTTTTTTCGCTCTTTTACCCCTTCTCCCTTTGTCTGCACGGCAGCTGAAAGGTGGAGCTGTTGTCTGCTGATATGAAAGGTCTTTGGTTCAAATCCTGCTTGCAGAGGATTTCTTCCAGAGTATTTTTCACAGTGTTTCAAAGGCATCCATTTGTCACTGGCCTTATGAGGTTTCAAGCCTTTTCTCTGATATAGCCCAAGTGTGCTGAAAAGGGGTGTCAAGAACTCAGACAAACAACAACCCAGACAAACAAACCTTTCTTGCCTGCATTACCTCCACCACAGTGGCACCATGAAAGTCATAAAGAATGATAAGAAGATCTGTGGCTGTATGCATAATCCATACATTAATTAACGTATTGCGTTGACCACAGTGAACACGACTAATATTTTGGGGGTTTCCTGTGGTTACCGCAGTGCGTTAACTAATAATATAAGGATTTTGCATACGGCCACTGGTGCGGATGAATTGAGAGGAAGGTGTCCAGCAGCAACATATAAGAAGATCTGCTCACTGATCATACCGCAGGAAATCAATAATTATATATCAGTTATGTTATCCTGCACAGCTTAAAAATATTTGCACTCAGAATAAAATTCACAAGTAATAGCACAGATTTTGGAATATCCTGGAAGGCAGTATGATATAGCCACCCAGTTTTGGAAACCCACTCTTCAACATTGTTTTTTGGTGTTTGTTTTCTCTCATTCATTTCCTCTTATTTGGTGTGGATTTTCTGTTTCTGTCTCTCCCCATGCACTAACAGCATTGACCAGCACAGTCGTGTCTGTCTTCATGTTCTCACCACTGTAACACACTACGCACCATGGGCTGCAGCGACTCAAAAGCTGTGAATGCCAATGAAAATAAAAAGCAGAAGAAGGACGGTGACAAAGAGAAGTTCAAAAAGTCTCAGCCAGTAGCTGCTGATCAGCCAAAGAAAGTAAAGGTACTTTGTTCTGTTGCATTCTGTTTCTCAGAGCAGTATGTGAAGCTGATCAGAAGTTGTAGATTAACGTTTTGTATCCTAATCTCCAAAGCCTGATATTCTTTTCAGTTTCTTAGCTCCTGAGAGCAGACTATTGAGGTGAAATCTTCATGTAGATCACAGAAAAAACTTACTTATGCATATACAAGAAAAGTTAACTCATGATTAAGTTTATGAAATCAGCTTATAAGATACTTAGATATAGTCTTTTACTTCTTATTCCTCCTACAAACATTGATACAAAACATTGAGTCTAAATTTGGCCTCCACATTTTGTTGACATGATTTTGAGATAATAGTCTGCCTTTGTTGTCTAGTAAAGTAGTCCAAATTTTGCATCAGTGTGCTAAAGAATTGAGATATTGTTTTATAGCTTGCACTTACAAGCATGATCAGCTTAACACTATATGCTCTGACTATAATCATTTCAGTCTCCTGAAAGTCATGGAAAGAAAGTCACAAAAAGCCAGCATCAGATTAAACACAAAGGCAAATGAAAGTATTCAAGAGAGAAAGATTCAAGATAATTATTGTCCATTTGACTATGTCCAGTGGTATTTATTAGGTAATCCCATTAAAACTATGGCACAGTTTGTGGAAGCCATTTGAATGCAAATGAATTATGAACCACATATTTGACTGCAGCCAATATTAGTTTATGTTATTGAAAAGATTAAATAGGGATATTGTTGCTATCCTAGCTACTTTTAGTGTTATTTCCCTAGTAATAGAAGTTTTTGTTGTGCTGTAAGTTGTTATGAAGCTAGTGCTTAAACTTTTATTGTTGTGTGTTTGACTTTTGTCATTGTAGATGTTAAAAGGATGGTGATGGTAGTGATGGTGGTAGAAATTACCCACAAGCCTTAAAACTACTGTGACAATGCAGAACTACATTTTATTTGTCATCTCTAGTTAGAATACTAAGGGATTCTTCCTTCCCTCAGAATACAAAAGACCTCAAGATTACTGCTCTTAACCAATGAAGTTTACAAGATTTGCCTGCTTGTGTGGCTTTACATTTTATTACCCCTGATCATTTAAGGATATTTTCACTTCCCTGAGGAGTATATAATGCTGCTGCAAAAAGCGTAGCATTCTGATAATATCTTTCACTGCCTATAGCCAGGTTGCCATTATACAGATGGGTGGACTAAGCAAAATATGAGCGAAATTCTTTCTCAAAACACATACAACGTGATGAAGACTGATGATGACACATGACCTTTGGGTCTAAAGTCCAAATGACTTGTTGTTCCAGTATATCAGTCCATAAATCCAAGTTGGTAAGATGTTGAAGCTCATAAATAAAATTTGTTACAAAAGATAAATGACCTAAATGACCAATATTTTGCTAGTGAATGAGGCTTGAGGCTGTAAGATCTTGGCTTCATTTGGCTTCGGGTTTAAGTGCGGCTCATCTGACTTTTCTTTTTCCCTATGAATTTTTTTTCTTTTGGTGATTCTTTACTTTCTTTTTTTTCTTTTGTATGGTGACCCATTTCTAGGATTTGATTTGCCATCACTGTTTGTTTTTTAATCTGTACTTTTTCCATAAAACCTCTTTTTTTTTTTTTTTNTTTTTTTTTTTTTTTTGGTTATTATGATAAGAACATGTTTTAATTAGGGCAGACAAAGCTGTGATAAGAAATGACTTACAGTCATAATTCAAATGGATCTTTATACTACGCAATATAATGTATTCTATAGGCATCATACAAACAGCCAAAACAGGTTTTTTAGAAGGAATTCTACAGTCCATGTGTCCAGTATTCAAATGGATCTTTATGCTACGCAATATAATGTATTCTATAGGCATCATACAAACAGCCAAAACAGGTTTTTTAGAAGGAATTCTACAGTCCATGTGTCCAGTATTCAAATGGATCTTTATGCTACAGAATATGAAGTGTTCTGTAGGCATCATACCAACATCTAAAACAGGCTTTTTAGAAGGAATTCTACTGTCCATGTGTCCAGTATTCAAAATACTGTTGATTTCATTAACCTCACTCTGCCTACTCACACTGTTGAATTAGCCATAATAGTTTTTGTAAAACAAAACATATTCATATACAAGTCATCATAGTTGCACTCACCACATCGTAGCAATTTCCCCATTTCCTTGAAAGTTGCAGTTATATAGAAGCAATATATACATGAACAGTTCTTTGAAAACCAGTTTGTCTTTTTGTGTGTGTTTGATTATGTGGCAGCTAACACATGTTACACATTAATACACTCCATACATTGCTGCTGGTGGGTGCAAGTGTAGAATTGATCAGTATAAGAAAATGTATTATTTCCAGAGTTACTGAAGTTTAAGGCTTCTGAATATCAGGGTTGAGAAAATTTACGGACTCAAAATTTAAGACGTGAGATTTTCTCGAACTACATTTTTTAGTGTGGTTATAAACCTTAGACATTACTGTGAAAACAGAAACTTTGTAGCAAGAAGATATAACCAGTGTTTGAGAAAACTCAAGTGAAAGCAGCAAATTGTTCAAAATGGGAGGAGGTGCATCCAAGAAAGCAAAAACGAAGGCAGTGGTCAAGATGTCAAACCCAGGGCAAAAGAACTATCCAACACAGCCGATGAAATCTGTTGGAAATGTTCAGAATCAGCAGCAACCTCCGCCTCAGGTAGAAGTTTGGGAATTTTTATTTATGTTTAGGAATGAAAAGTTTTTTGTGCGTGTGTGTGTGTGTGTGTGTGTGTGTGCGATGGTTATTGAAAGGCACAGGAATCTTGTGAGACTTTTTAAGGGACAGGGATGGATATTTGCTTCCCAACCTGAAAAATCCACACGATTTTTTTTAAAAACTTTAAACAGCGTACATTTTCTTTTCGCCTGACTGTTTGTGAGAAAACATTGCTGGAATCTCATAATTTTCAGTCTCTGTGTGCCGCCATTGCTGTACTGTGTGACGTCATAAGGTGAGAAAAGCTAGCAGATGATTGGTGAGATATATGCGCAAACTGCCTGGAATACTCAGCTGCTAACCTGTCTCATTCCTTGACATCATGAAGCACAGATAATGGTGGCATGCTCAGGGTGAAAATCCATACATTCCTGCCGTGCTTTCTCAGAAACTTTTGCGAGAAAGGAAAAAATATATGCAGTTAAGAAAAAATAGTGTAGACTTATTTGGCTGTGAAGCAGATAACTATACCTGTTCTTTTAATGAAAGCTGAGCATGATAATGCCATTGTAATGCTTGAATTATTGGAGGGAAATTGCAGGATGTTTCAGTACATATATTTTGAAGGGGTGAAAGTTCATTAAGTTTGCTAAACATAAGCCTAACTAGTGATTTATACATTGTGACTAATTGACATCACTGCAGTCTGAATCTCCTTTCAAGTAAAGTTTTGTCTCATCCAGAAAGGGAGATTTTTTGGCTGGCAATACATACGCATATAATACATCATCCATATTAACGCATGTCATTGTTTTCCACAGAAATGTGGTTTGAAGTTAAATGGGATTAAATGTAACATGCATGACTTTACAAGCTTGAAGAGATATAATTGGCCATGAAATTGCTATGTCCTCATGGTTTTGAACTTTTACCTGAATGCCAAGACTATCATCAAAACAGGCCGTAAGTTCTAGATAAACTGGTACTGAAAGAAATCTGCTTATGATCTGATTTGTGAAATACAGCTTTATATATCAACATGGATGTTATGTGTTTTGTGGAATAATTTTGTTTTGGCTAATGATTTTGATTTGTATTGTTTCACCAGCCAGCACCAAACGCACCGAAAAAGCAGAAAGAGGTATGTGTATAACACCCCATTTCCCGTCCTCAGTATACTTTCATGACAGTCTCACTTTTCTATTAAAATATCATTCAATTACTCTGCCTGACTTTACCTCCACTCATTAATTCATTTTGTTCGCATATCCATGTATTTATCTATCTAACCATCCACCCACCCCTACCCATCCATCCATCTGTCCATTCATCCATCCACCCATCCAGCCAACCAACCATCCATCCATCCATCCATCCATCCATCCATCCATCCATCCATCCATCCATCCATCCATCCATCCATCCATCCATCCATCCAGCTAGCTAGCTAGCCAGCATCCATCCATCCATCCATCCATCCATCCATCCACCCATCCATCCATCCATCCATCCATTCCTCCATCCATCCATCCATCCATTCCTCCATCCATCCATCCATCCATCCATCCATCCATCCATCCATCCATCCATCCATCCATCCATCCATGCATCCATCGATTCTCTCATTCATAAAAAATATGTCTTGTTTTCTTATCTCTTTCTTTCTCTTACTCTGTCCTTTCTTTCCTTCTCTATATCAAAAATCCATCCATCCATTCCTCCATCCATCCATCCATCCGTCTGTCCTTCCGCCCTCTGACCATCCATCCATCCATCCATCCATCCATCCATCCATCCATACATCCATCCAATCTCTCATTCATAAAAATATGTCTTGTTTTCTTATCTCTTTCTTTCTCTTCCTCTCTCCTTACTTTCCTTCTCTATATCCATCCATCCTCTTCCCAATCTCATTATACTGACCACTTCGTGTTCCTCTATCCACCAACCTAGTCTCATTTTTTTACCAAAATGTCATTCAAAGAGAACCTGTGTGGAAAGACTGTATCATTATACAGAGTAAATTCCATGAGAGAGATAAGGTCTTTGTGCAGGCATCCCTCAATATCCACCTATCTTTGCTTCCACCCACCCATCCATTCATTTTATACCTCCTGATAATGACTTCTTCATTTTCCCAAATATCCTCAGCTCTCCGATGATGACATCAAGAAGAGAGTCAAGCGGTACATGGAGATTGAGAAGGAGATTCATGAAAGGGAAGGGAAGAACTTGCCCAAGGCACTGACTGCCAAGAAAGAACAGGCTGCCGATGTGGCCAAGACACTGAAGGAGCTGGAGCAGCAATACAAGGCAGCTTGTGATAAAGTGTGAGTAAAATAGCTTTCGGTCCGCGAGACGACCACGCCAGGAACAACTTGCAGATGAGCAATCTTCCCTCACTTCTCGTCCATCTATCCTACTCTCAGAATGCATGTGACTTGTGTCTGCATCCTTCTGTCTCTCCTTGTATCCTTCTGTCAGTACCCACCCATCAGTACAACTATGTACCTTTCATAGTTAATCAAGAATCAAGAAAAGCGAAGGATTATACCCATTGGTTGTGGTGTTTTAATTTGAATATCAATATCATATCTATTGGTGGTGGTTAAATGTGGTATATCCAGTGTTTATTATTCCCATGTCAACAGCAAAGGTATCGATAGTATCCACTAGAGCAAGATCACCGTGTGAGTTAAGAAGCTTTCGGAGATTGCCCTGATAGTCCATGAGGAACTGTTTCTACCATCATTAGCGGAGAATATCTAATTTTTTTTCTGTTTAAGTAGGGCAAGAGTGGTTGCAATTTCCATGAGGTCTTAGGAAGGTGGGGCGATCATGCCCATTCCTTACTAATATGGTATGCCTGTCATTCCTGAATTTTTAATTTTTTAAATGGTAACTTTAAAATTACACTGAGCTTGGAGTAACGGCAAAGATAGTGGCTGGGCCAAGTCGTACAAGCTCTCAACAACACAATGCCACTGTCAGTTCTGCAGTTAATATAAATAATAATAATCATAATAATAATGAGATGCATTTGTCTCATATTCAAGCCAATTTCTTGTCAGATGAATTCATTTTGTTGTTTTTCCCTTACCTTAGTACAGTGGTTCTAGCATTCTGACAATATCTTTCACCGCTGATTGGGTTATGACCACAATGCTGATATATGAAGTGATGACAGATTTCATCACAGTACATACAAGCATGATAAAACCATGTTTTTGACACATTTCATCCACCAGCAGAATTTCCTGGTCTTCAGTAACACTGATAAAGCGATAAAAAATATGATCATATGTCTATACTTGAGGTAATATCACAGCAATAACCAAAGCAGTTGGTAGTCTGTGTGGTATAAACGATGATTTATATAGGGGGCATCAATTTAGAGGCATGTAAGATATAAAGAGATAACAATGGTGATTGTGGTAGTGGTGATGATGACAAAGCTGGTAGTGCTGGTAGTAGACACAATAGAGGAGTCACAATGACGGTGGTAGAAGTGATATTGGTGATGGTGGCTGTTGCGGTGGCTCATAGGGAAGGTGGATGAACTTAAAAAAGAAATATGGACGAAGACAAACCTAGTAACAAAAATGATAATGTATTGATAATGAGAATGATAACAATATTTGTAGCATATTTTGCTGTTTCAATTAAAGTTTTTTTTATCTTTTAACCCACGTGATGCAACAGTAGATCCAGTTCTCACCTTCAATTTACCATGCTGGGTGTTACAGTAGATTAAATATGCATGCCAGTGCAGACCATGTGAGGTGGCAGTTGAATTTTGCAGCTCAGTGTCAGTTGATCTGCTGGCAGACAACATGTGCAATAGTCATTATCCATAACATGGTCACGCAGCCAGTTGGAGGCTGAACCTGAGTGGCCCTTCACTGCTAGAGTTAATTATTTCATTGTAATGTTTGATGTTCATGAGTATAAACCTTTACTTCAACCCTCCACCCTGTCATTTTTATGCTACTTTTTAAAAATCTAAACAGGGCTAAAGAGAAAGCTGATGTGGACAAAATGCAGAACCCAAGTGTAAAAGCTTTCTTCAAGGACCAAAATGAGTTTGATGAGAAGATGTCCAAAGAACAGGTAACGAATTAGTGAATGGATAATTGATAAGTGGATGAATGAGGGAACATGTGTAGATAAATGGATGGAAGAGTGAATGTGTGCAAAAGAAATGGAAGATATTGGATGTAGCGAAAGAAAAAAAGGGGGGAAGAAGAGAAAGACAGAGATGAGAAAACAAGAGATATTCTTATGCATGAGAGATGGATGGATGGATGGATGGATGGATGGATGGATGGATGGATGGATGGATGGCTGGCTGGCTGGCTGGCTGGCTGGCTGACTAGGTGGGTGGATGGACAGATGGATGGATGGTGGGTGGGCAGGCAGGTTGGCTTGGCTGACTGATTGGCTGGCTAGATGGATGGATGGATGGATGGATGGATGGATGGATGGATGGATCGATGGACAAACAAAACAAACAAATGAAAAGATGGATAGACAAAGATGGGCAGAATAATTGAATGACATTTTGATAAAGAAGTGAGAGTGTACGTCCTTCTCACAGGAAGAGTACCTGGAGGCGGTCAGTGAGCAGGAGGTGGTCAAGAAGCAACTGGACGGCATCCAGGCACAGACGAAGACCCTAGAGAAGGAAGTTCAGGACATGTCCAAAGAGATGAACAAACTGATGGCCTTGTATGATGAACAGGATCAGATTCTAGGTGAGGCAATTTTGTTAGAGAATAGGACTACCGTTCTGAGATGGATTATATTGCTTTACTGGATGCGCACTGCCCTTTTCTAATTCAGTACATTTTGCAAGGAAAATTTCACACCAAATTACTACAATAATGCACTTTGTTCAATTGCGGATATTGATCTTAGGAAAACCTTGTCTCAGGAAACAGAACTAATGTCACCATCCATCCTTGTATCAACTCAAGATCTACAGGTCATGAGATCAAATCTCAACCATGTTTGTGATGTAAGTGCCTTGGGGAAATCATTTAATTCACATTTTCCTTAAAATTACGTCTGCAAAATGGAGATTGGTTTTTGACTGGGGATGATATTGTCAGAATGATAGTAATTGGTGCCTTTGACTGGCAGTAACATTGTATTACTCCTCAGGAAGTTGAGAAACCCCAAGAGTGATCAGGCCTGCTTGGATAATAATAACATAAAGTCATGTAAGTGGGCATTAGCCTGCGAGACAAGACTTACAAACCACATTATTTTTATTATTATTATTATTACCATTAGCATAATTCTTGTTTTTATGATTATCTAAACTAAAACATTAATTTATTTTTAAAACTAATCATGACTGTTTACAGATGAAATCTTCAGCGGCGAGTATGGCTCTGATCTTGAGAACAAACTTGAACAGGAGGTGGACCAGCTGTTGGACAGGAAAGAAAGGATTGGTGTGGCCAAGTATAAATGGATGAACGGCAGGTTGTTATTGCAACACGCTTGTAACCAACTGGGCTTTGCGGTCAAGCGGTGGCAGACCTTGGCTCAGGTACCTCATAAGTAAGTATCATTGATATCGATCATTTACTTTTCATCTCCACTCCGTCACTGAGATAAGATCTCCAGCCCTGCCACATTGTGGGTTCATAGTTTTTTATTCTTTTAACAAGTTGATGTTACCATCCGCTGAAGATTTGTAACATGAAGATTTGTAACTTCAACACTATACAACCTGAGAATCATGCTTTGCAGGATGTTATCTGCTAAAAGCTCGCTATGATAATAAGATAGGCAAATGAAAGTTGCACTGTATGAGATTCTGCATCTTTTTTCCAGTATTTTTTGAAAATAATGTATATACCCTACTTGAGTAAGGCTTAAAAAGATAGTCTATAAACTCATTAAATTGCCCCTAGATTAGCAGATTTTTGTGACTATGGGAGAGAAATTCCAATGTAGAAGTTTTCTTTTATACAGAGATGCTGGTCATTCACTACCCTGACCATGCCTAAACGATACGAGGATATCTTGTGTTTACTTGTACTACAACCGAGTGCTACAGAAAACACAATCTCTTAAAGGGTCAACATTTTTTTTTTATGCAAAATAAACCTAGAGATTCTAAGTTAGCTGTCTCATAATTCCTTTGAATTTGTGAGTAAAAAGTTGATGTGGAAAATATGGGACCATAACATTACAACAATTATATGTTTTCTTTTTAGTTCATGAGTATTGAGATTGGTTGGTTGGTCTCGCTCTAGTTTTATGTTAACAAGTTTTCTGAAGTTTTTGCTCTCTTTTCATCATTCCATGAAACAGCCAAGTTCAAGTCAAGTACCAGCTGGCAACTGAGACAAGAAACAACCTCATAGCAGCCAGCCAGAATATAATGAGTGCCAAGCGCTACTTGAACAACATTAAGGTAGCACATTGCGTCTTCTCATTGTTTTGTAAGATTCATTTATTCAGCCACTCGATCAATCGGTGCTTTTGGTTTGTACTCTTGGCTGTTTGTAATTGAATTGAGACTACAGTACAGTCACCATCAAATGGCCAGCAGATTTTTCAAGGGACAGGGATAGTTATTAGCTTCACAGTCTAATAAGTCTATATCTATGTTTGTTTTCCACAACATTTCAACCTCATTTTTTGCATTCTCTGTGAGTTTCTCTGAAAACCCTATAGGAATGTCAGGATTTTCACCCTGCGTGAATGTGTCTGCACCAGTCATCTGTTCGTTTTCCTTGCTTTGTGATATTATGCAGCACGAGTAATGGTGCATTTAGAGGGTAAAAATCCCGCCATTCTGGTGTTGTTTTCTCAGAAAAGGTCAGGCAAAAGGAAAATGCACTTTGCTCCAGCTGTCTCTGATTGATTCAGCGATCCATCTTTTCTTGCACATCCATCCATCCATCCATCCATCCATCCATCCATCCATCCATCCATCCATCCATCCATCCCATACATCCATCCTCCCAGCCATCTATCTATCAATCAATCCATCCATTCACCCACCCACCATCCATCCATCCATCCATCCATCTGTCCATCCATCTATCCAGCCATCCATCCATACATCCATCCTCCCAGCCATCTGTCAATCAATCCATCCATTCACCCACCCACCATCCATCCGTCCATCCATCCATCCATCCATCCATCCATCCATCCAACATTTATTTGTTCCTTTCTCCGTTCCGTTTCCAGTTCCCGTACTGCGAGCCAGAAGAGATCGCCACACTAGATAAGGCTTGTAGCAACATCTACATCGACATGCAATCTGCAGAGCGTCATCAGCATGCTTTCCAGTGTTACAGTGTAACACATAGGCGAGCTTGTGCTCTCTTGCAGTGGTTTGATAGTGTAAGTGTGAAGCAGATCCAGAAAAACGGAAGAGAGGAAAACAACACCCCTGCATCGCTGATCTCTTCCTGAGTATCAGATAAAGAATATGCAACTGTAGATTTCATAACGTATATCTCATCTCATTCCCTTCTTTTAAATATTTCTATATGTGTCAAGGGTTGTATAGAGTTATGGGATGAATAGTTTCTTAGAACTCTCAGCAAGTGAAGAGTGAAATCGAGAAGTTTATAGATTTCACCTTTCACTTGTCTCGATAAGTATTTAGAGCACTGATTAATTACAGAAAATTTCGGAAAGTTGGGACGGAGGCTGTTCACAAGCACATTGACTGGGCCAGTTCAGTTCTCTCATGCTTTATGTCATAGACTGTTCATGGAAACATAGACTGTTCATGGAAACTGCATAGTTTTATTAAGATAAGTCCATGTCATTTGAAAACGAACCAATCATCAGTGAGTCAAAGCATATCATTACAGATTTCATGCACTAACAGTTCATACCATTCAACATTTTCTACGTTTTCTTTGTTGGTTTTCAGGTAATTAACAGCACAATTGAAAAAGATCTGGCCAAAGCCAAGGCTGATCTAGCACCAAAGGAGACTGAGCTTCGTAAAGAGAGGCTGCGACTCATGAAAGAGAAGATTGGCGGTGACACGAGCGACATCAAAATTAATGAGAAAGGTGAGAAGATCTTATGGATTATGTTTTGTGTTTTTATGTGGTTTGCTGGTACAACTGTAACAGTTTGATCAGTCACAAAGATTTGTAGATGATTTTGCTGTGTAAGGTGATTCCATGAATACAAATATAATACGAAATATCATTATAGTGTTTTTAAAAACTGCTTAACTTGCATGTTTTCTTTAACAGTTTTATATTTCAAGGCTTTAACAGAAAGCTAATGATATGTCAGTAGAGAATATAGGTGATCCTTCTACATTTGCATCCCAAGTGCATTGATGCCGCTATTGTCAAAAGAATACAATGGAAATCTAAGTCCATGAGTTAAAAAAAAAAATTATCTTAACGACATGCAAAAAAAAAAGTTCCAAATTTTTTAAAAAGTAATGAAGAATTTCTCTGTTCATCTTATGCAAAAAATGTCAGGATTTGTCGCTCTGTATGTTTCCAAGTTAATATTTTACTTTGGTCTTGGTGGAAAATTGAGAAGGAGACCCATACATTCAGTGGTGAATAACACAGTAACTACAAGGACTATTCATGAGTGCAAGAATAAGAATACTGGCAAATAGAGGAGAACCCATAAGCTTTTCTGTGTTTATGTAGGTGGAAACAGGTACCTGCCTTAAATGTTATGATGATGCTGGTTCCAGACATATAAAACATGGAGCAGGGATCTGTAACTGAGTATCGGGGAAATTGCTCTTTATAGACCTTCCTTGCTTAATAATTCATGCTCATCGACGAGCGGTCATCAGTGGATTATGTCACTCACCAACAGGAGTTGATCAATAACCCTTGTTGTGAACATACAGACTCTGTCATGCAGGCAGCAAGGAATTCAGATTTTCAGCAATCATGCAGGAAGTATAATAAGGAGTTTAGGTTTTCAGTTGTCGTGCATGCAATAAAGAATTCAGGTTTTCTGCTGTAAGCATGCAGTAAGGAATTCAGATTTTCAGCTTTCGTTCTGGCAGTAAGGAATTCATATTTTCTGATGTCAAGCATGCAGTAAGGAATTCAGATTTTCAGCTGTCGTGCTGGCAGTAAGGAATTCAGGTTTTCAGGAGTGTGGAAGAAAACCAGCCTTGTTTTGTCTGTTGCAGGAAAAAAGGCAAAAGTTTCATTTGTAGACACTGGTATGGCGTGAAATATTATAGTAGATAATGCCAGTCAGTGACATGTACCAGTATTATAGATCTTTGAAGCAGCCAAGAACTCTGAGAATTATAGTGGAACTCTGTTAATATACACACATATATATGCAAGCCTGCACGCTTGCACGCACAAACGTACCCATGTACACACACACACACACACCTCTCTTTCTCTCTCTCACCCCTCTCCCCCTCTCTCACCCCTCTCCCTCTCTCTCTGTCTCCCTCTCTCTTTCTCCTCCCTCCCTGCCTCCCTCCGCCACTCTCGCTCTCTCCCTCCTACCTCACCCCTCTCTCTTTTTCTCTCCCTTTCACTCTTTCTGTCTCTCTCTCTTTCTCTCTGTCTCTCTCTCTCCCTCTCCATCTCTCTCTCTCTCTCCTCCTCCATCCCTCCTACTCTCTCTCTCTCCTGATCAAACTCCTGAGGGTTTGCTACCTTTAGACTTTATTGCTCAAAGTCCTTTATAGTAAAGACAAACCAGCTGCAACATTTGAATAGAGGTGTGCTGATGAGGAGATTGTATTAAGCTTTGGTTGTTTATGTTTCGCTTTATCAAACTTTCATGGTAAGCTAGATTATCAGTAGCCATTAGACCTGCTAGCAGCAGCATATTCATCACATCAATTCTTAACCAGCCACTTATATTTAATTCATCTAAAACTATTTTTATGGCACGCCAACTTATACTCTATATATACGTATAATGATAAATCATGATCATTTACCCTTACTTGTAATGATATATTAAGCCATGTTTAGATTGCCATTTTCACCCAACTAATCTGAAACTACTGTTATGGCTTGCCCACCAAATTCACAGAACGTTGTAAGTTTGCTTGTTTGGGATTTGCAACTTATTTGTGTTTGTTGTTTGGCAAATGAGTCTTTTTGTTTTTGTTTAACACCATTTCTGAAGATTGATGTTGCCTTAAGTATCTTAATTTTCAAAAGAAAGTACGTACAAACCAAGCAGATTTATAGTTTTCTAAACAAGATTTAGTTCAGACATTTAAAAATCTTTAAACAGTGGAACTTTGATATTAAGTCTTCATTTATGTTGTTTGCCTGCTGAGCCTCTTTTTGTTTAACACCATTTCTAAAGGTTGATATTGCCTTAAGTGTCATAATTTTCAAATGAAAGTATGTACAAACCAAACAGATTTATATATAGTTTTTGAAACAAGATTGAGTTCAGACATTTAAAAATCTTTAAACAGTGGAACTTTGATATTAAGTCTTCATTTAATAAGTATATCTTGTTATTAGGTATGAATTTTACATGCATAGATTTGTTATTATTCCATCATTTCATTATTGAGGTTGATCTCGATATTAAGTACACCTCAATAATACTTTTGCTGTGTCCTAAGGTCATACTTTATATTGAAGTTCCACTGTTTCACTGTTTATAATAAGTCTGACTAGTATTCATGTAGATCTTAATGTCCAATGTTTGTTTTGCTTCTCAAAATGAGAATACTCTTTTCCTCCACACCCACTGAATCAAATCGCTGCAAATGACCAGAGCATTTATGTTTTACGTACTTAGATGAAAAATACAAGCTTTTCCTTTCATACACATTTTTTGTCCGTTATGTGCAGTGACATCTTTTTTCTTTTTTGTTCTCATTTTTGTTAAAGTTACATTTGAAAATGTAGTAATTTTGTTCTTGCAGTGTTGCTTAGATTTCCCCAAACCACATTTTTTTTCCTAATAAAGTTTTTCCTTCGTTTTTTCCATTCATTAATGTGGTCATTCTCACACTAATTCTGCTCATTAGCTCAGCATTTTACTCCATTTAATCATTAAATTGCGTACTAAGAGTAGGACCTCTTTTAATCTACATAATAATTATGGTACAGAATTAAAGTGGCACAATGAAAGGAATGCCTTGTGTTCACCAAAAAACTGATGCCCCCCTCCCCTACCTCCCTCCTCTCTCCCCCACCCTCCAAAAAAATAAAAATTTCAAATGATACAGAGATTTCAAATGATACAGAGATTTCAAATGATGCCGTGATTTCCCATGGTATAGAGATTTCAAATGATAAATAGATTTTAAGTGATACACAGTTCTCATATGATACAGAGAGTGTAAAGACTTGTTTCATTTTTCAATGTTTGGCCACACATGTACAGCTACAAGTTTATACAGCTACAAGTCTATTGGGAGCACAAGTTTAAGGTTTTAACACAATATGCCCAAGCAAAAATTACCTCAAATCGTGGAGGAAAAGAAAACATGAAAATTGATAAAAATGCAGATAGGTGTTTATTGCATTATTGCAGCATATGCAGGCATAAAAACTCACAGTGAACTATACCTTCTTTCTATCCGTAAAAGCGCAATAGCATAATGTGCTCATGCAAAAACTATCGCAAATTATGAAAACTAAAAAACTGTCAAAACTACAGATAAGTGTCATATAAACATCACCATACATTTAGCCTCCTTTTTATGCTTGAAGTCTCGAGAAATTCCCTTAAGTGACTGATAACTTCTTTTCATGTTTTAGAGCTGACAACTGCTGTGTCTTCCCTTCTCTCATTTGCCTCCTGCCTTCAATCCCCCTTCCCCCTTTTTTTTTTGCTTCAATCCCTCTTCTTTTTATAGCTGTGCTCAGAAATAATCAAGGTATTTTTTATTCAGGCTGTGCAATATGAGAATATTTGTATTTATTTTCAAGTCAAGGAGAAATCGGGAAACACTTCCATTCTTACCACCATGCAGGCCAGTTCAGTCTTTTGTGTTCTCAGCTCTGTTATTTGCATGTGAGGTACCACTGCTGCTTAACAGCATCTGGTTAGTAGAACCCAAGCCAGAACTAGGCCGATATACAATATATGGATTTTGATAGGCTGTTGGGGAGCTGAAAGTTTATAAGTGACCTGGCCTGCTGGGGTTATGTAACTTATATTAGTGTGAAGTCACATGAGGGATGATTTTCTGGATGTATGAGATATGTAAGCCTCATTGTCATTGATAATTAAATGGCAACTGCAGAACATAGAAAAGAAGAAATGAGTAAATATCTTAGTTTATTGCAGGTATGGCATAGGGACATAAGCGCTGTCGATCACTATGCATTACGAAGGATTTCATACTTGCCTCGGGTGCAGATGGTTGCTTTGATCTCTGCCAAAAATTGGTAAAGAGCGACTGTCTGCACCTGAGGAAATTAATGTTGTTGGAAACTAGTTGTAGCTACACTACTGCTGGATCAAGATAGTTCTTGGTCTTTGTTGATAAGGTAGATCTTTATTATTATTATCTTTAGCTATCTGTATCACGATCTAATTTAAGGAAGTATGGTGATAGGGCCTTCTGTTATTCTGGGCCTCTTATTTGGAATTCACTGCCAGAAAATAATAGAAATTCGTCCAGTTTTGAATCATTCAAATGCCAGTTAAAAACACATTTATTTGTAAAGTATTTGTCAGATTAGCTACTGCAGTCCGTACTTGGAATGCTTGCTGTATCAAGAATAGTTTTGAAATGTATGTCTATATTATGCAATAAGTATGTGCGAGTGTGTATGTTTATGCTTGTAATATGGCTGGTGTTTAAAAGAAATGTATGCGATGTAAAGCGCCTCGAGTTTTTCGGGGTGAGGCGCTATAAAAATTCTCTTTATTATTATTTATTATTATTATTATTATCTGTATCGTGTGCTGTCCTGTTACTGAGGTAGATACTTTGTTGTTTGTCCACGTACCATGGTTGTGTTCTGGGTTTCAAATAAAATAAACGTGTTAAACTTGATAATGTGTTTTGAGGGGCTCGGTCCATTCTCATAACCTCTACAAAATAATCACCAATTGGCATAAACCAGTTACTTTTAAAATTTTGTAACCATATCAAAACTAAGGAAAGCACTGTATTGTACTTTCCAATACTAATTTAATATAATTATGTAGTTGCAAGCTTGATAATAGTATGCTGCTAGCTACTTAGTGTAATATGCTTTTCTATATCCTTTTTAAACTTTATTCAACAGCTTTTGATGGTATGTATATTAGGGAGTCTAATTTTGCCATAAATTCCTTCCTCATTTGTTTCGTTTTCTGTTCAGTGTTCTATGATTTTTAATCTCTGTGGGTTGTTTTTTTTCCAGTGGTTTTGTTATCTGAAGTCCAGTTTTTCAGCATTCCTTATTTCTACTCATGCACTTTTTGCCTTTCTTTTGGGGAAAAAAAACTGTGATCATAAAATTATGCAGAGGTGCAACTTTTGGTCTGCTTCGTGCTATCTTTCATGGCTGCCTCTGACAAAACTGAGAAGACGCCGAACATTGGGTTTGCTATACTTATACCTGCATGTGCTTTCACCCTATCTTGTGGACAGATAATATTATTATTTCTGTTCCACCTTGCCCTGAGATTTTCTGTGTTTTACATTGTGTCTTTACCCTTTTGTAGTTTGTGACACACATATATACAGAACACACACACACACACACACACACACACACACACACACACACACACACACACACCACACCACACCACACCATATATCAGTATCACCATCACTACCACCACCATACCACATTGATACACACACACACACACACACACACACACACACATACAGAGACAGGGGTCCTTTTGGTATCTGTTTATGATATGGTTGTGTTGTGAAAATACTCACACCTCTCGTGTTATATCAACATCACTGTTTTATGTTGTTAAAAATTATTACTCCTGTCTTATAACATACGTTGAAGAAAGAAAGAGATAAAGAAGGAAGGGAGGAAGAAAGAAAAAAGAAAGAAAGAAAGAAAGAAAGAAAGAAAGAAAGAAAGAAAGATAAAAAGAAAGAAAGAAGAAAGAAAGAAAGAAAGAAAGAAAGAAAGAAAGAAAGAAAGAAAGAAAGAAAGAAAATAATTGAAAGGGCCGGGGGATCATAAGAGGGAAAGTGGCATACAGAGAAGGTATGAGATCTGATGAAATTGCCTTTCTCATTGAATTTTACAATTAGATGATACAGTTTGTCTCAGAATGCTTGAATTTTCCTCCATTTAATTCTGATACTTTTTATGCTTAAGGATGATTTAATAAGTAAATAAAGTTGTTGACCAAGTGCGAAAAAGACCATCCATTTCTGCATACTCACCAGAAACTAGGGACTTGAAAGGGAGGTTAATACTTTTCATGAGGATAACTCTTCAATGTAAAGGGGTAATATAAGTGCAGCTCTCACTTACACTTGTATTATCATCCTATTGTGAATGGTCTAGTGAAAGAGAAAGAAGGAGGATGGAAGAAGAAGGAGATTGAGAGAAGAATGAAGGTGAGAGAAGAAGAATGAGAGAAGAAGAGGAGTGAGAGAAAAAGGAGAATGAGAGAAGAAGAAGAGTGAGAGGAGAAGAAGAATGAGAGAAGAAAAAGGAGAATGAGAGGAGAAGAAGATTGAGAGAAGAAGAAGAGTGAGAGAAAAAGGAGAGTGAGAGAAGAAGGCGAGTGAGAGAAGAAAAAGAGTGAAGAAGATGGAGGATGAGAGAAAAATGAGAGTGAAAGAAAAGAGAATGAGGGATAAAATCAAAGAGACTAACTCTCTTAAACAAACCAAAATGAAAAAAAGACAGGCCTTGTTTTGCATGTTATGTGTTCTTTTGAAATTTCCCGATGTTAATAATTCTAACCTTATATTTCATTAGAATGGTTTTATATTATTCTTTTTCTTTTACTTTTGGAAGTGGTGACTGACATTCATTAACACAAAACATGGACAAAGGTGGTGAAATTCCTATCATCACCATTGTTGTATTTTTGATTAGGGTAGTTAGATTTTGATGATGAAATGTGTCCAACATTATTTAGACTCTTGTTTTTCTGCTGTTTTACAGAGAAAGACTGTATGTGCCATAATCAAACTTTTTTTTGGGACGCTAAAAAAAATATTAGCTACTCGCCCCTCTTGATCAATCAGTCTATCAATCAATTTATCATCCAGTAAGAGTGTCTCACTCATGTATAAACACCGGGTGATCGGAGTGTCTGTCTGTGAATGATATTTCTTGAATGGTATTTATGTTGAAATACATTGTTGACATTAAAGCAGCAAAGTTAAAGTGCCGGAGCAATGCATACTAGAAACAACTTTGAAACTCAAGCTCATGAGAGCTGGCTGTACTCTTATTATCTATGGCAAGATCCAAACTGCGTGCCATTAATTCTTGTTTCACACTATAGTGAGACAAATATTCTGTTATTCATTATTTTTAAGGGGGAGCAATGTGAACCAAATCTGATATTATCTAGAAAATGTATCACTAGGGATTTTTTTTTTGTCAAATAATATGAAGGATCAGTTTTGAAAAGAACGGCAGAAAATACAACCTAACACTGGGAAAATTTCCTGTCCCTGTTTTGGATCAAACTCAAGTCTCTCAGCTTTTAAGTTTGAACGTTCTACCACTACACAGCAGTTTAAACTTTAAATATTTACTGAATGCTGTTCCCTAATTTCTACGTGTACGCCTAGTATTTACCTTGGACACTGACACAGTTCCCAAATGCTCACACATGTAAAATGACAGTTTGTACGGTATTGTCTCATTTATTTGTTATAATTTTACTTATCATTGCTTTCTTATTTTCTTGATTACATCAAAGCAATTAATCCATTACATGCAGTTGTGGTACAAATAAGTTGAATGATTGAGCTCAATACCTGTGGCCATATGCATAATCAGTATATTAATTAACATACCACATTAACTAAAAAGAACACCACTAATGTGTTAAGAGTTTGTCATGGTTACCCCAATGCTTTCTACCAACATAAGGATTATGCATATAGGGCCACTGGTGTGGGTAACAAAAATCTCTAATATCTTTCATAGTGATTCAGAAAAAAGCCCCAGTTGCGCACTTTTCACATCAATTGTAACAATACATTAATTAACTTCTCAGTTACTCTGCTTCTAGCTAGATAACTTTAATGATGCTTTCCTTAGCAACACATGCCTACTAGATCAACCTTTGAAAAAAAAAAAGCAGCTAAATGAATGGTTCATGAGTGTGTATCTCATTTTTTATCTTTTCCCTCAGACATGCGGGATGAGTTTGACGATGATATGCTGGAACCAGAGCTTGTGGCCATTTCTAAGCCTGACTCTGTGGAAGGGGAGGTAAGTGGTGGGATGAAAAATATTAAGAGGGGAGAGTATTGGGTGGAAATCAACATCTTCAGCTGGTAGGAGAGGTGGAGGTGTGATCAAAACAATGGGGGGNGGGATTGTTAGAATATTATCATATTCATTCAATATTTATCTAAGTCAGTTTTTGAGATTTTGAGAAATAAAGCACTCTCAACCTGTTGCTCAGAGCAAAACAAAGAGGAAGATGTGGTTATAGCTTGTAAAATTGGGATATAGTAACAAGTCAAAACTCTACATTTGTTGTAATAGTGAAGAAAATAAGTGGAAGATCATCAAAATATAATCAAGTCCAGTAGTCTAAAAATGACTTAGGCAAATGTGGGATGAGCGTGACAATAAGCCATCTTGAAACTTGTCATAATAGTGATAGATGGTATTCTTTGATGAAAAAATAGGTAGAGATATTCAAGATTGATGGAGATAAGTGTGACTGACTGGAACTGTAAAAAGTTACCTTTATGCATTTTTATCTGTTTGTTTGTTGTTATTACTTTTGTTGAGAAGCGGAGATGGGGGAGAGAGGAAGCTGATATTGGTTGCTACCAAAATGTGTCCTGAGAAGATGGAGGGAAGGCATATGGAAGTCATGGTGGGGGAAGGAGGAGAGAGGTTTTGAGCACATTGTGGATTTAATAGCAAAATAAATATGCTTCAATGTATTTCACCTTTTTGCTTATAAAACCTTATGGCACCCAATGGGAACAGTTAATCTTCATGTACTGCACCATCAGCTGTGGTAGACAGTGTATAGGGTTCTTCAACATGCTATGCTGTCAGTCCCGAACACAAGTAAACTAGGTAAACCTTTATAACCAAGAGGCTCGATGAAACATATCAACCCATACCATGATGAGGTATTAGAGACAATGTGGCCATCTGTGCATTTATCATCAGGGGACATAACAATGAAAAAGCGATGTCGTGTGATGATCAGTAAGGATCTGGGATTGGAACACATGATATTGTATGATGATCGCTGTAAGGATTATTGTAGGTTATGTTTTAGACGTGTGCACAGTGCATCATGCCAATCTTGTTCTCTCCTCAGAGTGGTGGGCTGACCCCAGGAGATGACGGACAGGCACCAGCACCTACACCACTCCCACTCAATGAGTTAGCTCCTCCTCCTTCACAAGAAGATCTCTTTGGTAAGTTGGACTGTCATGATTGGTTCTGGCACTGAAACAACTGTCATTCTTGATGTTCCTATTGTTGTTGTTATTGTTGTTGTTGTTGTTGTTGTTGTCATTGTTGTTAATTTATTGTTGTTCATTTGTTTTGTATTGGTATCTTTGTCAGTGTTCTTAGTTGTTGACAAAATGATTTATTTACATAAGAAACCCCATTTGAGGGTGTTAGACCAAGTCAGGGAATCAGTTGGAACAATCCAAGAACTCTGGAAGGCAGTTCCACATACAGTAGGCTGAACAAGGTTCAGTTCTTGGTGAGATGAAAACAGAAGCTGGCTGGCTTAACACTACAGTTTGCTAATCCTTCAAACGATATTCACAAAAAGGTCGTCGCCCTTGAGGGGCTATCAGTTTTGAAAGTTATTATATGCTTACTACTCCCTTTCATCTCTTTGTTCAGCACAGCAAGTGACACGACTCTAGAAATTCCCAGGCAGTGGTTTAAACTCAGTAGTCCCGCATCGTCCCACAGTTACGTAAGCTGGCCGGAATATCTGCTTACAAGACTCAAAATTTCTGAATTTCGATTTTACCTGGGATGAATTTCAACATAAAGATGATGTAATGTAACACAGTAGAACCCTGCTATAAAGTATGCCATAGTGCATGGGAAAAGAAAAGTTCTTAAATTGAGGTGTACCGGTACTTCATATTTTGATCATCCTGAATATTGAAATCATAGAATAACAATGAATCAATGCATGCAAAATTCCTACATAATTACAAGGTATTCTTATTAAGTGAGTATGTAATGTTTAGGTTCCTCCGTATTATGTTAGTATATTAATATAATATATAAATATGTATGTGGGACAGTAAGACTATTCAGTTTTAAACCCTTATCTGGAAATTTTTGGAATGATGTCCCATTTCTGTGCTGAACATAGACAAAGAAGGGAGTTGTAAGCATATCAAAACTGATAGCCCGAGGCAAGACGACATCCTTTTTGTGAATGTCGTTTGAAGAATTAGCAGACGGTAGAGACAAAAGAGCCAGCTCTTTTTTTTTTGCCTCACCAAGAACTGCATTTTCTTTGGCCTGCATGGGATCACCTACCAGATTTCTCAGGCGCGTGGAGAAGTCACCTCATTTCGTCTGCACCCTCCCTGTGTGTATGTTGAAACGAAGGAATTGAGCTGATGTATCATTTCTTTTTATGGCACTGTTATACTATCATAACTTTTCACTCATCCTTGTCCTCAGGTAACATTGAGCAGCTGAAGAAGCAACATGAACAGGAGATGGCCCTGATAGAGAAAGCCCAGGAAACCAACAAGGCCAGAGTGGAGCAGGGTCTTCAGGAGAAATTGCGGCAGAGGAGGAGCCGGAGGAGGAGAATGGCAGAAGAATGAAGGGAAGAAGGAGAGCAACTGAGGAAGAGGGAGGAGAGAGAGAGAGAGAATGATGGTATTAGGTAGATTGAAAAGAAAAGAGCAGAGGAGTGGAGGGAGGGAACCAGAAGAGATGAGTATACCAAATGGGGATAGAAAATTTAAAGATGAGAAATATCCTTAAAGAATAAATTTAAAAAGAAGACGAGAATGACAGTATAAGAATGATGAAGAAGCAGAGGAATAGTACTAGACAAAATAAGTAGGTAAACTCGGGACTAGAAGTTTAAAGATTAAGGAGAAAACCTAACAGAATAGGTGAGGAAATGAGATGAGTTGAAGAGACGCCGACAGAAGTTGAGAGCTGAATAAAGATAATGTTAATGAAAGTGAATCAAGAACTTGCATAATGCAAAAACAGAAGGATGTAGTACTGTGACTCTGCATAAATGCAATCAACGGCATTACAATTTCTGCTTAATTGTAACATTTTTTGCAAATAGCGAAACACAGTATTGTCTTTTTAAAAGTTACTGGCCAGTTGCAACACCTTTTAATCTCATACTTTCAAGAAGTTGTTTAACCAGAGTTGACTGTATTATATGTAAAAAGACACAGAACATTTTGAGGGTGAAGGAAGAAAGGCACAATTTTTTTTTACTGTTTTTACTTCTTACTCAGGCACTATGTGTTCTTACACTTGTTATGTTGTTTCATTCATACTGAATATTGAACAAACTGTGTGCATGCATTTGAACATGCAAATCAAAATTGCTCAACCAAAGCAACTCCTGTATGGTTTTGCCTCTTTGTGTATGGGTCAGAAAACCTGCTGGCAAAACCACATCAGAGATTGAAAGTGTTCAGTCTGTCATAAATGATATAGGTCAGTTTTGGAATTAAATAATTTTGTTGTATTTTACTCACTGGTGGAGGTCAGATATAATTTTGTTAGTGTCTTTGGCCTGGGTCAGTGGTTGGTAGCATTTGTATGCATTCCTCTCAAGATTGAAAACAGGGCAAAAAAAGCACTCATGAAGTGCTAATGGGACAAAGAAGAATCAAATGTCTCCGGTTTTATTCTTGTTAGTCTGCATTTTTGTACAGGCTATAATATTTATGTTCCATAATTTTGTTCTCAGGTCAGAGCCAATACATCATTTTATACGGCTTCTCTATAGCGAGCCAAGTTTGGCATCAGTCATCAGCTTAATTAACGGGTTTGATCTAATTTTAATCTCGCTTATTTTCTACAGAGATATGGCACTTGAAAGAGAAAAACATCTAGAAACAAACAGAATAAATGTAATTCCATATGTACGGGTCTTTCAGATTCAGTTTTAATTAATCATATGCTGCCCATAAGAAACCATATCCAACTGAACTTACTTGATGTTTTAAATTTCAGTTTCGGTTTTTTTTATTGATAGGCTTTTAAGCCAAGCATTGGAAAAATAACCATTGATAACAGTCACTTTTGACAGTATACCACTGACTGCAACATTCTTCAGCCGAAACAAAATTATATCTAGTTTACAAGATAACAGCATTTTTCTCAAGGATTAGAGGACAAAGATTTTGTAAAGGAATGAAACTTCAGCAGTTGAAATTAAGACTGATCCATAAATTCAAAAAATAGCTGTAAGCGATAGCTTCTTCCCTGAAACAAAATTGTATGTTTATGTTTACACTCTCATGGAGCTGTCTGAGTGAACACAGGTTGATGCTATGTTCACACGCCAAGTTCCTCTTGAAAGGCAATAAAGAGATGATGTTGTGTTGGCTTTGTCTTGACGTCCATGTCTTTATGTGTCTTCAGTATGACAGATTCTCCACAAAAGGTTATTTTATAAAAGTGTAAAAAGTGAACGAGAAAAAGAAAACAGATTTGTCCCTTTCCTGCAGCAGTATCCTATTGTCATAGTCATGGGCAGCTCATCCATCTCAGAGATAGGTAATTTGCAAACTGGGCTATTTTTGTGCTTGCTACAACCAATTACATCCATCAAATCTGCCGTCCCAAGACAGAGCACCATATCTGACAAAATGAAGTTTTCTTATTTCATTGTCTTGTTGGACTTGTCTTGCCCATATCCTTTTTGTGTCAAAGGCAGGTAGACGTATCTGCACCCAAAATAGTAGTTTTCAAAGCGTCAAACCCACATAAGGGTGTTTACAACCACACAGTCGATGGCAGAGCAGCATATCTATATTTCCCAAGGCAGAGCGACGTACTGAACACCTTGTCTGCTTTGATGTGTTTTCCCGCCAAAAGATAACGGTATGATCTGTTGAACTTGCATTAAAAAACAGGTGATACTTAGAACTAACACTATGCAAAGTCATGATTAGAAGCATTCAGAACATTAGACAGGTTAAGCATCTGAAGTTTTTTGCATTTTCCTCAAAATCATAAAATGCAGATACGTCGCTCTGTCTTGGGATGGCAGAAATGTCACATAAAAGGAAGTCATAAAGGTATTGGTTAAAAAACAATGCCAGAGCCTGAGATTAGCATTATTCTCTTGCATTGTCAAATGCATGTACAGTTTTTTACCCTTTTGTGAAAAACTCACTCAAATGAAATAGATGAATTGCCTATGACTGTGATGATAATGATACTAGTCTTTATTTTTTTGTGAATGGCAGATTTATGTCATGTTCTTATAAGTCTAGTTCACTCCACTTCTTAGTGAGCGCACATTTTTTTTTCTTTGTGTTTCCATCTCCTGATAAAATATTCTTTAAGCAACAGGAGTTGTTTTTCTTGCTCACTTGTGTCTTGATCTGCTCAATAAAATCGTTTCCATGGATTACCTTAGCTTAAGTTTCTATATCTACAGTATATAAAAGTCCTTCAAGCTCCACTAAAAATAGCAAAAATAAACTAAAAGTTAAGGGATACTAAATTTTAGTTTTATTATTCCTAAACTTTTTAGTTTTTAATAACTTGAATTACTTCAAGTGTCCATTAGATCCCTGTACTCGCTTAGCTTTTTCTTTACTCATCATTTCCTTTGCATCATCTCATTTATATTGGTGTGCAGTTCTCAGGACTTTGATTGAACTATACTCCAGCCCTAATTTCTGGCAGTCTTCTGTATTCTACTTGTGTTCAGAATTCAAATAGAGTAAAACAAATTACCCAGTTTACTACAAGGCCATCTAGAGGACTCTGCATAACAGGACTCACAAAGAGAGATCATAGCCTCAGTATATATGAGAACATTCCACATGTGTGTATGAGAAAAGTATTTGTCTAATGCTCATAGTTCCTCTGTTGGTTTAGTTCACAGCCCAGCTTGACAATGGCATCTTTTTTGTTTTGCTTAGCAACAGCACATTGTTTCTTTCCATTTTCCTAAACTTTTAAAAATCATGGGACCAGCAAAAATGTAATGTTTAAAGTAGCTTCACCATTTACTACCTGTCAGTTTACTGGAGAAACTTCTAATCTGAGTCAAAATTAGTTCATCATAGGTTAATCAGAGTTGAAAAAATGTGTTCTATTTTTGTTGCTTTTTTTGTCATGGAAATGTACAGTTCTCATGTGAACTTAAAATATAGTTTTATGCAGGCTGTGTAATATTCCACAAGTGAATTCTTTCTTTTTCTCATGTAATGTTTGTTATATGTGCATCTAGGCAAGATATCAAAACTTTATTTCTTAAAAAGATCACAGAGTTTTCCTTGGTGTTTTTGTTGATTTTGTTTATTTATCCTTATTGATGAAGTGTTGGCTCCATATTCCTTTGTCGCCTCTGAGACCATTTATGTGTATATTTTATAATGTCTTAAATCCGTCCCTGTTTATACTCTCATATTTTATATTCCATCCAAGTATAAGATGCCGAATGAGATGAATATTTATTGCCTTTTCTTGGAAAAACCTGCTGTATTTACAATTTTTTTTTCATGTCTTTTTACTCTTTTATTATTTATGTAAGGACTCAGCAGGGGAAGTGAGTCAAGAAGTTGATACTTTGAATCAAATGTTTATGTAGCAGCTGTAAAGCGTCGTACCTTAACAGTGCATAGAAAGGAGAGCTCAATTAAAACAGGCCAGTTGAATGTCAGATTCCTTCAAGTCTTTTGCATTTAAAAATTTAGCTGACAAGCAAATCAGAGGCCTTTCTGGTTACAGACCTGTAATAGGATTGGACCCTTTTTTCCTCTATGGGCTATATTAACATTTTGAGCTGCCCTCTGAACCCAAAGTTTTAGCTGCCACCCAGACCCATACCAGATTGAAGCTCATTATGTGGCCCAAATTTTAAGACTAACCCAACCCTAGCAAGCCATTTGAAATTTTGAGCTTGGTTGCTATTTGTAAACAGACCCTACATTTTTCACTGGTCAGTGCCAAACCCCTCCTCTTCCGCCTGAGCACACCCTTGACCTGGCAGTTCCAGCCCAGGGCTAAATAGTGCCTGGTAAAATAACATAAAATGGACACAGATAATATCAAAATTTCCCCCCTAGAGCCCTTATCACTGGAAGCAGGGCATGCCAAAAGGGGGAAAAGGGGAGATGAAATATACCCCCTAAGTTGACCACAAAGTGAAAGTACAATTACAGGCCTGTAACCTTAACTTACATCAGTTTTGATTCTTGTCTGGACCTTCCGGTTGCTTCCCCTAGCTGACCACCTGATGACCTCTATTTCTAACTGTGATATTATACATTTCTTCTGTACTTAAAAAAAAAAAAAAAACAGTGTGGTTTTACTTTTTACTGATGTTTCTGTATAAGTTTTGTTTTTGTACATGAATTTCAATTGTTTACTGATATACTCTCTCGAATAAGCAAAAAAAAAATTATATATATATTGCTACTTTCAGCTGCTCTAAATTTGCTCATATAGTACTTATTATGCTTATTTAAAAATCTCAACGTCTTTTAATACCTCACTGATTAATATATTTTGCTTGTCATATGATTATTAACTTTCATTCAGAACTGTCTTTCTTTTTTTCAAAATATCAACATCTTGCTGCAGCAGTCCCAAAATTGATATTTAGTTCAAGATTCAGTGTATCCAGCAAAACTTCCCTATCTCCTCCTTATTTTACAATTTTAGACCACTATGGTTTTGAAATTGCACAAACACACTACACCTGTTAAATTTCATAACCGTTGCAACAAAATCAAGGCATTTTCTGTTTGTTTCTATTATAAAATTTGGCAAATGGGAGCTTTGAGCATGGTACACCATGGTGTCGATATGCATCCCATAATTATCCCATCTGCAACATTTAAGATTGCAAGGAAATGTATAAAAAGCATTTTTTTATTATTGTGAATTGCATCTTCAGATTAGTTTGTTTTAGGAGTACAGATGTAAAAATTGTCTTTTTATGGTGATCTTAACAAAGAAAACATCAAACTTCTTTTAAAAGATGAATTAAAACTTTGTTTCAAGTGACTCAGTTGTTTTTTTTGTTTGCTTTCAATGATGAAGTGTGAGCGGTCGGGAAGTGTCTTAGGGTTGCGGATGAACACTAGACTCACACTTGAAAGATAGGGATGATCCAGGCAGTAGGTATTTAAGAATTTGATTGCTGTGATGGTAGCGTCCCTGTGGTGTAATGGTAGCACGTTCAGACTTGCAAGCTGAGAAACTGGGTTCGATTCGCGGTAAGGTCATGAAATTTCCTAGTGTGGGTTTTTCGGCCTATCCTCTCAAAATTGATTATTTCCACTAATTTGCTAAAATCCCTTATGACACACTTCCCTAGATGATTTGGAAAATCTAAAAATAATTATCAGACTGAGCTCACATTCTTCTCCCTTAAATAATGAAGAATGAATACTACATGCCTTTCCACCCGGTTACAAAAGCATATGTTGTAATTTTTTTTTAGACGGAAATAGAATGATACACAACTTTAGGCCAAGACATAATTTGTGTTTGTGCCTAAAGTTGTGTATCACTGGTTTAAAAAAATGGGTCATCTCATTCTATAAGTTTCATCTTTTTTTATATACATACATATACAGTATATAGGTCAAGTATACATTAAATCGCATCTGACTATTACCCCATAAGATCTGCGGCTATAAACTATTGCCCAGGTATAAGCTAATACCTTATTTTCTTAAACTCATATCAACAAATAATGTAAAATTTTGTAAATATAAACACGTTTGTACAGATTATTACTCTCAGTAATACAGTAAATTCTGTCATTGGTTTGCACCCCTCTTTTTGGCTGTTTATATCTAGATTGTTGATTTTCCTATATTCAGATTTTGATAGTGTTCGCAAAATAGTGCCAAATTACACCAACTTACCATATCAACTCTGACAACCATTTAATAATGAATAGATAGCGTTGTTTGTTTCTATATATTCTGTGCCAGAAACTTTTTATACCTAAAGAGTTGCACAGAATTTATAAATTGAAAAATGTCCCGATTTTTTAAGTGACATTTTCAGATGAGTTACCATTTTTTCAATAAGGTAATGAAAACCATCACACACCTGCCTTTTGTCGCATGAAATTTATCTGCTGTTCGGTGAGTTTTTGCTTTTGGTGGATGCATGGAAGATTAGCTTCAGATAAAATTGTGGACCGTGAATTCAATTTTTCAAATTTTCTATTATTTCTTTTTTTAATAAGAGAGGACTAGTTTTGTTGATTCCCAGGTATTTTCCAGACTGGAAATGCCAGTAGTAATTAGTAATTTTCCATGATTTTCCCTAGACTTTCCTGGTCCATTGCAACCCTATATTGTTGCACTTTAAGAAATATATTCATGGAAAATATGAAAATTACTAAGACCATGATTAAACTGGACCTATGAAAGATAACATCCATACTGACCAGAGCTACTGTGGTAGTTGCTTTGTTGTGGTTGAAGTGTTTTCTGAACTCTTCAATGTATGAAGTATGAAAATGTAAACATGTACTTCCCTTCTCTTATGGAAGTGATTACAGACATCTTTTAAACTCTTCAGTATATAAATAATGGCAGATATTTGTTTAAGTTCTTCAATTTATGAAGCATAAAAAAAAAACCACTTACAAAGGGTCTGCTCTGTTACATTATATCGATGCCAGTTTTGTAACCGTGTACATTGGAAGAAATGACCTAGCCAGAATCACTAGATCTCCTATATTTTCCATGGATCTACCCAAAATTTATTTTCTGTTTAGGAGAATTTAATCTCTTAAAGTGGTACTGGACTCTCCACATTTAAATGTGTGTGGGCTAGTTTTATCAATAACATTATTTTGTACTGCTGTGCATTACATACATACCACTAAATATTCTGCCTTGTCTTTGCAAAAGAGTCACATTAACATAATAAAGTGAGAAATCATGACATGGCAATATTACTGTAAACCACAAAAAGTTGAATAAAGCATTTCATTCTGTTTGTCTTGTACTGACTCTGAGAACTCCATCTTTTGGCCATGTCTATCTGTTAGGTTGTAGATCTGTCATAACATAACATAGAATAGAATAGAATAGAACCTTTTTAGGCTCTTGGCCAAACACAGTACATAAATTTCACAATTTAACAATATGCATTCTGACACTCGCACACATCCCTCTCCGCCCCATATCCCTTCTGTCTTTCTATCTTCCTTCCCAAGCACAGCACATATCTTTGCTGTTGGAAACAGTTTTTATTGAAGCTGAATATAATGGTTTTCAACAAGCGAATATAAAAGCATGAAAAATAAGTCCATTTAGTCTCACACACCCTGTTTCACATAAAGGCAATTTAAACCATGCTCTCAGGTAATGTACAGAAAAATAAAATTGACCACAATATTACGACTAGTGTTAGTACAGTAGTATACTCAAGTCTGCTGAACTGCACCTCCAGCTTAATCACAGTGCTTTTCAGATGACAAAATACTAGGTTTCCTTTGTAGAAGTCAGATCATAAAAATAAATCACAACTTTCTTAAATCACAACTTCTTTTAATCACAGCTTTTTAAAAATCACAGCTTCTTTTAATCACAACTTTTTGTATGTCACCGAGGAGTTGCATTTAAGCAGAGTTTCTTGTACTGTGCAAATTTCTCTGAGACAATGGCTGCTTTGCAATCTCATGCAGTGGCATACAAAAGACAAGTAAACAAATGAACAGACAATATTACAAATGAAATCCATGGACAAATGTGTACAGTCGGGAAGTGTGTCAGGGTTTTACACGTGGAAGTTAGGGACAGACTCAAACATAGGTATTAATTAACGAATTAAACTGCTGTGAAGTTAGTGTCCCTGTGGTGAAGTGATAGTACGTTCAGACTTGCAAACTTAGAGACCCTAGGTTCGATTCCCAGTAGGGATAGGACATTTTCTGGTATTAGGGTTTTTCGGCATTCTCTTTTAAAATTGATCTTTCACAGCAGTTTGGTAAAATTCTTAGTGACACACTTCCCAAGATAAGGTTAACAGTTTCCACAAATTATCAGATCATCTATCCATCCATCCATCCATCTTATCCATCCATCCAATAAACACATGACAGTATTACTGTAAACTACCATAAATTGATATATTATGTTGATTTATTATCAGAAGGCACTAAATCGTGAGCTCTATATAGCAATATGCCCTCACAGTGCTGACAGGGATAATACAACATATAGAAAGCAAGCCTGAAAGCCTCTGAAACAAATAAACATTCCTACCAAACAAATACACACATAACATATTAAGCATTAAACAACACTAACTTGCGAATAAAATGATCTGGCAGTTCACTGATGACACATACAACAATATCAACATCCAACAATTTAGACTATTATCATTAAATAAGCAGCGCATTTCAATTGTCAACATGACGAATCTCAAAGTGATAATGTGCCTGAAAGTTACAACATACGCCCATTAATTTTAAAATTAGTTGAGCTAACTAGTATTGGTGATCTATTTATCACATCATTTTTTCTTCTCCCTCTCAGGGGCCCATTGACCTCAGCTGTGGCCTGTTCTAGTGCAATTATCACTTCCTTGTCCAGGTTAGGTTAAATTAAAGCAGCACTAGTTTGGGTCAGAGGTTTGAAGAAATACGGCACTGCCAATGAGCTATACACATACCTCTGTTCTCCTGAATAGCCCGAGGCCTCAAATGGCTTTTCATGGGGGTGGATCAAACGAAGAGACACAGAAAAATAACTTTACATGTCATGGGCTATTAAAACTAATGGGTTTTTTTGTTGTTGTAGATCAATACTGGTGAGTGAGAATTGCCAAAGTAAATAATTAGGGCTGGAGTGACAGCAGTCAACAAAAAATACTAATATATAACAAAAAGATGTGGGCGTGTGTAACCTCAAAAAGAACACAAACGTTTAGAAATGAATAGATCTGCATGATATTAATTTCTCCCTTACAGCACAAGGATTGCATACAGTGGCGGGATCGCAGAAGCTTGGAATGTCATCCGTGAATGAAAGTGAATGTGTGTATGTGTGTGGGAAGGGGGAGAGGAGGAAGGGGTAAGGCAATTTCAGGGGCGAAATGAGAGAAGGAGATGCANACCTAGTTTAGAAACAACTTTCCTTAATTGCAATTTATTCAGATGTGAATGGTCTAAGTCCCCTGTTGTATTTATAAAATTCACATTATTAGTGACAACCTTTTTAATGGTGAAGATGAAGATGATGATGTTCTCTTCCTTACCATTATTATTATTATTCCTGATAAAGGAATTTTCAATTCCGAAAATTTGACATTTTCTTATTGTGTGCTTCTTTTTGTAATTTAAATAAAATTGTATAGTAGGACACTGGTGGACGCTAGTATACTTTATTTTGTGTGAAACAAAAGATGAAGATGATTATGATGATGTTGACTAGGGTGATGTTGTTGACTAGGATGATGATGGTGGCGACGATGATGTATAAGTATAAAAATCCTGCTGACACCACCCTTTTAAAAATACCCTTAGGAGATATGATGGCAACCTCTGTATAAATGTCATGTAGATCTGAATGAATTACATTTATGTCGTTTTATCTTGCAACTTTGATGCCCTGTATTCTCGCGCAGTGGTCCACTTTAACAGTTTGCTGGACGGGTAAAATATTCAACAAATGGCGGAACCGGAGGCATAGCGTCCATGAAATCTATGAATCTGATATTACTACATTATCTACTGAAATCGCCTGCCCTGCCAAGGAAGGTGAAGAGTTGGAAAAGAGAATGACTAAACTTACTCTGAACATTTTTATTTATAGTGTGCATGCATTTCTCTCCACCCCTTCCTCTCGCCCCGTCATAACACGACAGCCATTTCCGCCGAAGATGACTTCCACGTACACAAATTTTGATGATGTCATCCGCTAGCGAAATTTTGTTTCGTTTCCGGAACGGAATTGCCAATAACCGTACAAGGACCAGAATTTTTAATGTAAAACATTTTTTTCTCAATTTGGCGATTCCAAATGGCAAAAAATCGAAGGCTTTTATGATGACTGATATATCTTTTCGTACCCTCAAGCCAAATATATAGGCCATTTTTTTTACTTTTAAAAGCCATTAACTCTTACCCAAAACACAAGAAAAAAGTTAGGATATAAATGCTAGATTACCAAACCAATCATTCTTGCTACGCCTCTGGGCGGAAGACACGCAGTGAATTAGGCAGTGAATCATTAGTGACAAAGAATGAACACAGTGAACACACAAGAGCATCGAAGTGGCTATTCGCAGTGACATTGCGGATAGTGCCTGGGCGCTGTCGGCAGTAACAAATGAACCTTTCTTTGCAATAGGCGCAAAATTATGTGCGTCTACAACATTGCGGTCGCAAATTACCGCAGATTTCCGCATTTTTCAGGCTTTGCTGTAATTTTGCAACTTTTCGCAAATTTCGCCATTTGCCACAAACCTAGTGCAAATTTTGCAGATTTTGGCAAGAAAATACCCTTTTTATATGTCACAGTTGCAATGCTGCGTCATGGGAACGCAGAAAATGTATTCTATTTCTACAGCTTTGCAACGCTACTGTAGTAAACAATGCGACATGATGATAAATGTAACGAAGTTACGAGGCTACTTTTGCAAAATTATGCGCATTTTGGCGTAAATTTTACCACTTTTTGCATGCAAATTTTACAGTTGTTGTTGCAAATTATGGGAGTTCAAAATGCAATTTTCCGCAGGAACAGAATGTTATCTCCAGTGACATGCACAAGCAGCAAGCACATGGCTGGCCTTTTGAAACGGAGAGAATGGCGGTGTTGTCATTTAAAATTGTCTCTGACATCCAGGAGGTAATGAAAGATTTGCAAAATGACAAAACAACAGTTGTAAAAATTCGGCAAAACTGCTTTTCTGAGCAACAGAACTAGCATAGGCGCAGAGCAAAATCGCATTCAAACTAAATGAATAATACATGTATTACATGTATTATGAAATCTAATTCACAGTTAAGAAACAAATAAGAGTGAAGCTCCTACTTATCATGAGGAAAGTAAAAGAAAAACATGTCTAGCACTAAATAAACACAAGAGTTATCCACCTAAGCCTTTAAAATCTATCAAATAACTGGAATTTTTCTTTGATACGTATGGTCTATCGTCAGGAAAGGAAATCAGCTTAATAACGATAAGAATCTATCATAAACTTCGTAAGCGTTTCAAAATGCCACCTGCTTTTTTTTTTTGTAATGGGAAAATAATAATTCTTAACCCACAAGTCTTTTGTCATATAATTTTAGGGGCTTTCAAGCGTAAATTGAAAATTCAAAAGAAAAATTATGGATCCTAAAATTAGAACAGTTGGAGATATTTAAAGGAACCATCACCCAGTGGTTACAATTTTAAGATTTGCATCAGAGGACATGCTTGGTGGAATTGCCCTTTTAAATCCTGACAGTGACATGAACACAAAAAGCAGATTATACATGCAGCAGTTCTGAAAACTTTTATCTGCTGCTTAAAATTTGCATCCTTAAAAGTGTTGAAAGCAGGTGACGAAGTGCGCAGGAACCAGTGATGACGTCAGACTGTCATACATCTACCATCAAGTCTTAGGGTTTCCTAGAATGGACAGAAAAAAACCCAGATACCTGATTAATATTTTTAGAAATAAATCTCTCTCTCTCTCTCTCTCTCTCTCTCTCTCTCTTTCGCTCTCTCTCTCTCTCTCTCTCTCACACACAGACACACACACACAGAGACACACACTCTCTCTCTCTGTCTCTCTGTGTCTCTGTCTCTCTGTGTCTCTGTCTCTCTCTCTCTCTTTCGCTCACACACACAGACACACACACAGAGACACACACACTCTCTCTCTCTCTCTGTCTCTCTCTCTCTCTCTCTCTGTCTCTCTCTCTCTCTTTCGCTCTCTCTCTCTCACACACACACACAGAGACACACACTGAGACACACACACTCTCTCTCTCTCTCTCTCTCTCTCTCTCTCTCTCTCTGTCTCTGTCTCTGTCTCTCTCTCTCTCTTTCGCTCTCTCTCTCTCTCTCACACACACACACACAGAGATACACTCACTCTCTTTCTCTGTCTCTCTCTCTCTGTCTCTCTCTCTTTCGCTCTCTCTCTCTCTCACACACACACACACACACAGACACACACACAGAGACACACACTCTCTCTCTCTCTGTCTCTCTCTCTCTGTCTCTGTCTCTCTCTCTCCCTCTCCCTCTTTCGCTCTCTCTCTCTCTCTCTCACACACACACAGACACACACACAGAGACACACACTCACTCTCTCTCTCTGTCTTTCTCTCTCTCTGTCTCTGTCTCTCTAGCTCTCTCTCTCTCTGTCTCTGTCTCTCTCTCTCTCTCTCTCTCTCTCTCTCTCTCTCTCTCTCTCTCTCTCTCTCTCTCTCTCTCTCTCTCTCACTCTCCTTCTCTCTCTCTCTGTGAATATCATATGCGCACGAGGGTGAGGGGAAAAACGAAAAGTTGACTCACTTCAATACTTAAAAATTTTATGAGTCTGAAATTTGGCATACCTTTATAGATGGATTCTGTCCAATAATGCTGCACATTTATAAATAGCTTCTAGCTGCTGTGATTGTATCATAGAAAAGACTAACACCCCATTTTACAAATGGGCAGGCAGGCAACGCACCAGCGGCGAAAGAATACCTAGCGCACCGAAAGGCATCATAGACGAATGCATTAGACTCCGTGAAAAAGTTGGACGATTGGAGAATCAGGCGGATTCAAAAGGTCTATCGGAGATTGTATTTCGTTGCTATACAAATTCTTTTTTTTTAAAAAAAAAGGTAAACAAAATAACAAGAACTGGTGTGTATAGTTACTTTTTGTGTATTTTTCTACGAATTTAGGTGAAAACCGCATGTCTTTACGTTACGTAGTTCTCAAGAAATCTGTGACACAAATTTGGCAGAAGCGTTTTATTAATATAGATGAGACAAAATAAAACACGTTTGACACGTGCGTATCCTCTAATGCCAGTAACCGGCTCGTGCCAGTAATCGCCATCATTCGTTTGCAACAAGTTTCTCTCGAAATTTATAGTGATTTCCTTTGGATTATGACAGCAGACGGTGTTTCATTTATTTCTCCAACAAAATAATTTAGAATGGTGGAAAAAGAAATGATTTAGAGGTTTGTATGATCAATTAAATTTTATCAAGACCACATTGCGCATTCTTGCCCACTGAAAGTGGCGATGCAACAACCGTGACAGTTTATTGTTTTGTGAAATAAAAAATACAATAATTTATAAACATATTGTGTAAATTGAAAAATAGAGAGCCTAATCTGATTTTCAGTAAAGTTATACGACATCTGTCTTGTAACGTTTCTCAAGGAAATGAGTTTCTTTGAGGGGGAAAAATTAAGGTCTAACATCGCTAAAGCAGTGGGCCGCATGTCTGTGTTGCCACTCTGGCCATGTGCTTTTCCCCAATAGCGAGATGTTATTTTTTTCCCATTTCCCTATTCACGGTGTGAAATTTTTAAAAATTCTATCAGTTTACAATCAAACGGAATAAAGCCAAGCATTTTATGCATTGATCCAAAATTTCATAGTTTGTTTTCCAGTAATTTACGAGCGATTTCTTCCTAAGAAAATGGCATTTCATAAAGCCATTGTACCCTGCCTTACAGGAAAAATCTTTACCTTTGGCAACATCGTCGTGCATATTGATCCGGAAGTAGAGCGGCGGTAATCGGCACGACCCCGATTTTTGTGAAATATCGACATAGACAACAACTGATAACTATTTCAAGGCGGTGGTTGACTTCTGCCACTCAAAACAAAGCTGAACTGACGTGAAAATGGTCTTTGCTTAAAATCTGAAAGTCTGGTATGATTCTGTAAGCAAATGTGATCGCGAAATCGCGGTAAATAACAAGACGGCGGTTACCGGCACTTCCAGGATATTGTGAGCGTTCAAACAAATGTGAGGAATCAAACAAACAAAACAAAAAATCAAATGGGAAATGGAGAGGAGAGGGGAGCACAGCAAAAATGAATCAAAGTCCAATCATTTTCTTGTCTTTCAATCTACAGACATGTGGCAAACCTGGAATGCGTTTGTTTGGTCCATGCGGCGTAGCGAAAGGGGCGGTGCTTGTATTTTGTGGGCGGTCCTTAATAAAGAATACGTTTTTGATTGGTGCGCATCAGTTACAGTGAGAAAGGGTGCACACCCCCGTCCTATTCGAGGTTTGTAAGAAATGTGTCGTGTTTTGTCGAAACTGGAAAAACAAGTTCGGCAATACGAAATATGGCAACATCCATCTACGGTTTCAAATTTGTTGATGGAACGTCTTATCAAAGGCTGTGTGTCGGAGGAGGATGTTGGAAGAATCACCGGTGGTATGTAGGTCCTATGCTAGTGAATGAGGCAAAGACGTATGTATAGCAAACATTGCTCGCAAGTCAGTGATTTGTTTTCTGTCTCTTCTGCATTAATAGCGGCCATCTTGGCCTGCCTAGAGACTGATACATGTACTTCCTTTGCTGAGGAAGGGGTGTGGCTTCCCATTTTGTCAAAGTACAGGGACGAAAGAAACGCAGCGCTGCTTAAACCTACCTTTTTAATTTTTTTTTTTTTTTAAAGGACAGAACCAATTATTTGGATCTTGCTTGGGATCGTGGCTACGTTTATATTAAGTGAATGTAAGCGATTCACGGTTACTGACTCCTAACTAGATAAATATTGTTTGATCATATGCCTTAGGAAGACACTTTATCATAATTATAAACAGGGCCTACTTCCGGTGACATAAAAGTGTGTAATAATTTTTTGATATGTCACACGTTATATAAATTTGACCTTTGACCTGCTTACGAATACTTTTATTAGAAGCCTTGGAAACCCCTAGATGTATAAATATATGTGACATCATTTCTTTTGCGACGTCATGAATATGTAACGTCATATCTTTTACAACTAATTTCACTGCCGTGGGGTTTCCCTCTGTCTAGATTTTTTCAAAAATTATTTCAGTCAATATTTCTTATCGCTTGTCGTCGTTCTCTTCACGTTTCAGTTTCGGTTCAGCATTTTGTGCCCCCAAATCTACCTCCCATAACTTCAAGACAGAAATCTTCGCATTACCTGAGGACTGGTCTTGTTTTGCTGTCGCAAGATTCAACTTCTGGCCCCGTGGGACATTCCAAACATTTGGTAAACGAATGGGTGTCCTCAAATCTGAAGGTGCCCTCTGGACATGGTAGGCAGTCTTCTTTACCTCTGCTGTAATATTCACCCTTCGTACATATCCAGTCTCTCTTTCGGCATACAGGACGCCCATCCTTCTCGATGTAATCGTAATTTTCGCCTGGGCAGCACAATGTATCGCTAAACCTCTGACATCCAAGGATCAGATACGGTGTTTCACAAGATTCTGTGCACTTCTGGCATGAAGCCTCCTCACCAGTGAATCTGGGCAGTTTTCTATAGTAACCTTGTCTACAGTGTATAACGGCGTCGTGAGTTCCGTTGCAAGGCAGGACAAGCAACTCCAGGTCTGGTGTTTCTATGGATGTACAGGTGCAACATAGGACGTAATTCTTCGTGAATGTGCTGTCAGGGCAAAATCGGGTACAAACGTCCGGATTCTCGAGTATGCATGTAAATGGCCATAGAAAACAGCTTTGTGGCAAACATGCAATACATCGCATAGTTATCATCAAAAGAAGACACTTCACACCTGGCAGAGATCTTGTCATTATGAGTCTTCCCCTGGACACCTGATAATAAAAAATGATAATGAAGGTTACACATGCGCATTAATTTTGAGGTCACTTGAGTTGGATTTAGTAGGAAGAGTGATCTATTTATCACACAATATTTTTCTTCCTTGCAGGGGCTCAGTTACCTTAGTTGTGGCCTGTTCTAATGTATTTGTCACTTCCCTGACCAGTTTAGGTTAAATTAAAGCAACACTATTTCGGGTCAGAGGTTTCAAAAGATAGGGGCTGCCAATGATCTAACCCCCTGTTCTCTTGAAATAGCCTCAGGCCTCAACTGGCTTTTCATTGGGGCAGGTCAAACGCGGAGACACAGCAAAAAAATTGTCATGGGCTGTTAAAAGTAATGTATTTTTGTAGATCAGATGCTTATCTCCATTATTGGTGAGAGGGAATAGCCAACGAAAATTAGGGCTGCAGGGACGGCAATTGACGGTAGATTGTAATATATAGCAAAAAGATTTGGGCGTGTTTAACCTGAAAGTTATTATCATAGAGAGAGTTCACTTCCTTTCATTTTCTTGATAATAAAAGCAATGTTCTACAATGGCTGCTCGTGACCGCTAAAAACCAGGGTTGGGCGGAACTGAGAACAAATGAACGCAGTTCATGAACTTACGTTCAGTTCACGTGAACTTGATCCGAGCTCTATAGTTTCCTTGAACGAACTGATCTGGATCTGAACTGTGGCTTTTTTGGGTGCTTGATCTAAACTTTAATTTCCTACTTATATTTCGGTCAGTTATATTGAACGAACTGGTCTGGGTCTGAACTGTGGCTTTTTTGGGTGCTTGATCTAAACTTTAATTCTCTACCTACATTTTCAGTCAGTTCATTTGACATCTACCTCGCAAATCCGAACCGAACGTTTAGTTTCAAAAACCAAGAGGAACTAATCTGATCTGAAAAGTCCAATATTCATGGAACTGAACTAAACTTAATCTGAGAGCTTTTTTTGCCTTAGTGAACTGAACTTGATCTGACCTGACTTTTTTTTGGTGAACTTGCCCAGCTCTGTTCAAAACTACCCGTCCACCACACTCCCCCCTCCCCTCCCCGCTCCTGTTATTTCTTCAAATCACAAAATAATCCTGACAGATCGATATCAGCCCATGCTCTAAATAGCTGTAATAATAACACATGGCGGTTTTATATAATCAACAAAGCGTGAACGCCGAGAGACAATAGAAATGCAAGGAACGAAAGACAATAAGAGTCTGTGGATTTGGCTCAGTGTCTGCATTTGTGAAAAGTAATCATTATTCATGTAATAATGACAATACTGCTGCGAGTTGTGAGTCTCGTATCCATCCAGGCTAATGCTCTCTCAAGCCACTTCACACCATTAATACCCCAGCAGGCCAGATCACTGTGGACTTTCTCAGCTCCCTGGTTAGCATACAGGACTGTTACAATTTTGAGGCGCTAATCACAAGCATTCTGACAATATCTTTCACTGCCAATAGCCAGGTACCCATTTTACAGACGGGTTGACTGAGGAAAATGTGGATTAAGTGCTTTCCCATGGCACTTACAGCACGACCTGTGATCGAGAATCGAGCCAAAGAGCCAGTTTTTTAGATAGATTTTACCCGGCATAAAGTACATTCTCGCCTGTATATTATATTTTCATTCCCACCTGTAATATAGACTAGCTTGCAGGAACGAGAAGCATATAAAACACAGTGATCTAAGTAAGACTGTACGCTATAATCCTCCAAAAATATCATTCGGCGAAGCGCTCGTAAAATGGCTTTCCCGACAAGTGCAAACAATACTGTGCTTTCATCTGTTCTTAGAAATGATTTTCAGATTCGCCTTACTGCCCATGCGTAAAACCAGGACGAGTATAATAATATAGTAGTAGAGTTAAGTTGATAAATATGCCCGTAGTACGCGGAACTGGGGAAACTTCCAAGTGTTATTATTTGTCGCCTTGAAAAATATAAGAGTCAATTCGACAGCCTAACAAAAAACCAAAAAAAAATCATACATAACTGTTGTAGAATAAGATTTTAAACGACTGTGCGAGGTGGAGACCTTATAAAGAAGAACGCTTTTCATTGAAATGAATGTAAGCTTATGGATTGTATATAATAAATATATAGACACTTTAAAGAGTTATATTGTATTCAATATTGGACGTTTCGCTGGTAACCCCGACCAGTGAAACCCACGCTGTAAAGGGGCAGTTTTCCAAATAAAGTATTATTATTATTATTATATTGTTGTTATTATCATTATGATTATTATTATTATTATTATAGTGCATTACTGTGGTGCACACTGCCCATTTCCAATTCAATACATTTTACACGCAAAATTGCGCACCACAGTGCTGAACTATGCGTTTTGTTTTTTTTCTGTTGTGGATAGTGTTCTTAGGAAAACGTTATCTCAAAGTACAATTGTTACTTTACAACCATATTTCACACATGTATCAAAGACACGTTAAGGTACATGTTTACAAAGGGGTTCTCAATATGTGTGTCTCAAGAAAAAGTTAGGTGGAACTAAGGAAAAAGGCTGTCTCTCAAAGTAACAGATCGAGAATGAACCTCACAAATATGAAATGCTTCTCTAAGTATGTGCATTACTGTGTCTCAGATACATTGTGTGAAAAATCTTATGGCCAAGTAACAACTGCAGTTTAAGATAAAATTTTCCTAAGATCACTACCTACAACAAAGAAAAGTGCACTGTTCAGCATTTTGGTGCGCAATTTTGCATGTAACATATACTGAATTGAAACAGGGCAGTGCGCACCATAGTAATTCACTATACTCTACAAGGTTAGAGTAGTGGATCACCTTTTAATGGACTAATGCCAGCCGAGGTTTAGACCGAAGCACTTATTGCGAATCTCCACTGAAAAGGAAAAGTCTGATAATTTAAGAAACAATCGTATCAGACTGACTGGAATAAATGAATACATCCGGCTGTTTCTGTTTCTTTTTTCCCCCTTAACTAGTGCATTCATCTGTCCAACGAAAGAGAAGGAGAGGTAGGCAACAATCTATATTAACAAAACGCTTCAGCCAAATTTGTGTCACGGATTTCTTGAGAACTACGTAAAGTAAAAACATGCGGTTTTCACCTAAATTCGTAGAAAAATACACAAAAAGTAACTATACACATCAGTCCTCTTTATTTTGTTTACCCCTTTAAAAAAAAAATGAATGTGTATAGCAACGAAATACAATCTCCGATAGATCTTTTCAATCCGCCCGATTCGCCAATCGTCCAACTTTTTCACGGAGTCTAATGCATTCGTCAATGATGCCTTTCGGTGCGCTAGGTATTCTTTCGCCGCTGGTGCGTGCCTGCCTGCCCATTTGTAAAATGGGGTGTTTGTCTTGTAGGTAATAAGAGATAAATCATAATAGTATTAGTAGGTCTATTATTGTGTGGCGGCCATGACACAAACGTCACTGAACTGCATAAACGATAAACACGCATGTCTGTGTGCCCGTGCATGAACACTGTATCTGGTCAGCCAATGAGAGAACGTGGTCATTTAAATCGCCTAAAGGTCTATGTCCACGATTCTAATATCAGAATTTTATTTTAGGGGTGGGCCTCTGCGGAAAATCCGTTTCGTTTACACGGTTACCAAATCAGAATTGATCTGTTCATGTTCTGATTTTTTTTTTTGTTTCCGACCTACCCCCGAACTGCGAAATAGAAACTTTTCTAATTTCCATTCTGATTTTGGACTCAGCATGGTGCTCAAGTTAACGGTCACTGACCAATTTTATTTATAGAGATATCTGAAGCAGAAACAGTGTTGTGGGACACCAAAGCACCCCTGTAAGCTTAGGGGTTATATTTCATCTCCCCTTTTCCCTCTTTTGGCATGCCCTGCTTCCAGTAATAAGGGCTCCAGGGGGGAAATTTTGATATCATGGGAATCTGTGTCCATTTTACTTTATTTTACCAGGCACTATTTAGTCCTGGGCTGGAACTGCCAGGTCAAGGGTGTGCTCAGGCGGAAGAGGAGGGGTTTGGC
>JAWQUT010000294.1:421366-432394 GCA_033807755.1 Ellobium chinense | reverse complement strand
TTTTCGGGATCATAGGTAACTCATAGGTTACTGAAAGATGTGAAAGATATTGTCAGAATGTTGGTGATCAGCGTCTTCAAACAGCAGGGGCACTGTATACTCCCCCAGGGGGTTGAGAAAGTCCCAGAATGATCTGACCTGCTGGAGTAATAATAGTGTGAAATCGCATGAGCGGGCTCAGCCTGGATAAGAGACTTACAAAACAAACTATTATTATTATTATTATTATTATTATTATTATCATTTTCATCATTATTACAACTGCATTTCTTTTAAAACCCTCTTACCCTATCATACTAAAAGAAGAAGTATATAGGCACTAATATTATAATATTATAATTAGGCACACAAATCTGTTGTACCCCTCCACCCAAAATCCTTATCTATCCAGGACATAATACGTACGTTATTTTCGACCCTACCTAAAAATTCAGGTTTGACAGTAGATCTAGACATTAAGAAAGGACAACAGCATGCACAATCTGGCACAGATTTTCATGTAAACGGCTGTTACACGGGTACGTCATTGAAAGATGTGCCTTTTTTTTTAAACAAAAACCTTATCACATTATACAGCAAAGCACAGTGAAAGACGCGTCAAGAGTGAAGATGACAAACTTTAAATGGGTCTGTGTAATTCTATCGCACCTTCTTCATCCACCAACCTTAGCCCAAGCAAAAAAAATCATATTAGGAAAGACGTTCGGCACTTGGAATTCCAGCGAATAAAAATTCCCCGAACGAAAAGCTTATCTGGGTAAGTTAATTACACAGACAGCTTTCCAGCTAAAAACTGATAACGGTATGCAATGATTTATACAGGCTTGTAAACTACTAGGCCTGTCTGCATTGATAACAGAGCCAGGGGCGTAGCGGAGGAATAATTATCAATCAAGACATTCGGGAGTAAAAGAATTATGCTTGGTTATCTAGTAACAATACAATTACACTGCATTTGAAAAAAAGACCTTTATACAGCATATAAAAAGATTTAGTTGTATCAGTGATGAAAAACAAAGTCTAGCAGAGTATGAAGGTTTAAAAAAAAATGATTCTGAGCGGTATCGAACCCGTGCAAACGCGTGAGACATCCACCGAGTGTAGTCATTCGGCCACTGAGCCACTATAAATGAAGACAGACTGGACGATACCATGTCTAAAAATCACCGGTCTTTGATGGGGGAGTATGGTGTGAACTGTAACTTATAGACTGGACCGTCATAAAGGGGTGTCAGCCAAAGAAATGTAAATTATATTTTTAGCTTAGCTACACAAACCTAGCTTGGAGAAGGGGGCGTAAAAATGATCAACGAATGCTTTGTATTTAGAATTTGTTTAGGACATGGTTCGGATATAAAAATTTATATGGTTATTGACCATGAACGACGACATTTAAATTATCAAATGGTAAAGTTACATACCCATAACTTTATTTGGTACTTTCTTTGACTCTTCTGTGCTAGAAATTTAAGGTTACGCTTTGTGTAATGAATGTATTCTTATTTCCCTGCTGTCTGTTCTCCATTGTTAACAAATGCAAAAACAAAAAGAAAAACTTATGACATCAGAGGCTAGAACAGACTGTTGAGTCTAATGGTATGCAAGCAACAAATACGTTCCGTTAGGCCATGCAGTGTTGAGTTAACATTATTTAGCTTTAGTAGTGTGTTTTAACCATCGTTAGGTTCACCCATAATGAGGTATGGGTAGAAGTAGAATATACATGGGACTTGAATAATTATTTGCTTTCATTCGGTTACCTACTCCTTGCTCAAATTCTGGGCCACTCAGTGAATACCCTGAATATCATTACGCTACGCCACTGATACATGTATTGTCAACAAGTTTAAGTGCGTACATGCGCACGTCACTGGAACCGTGGTCTACCTATTAAGGGTGAATTAGGAACTTCTTATCTTTTAACTGCTCTCTCTCTCTCTCTCTCTCTCTCTCTCTCTCTCTCTCTCTCTCTCTCTCTCTTGCTCTCCAGGCTGTCTTGTCATCATCTAAATAAAAAACGTTATTTTGAGGGCAAAGCAAATTTAGTGGCTGGATGTGTTGGTGTATTGGTTCGGGACGCTCTCGAATTTGGCAAGATGTCCTAAAATGGACAAGAAGACACCGTATGGGATAGCGCAGTTAGGCAGCTAGAGGGATCCCTTTAATGCCTTGAATTGGGAAATGAGTGTTCGAGAAGTGCGCTGTAGCACTCCGCGGTGCAATCTGACGCATGCAAGCAGAGTAGTGTGTAAGCAATGCGGCGGGCAAGCTGTTATGTTAAGACCGTTATGTTTCAGTGCTGTGTGCACTCTTGCCAAGCAGCGGACTGTAATCTGTACACATCAGAAAGATTGAAATTGAAAGGGCAGATTATCAAATTCTACCTTTTCCAGTAGGAAGAGAGATCAGCTTGGACTCACAGGTCAGATTTTTTGGGTGTTTTTTTTTTAAAGCTATAATATTAATCAAAAAGTCATTTTGTATATTAGTCCCCTCCCCTTCCCCGCCCCCCCNCCCCCCAGGGGAAGGGGAGGGGACTAATATGACTCTGATGTATTAAAATCTTGATAAGGTACTACACACAAAATCGTACCTTGCACACAGGTAGCCTATACCCATAGATATTGCCTACTTTTTTTAAGCATATAAAATATAAAGAATTTACAATGTGAAGGACTAAAAACTAAAAATGTCCCAAAATGCTCATTTAAAAAAAAAATACGACAAAAAAAGGTGCGAAATCTTCGAAAATCGGATCATTCTAAAAATTCATTAAAAAATAACTATTCATTCTACCAAGATGAAACACATATCAAATGAAAGGTCTATTTGTGTTCTAGTCATTAAAGGTATAGACAAGTGTTTTGTTCCTACACTAAATAACACCATACCTTAAAATAAAATCACCAAACACCTTATGAGGCAATATGACAGTCAGCCATGTCACCAAATGTTGTCGCAAAATATTCATGAGTTACAACAGGGTTTGCCAAGTAAATCTATATAACATTTGCAGCAAACAAAATGTGGGTATGGGAAGTCATATAACATATATATTTAACTGGACTTTGCCTAGACAGACTATGGGTTACTATAGTTACCGTCCTCATTATGTCAGTATTATGTAAAACAAAACAAAATGTGGGGTATGGGAAGTGCTGTTCTCCTTTATTATCATCAATATTTCCTATTGATAGAGATACCGCGGCAAGCAAGTGATCCAGGAAGACCTTAATTAAACAGCAACAGTCTCAACCATTGTAAAACTCTATCGAACGTTTGTTTGTGGGGGGGCGGCGAAAAATGTGGCTGCTGGTCCGGACATTTTCCACACTGCGTTATTATTATTCTTGAAGCGCTATTTTCTGGTTTAGCGGCATTATTTGTTTTCTAACCCAGTTTATGCACTGAAACATATTGAAACACCAAATCATATAATAATTTCTCTCACACTATTACATTTTAGCTTAATTAACTGACTCGCATTAAATCTTAAAGCAGATCTTACCATTGTCGCTGCCATTTCACTCCTCGATCGACATCTCTGGCTGTTCAATTAAGCGTATNAAATGTGGCTGCTGGTCCGGACATTTTCCACACTGCGCTATAATATTATTCTTGAAGCGCTATTTTCCGGTTTAGCGGCATTAATTGTTTCCTAACCCATTTTATGCACTGAAACATATTGAAACACCAAATCATGTAATGATTTCTCTCACAATATCACATTTTACCTTAATTAACTAACTCGCATTAAATCTTGATCGTACCATTGTCACTCCCATTTCACTCCTCGATCGACATCTCTGGCTGTTCAAATAAGCGTATCACTCCCCCCATACATCAGCTGTCTAGATCGTATCTAATTTTATCAGTTTTAATAAAATATCAAATCTATCTACTTTGATCCATGTGGCTAAAATGACCTGCTAAGTTTACGCAAATACCTGTATTCGTTATTCTTCAAAGAAAAAGGTGTCCTGTTCTCTGTTATTTCAGCCAAATTCAAGAATGAACCAACAAGAGCAGGCGGTTTTGGATGTTACCTGAAGCAAATTACTGATACTGTCATTCCAAACTGACCAAGTCTACACGAATAACATCTTCTTACCTGTAAATATCCTTGCAGGAATAAGAATAACAATCACTTCAAAAGGCAGTGGATACAACTGTATGTTAAAATTCCCGTCAAAATCTGGAATTCCTGCAGAATCAAGATGGCTTCACTCGATGAATCTACTTCTTGCTAGGCCTATAATTTTCTGGGAAACGACTGAGCATACCTGCCTACTGCGCATGCCTCGAGGAGGAACACCTTCCGTTATTAGGAAAGAGCCATGAATCAGACATGTATGACATTATATAAATAATAGCAGTTTTCAAACTGCCATTGCTAACCCCCTCCTTCAGACACATGGCTTTGTTCGAAACCCACTGCAGCTGAACTTCAGTCCTGTAAGGTAGACTAGTGGCTTCGTACAACTGAATATTCAGAACAGTTTTACGAAACAACAGCTTTATTGGTGTCATTGTGATTATGTCAGCAAAATCAGAGTGTAGACTTCTTCAGCTGCCATTTTCTCATATCAACATGCCAATCAAATTCTCAGTGATAAGCGGATCTATCCCAATACGTTATCTACCTTTTAAAGCTTGCGCAATAACGATGGGATCTTTTATGGCCGTAAGAATTACATTAGTGCATCGGCGCATCGGTGTTGAATGAACCCTTAGCTGTATTCAACACGCAGAGTAGTTGTAGTTCTTTCGAATGCAAGAGATCCCATCGTTAACACACAAGCTCTATATTTTTCACAACAAAATGGCATAATTACAAACAAAAAAACACATGGATGCTTACCTTGTAACAGGAGCATGGGCAACAGCAACTTTCCACATTTTAATTCCTTTCCTCCCCCCCCCCCCNNNNAAATCTCCCACATCCGCAACATACACATTATCCTTTCCCTTCTCTTCTGAACTGAGAGTGTAGGCGATCGGGATATCATCGTGTTGAAAGATAAGCTATATGGCACTGCTAAAATGAAACACTCTTAACACTGCTGTACCCTTCTATACATACGGTACAACCCGAAATTATTTAAGAATGAACACATGATCTCGAGCCAACGTAATCTTTATATTTCAATCATACTGTAGATCTAATCAATAAAGAAGGGCAACAACTTGAACAGTTTGTACAGGTCAGGTAGCTGTTATTTATAGTTGTGGGCGGGTATCGTTTCTTAGTATCTATACGTTCTATACATGTGTAACCGGGTGGAAAGGCATATATATATACAGTATTCCTTCCTTGTTTTCAAGGGGTAGGAATGTGAGCTCAGTCAGATAATTTTTTCAGATGTTACATATTATTTTAGGGAAGTGTGTCACCAGGGATTTTACCAAATTACTGTGAATGATCAATTTTGATAAGAAAGACTTAAAAAATCTACAAAGCAACGTTCTGTTGAGTTTTGGTATCCAGTCATAAATTTCATATTGTATTCTGTGTAAAATGGAAGTGTTTCTTAACTTCTTGATGGAGTGGACTACTGTTTTCATTGTTACTGTGACTGGGGTGCGTGAGGTTGCAGGAGCCTAATTGGTAAAAAAAATGGACTATCCTAGTCGATGTGTAGAAATAATCATTTAACATGAAACCACACCGTAAAAGTGGCGAAATTAAGTTTTGAATATGTAAAAAAAATAATTGTCGCAAGCAGTGTTTCCCAATGGCTTCAGCGGATTTCATTTGTGCGGACTTGTGATCTGCAAAAGAAGGCCAAATTTTTAACCCTTTTTCATGTAATTTAAAATTGTGAAAATTTTAACCAAAGGACCCCCACCGTAAACAGTATATAATTTGAGCACAGTGGTGGCACCAGACCTGCAGACTAGTCTTGGCCATCTCGGAACGTTCCTGTGGTTCGAGAAGAATTTTTTATTAATGGCTCAAAGAAGCTTTTACAATTTGGCTCCTGCAACCTCGACTCCTTTCCTAAGCTTCATACCCTAACATAGGGACTTATTTACCACCATCATCACCCCAGCTAGACGAACCTACCCTATTACGACCACCATCCATCATCACCATCAACACGATTCTATGCATCCTTATTCATATTTTTCCATCGGGACCTTACCACCCGGATGCAGATGATAACTTTGATTCAGCATTGTTTTTGAATTTCGATACAGTTTCCATAGTTTCGATTGCAGCGGTGAAGTTTGTGACTCAAACAGCTTTCCCCTTCCTTCCCCCACCTTCCCCTTCTACTAACCCCCTCCCAAATTGTCTTATGAACTGAATCGTGTTGATAATAAAATGCTCTTCGCTTTAAACGTGTCACGTGGTTTTGTCAATATGTATCTTTTTCAGCCGTGCCTCATCTAACTGGGTACAATGGCCTATCTATATAAATAAAACGCTTCAGCCAAATTTGTATCACAGATTTCTTGAGGACTACGTAACGTAATAACATGCGGTTTTCACCTAAATTCATAGAAAAATACACAAAAAGTAAGTATACACATCAGTCCTCTTTATTTTTTTACCCTTTTTTAAAGAAAAGAATGTGTATCGCAACGAAATACAATCTCCGATAGATCTTTTCAGTCCGCCGATTCGCCAATCGTCCAACTTTTTCACGGAGTCTAATGCATTCGTCTATGATGCCTTTCGGTGCACTAGGTATTCTTTCGCCGATGGTGCGTTGCCTGCCTACCCATGTGTAAAATGGGGTGTTAGTCTTGTCTAAGATAAAACGCATCGAGAGTAATTCTTATCCCCACCCGATCCTTAGTATTAGTCTACAGGTATGAAGAGGCCAACAGCACCTGGCATTTTGATATGCAATTTTAAATAGTTATTATAAAATTAGAAAACTGGCCTTGGGGAGGGGGGAAAGGAGTTGGATTTGAATTTCAAAAGCTTAGATAGTGCAGATACATTTGTAGACTCAAAATATGTGGGGTTTAGCCACTCAAGTATAAAACGTGTGGTTGTTGCTAGGTGGGTAAGGTTACCCTGTTTACTGAGTGAAAAGGCCTAAAATATCATGTAGCCTGCTTCACTGCTTAAGTTCTCAAAATCTAATTAGTTTAGGAACATTTTTCTTGAATTTGGAGGAAGAGCTAAACAACATGTTTGGAAAGTAATTTGGCATGGGACCCCTGGATACGTCAATGAGAGGTGTAAAACCATATACAGTGAAAAAATCATTGGCAACAAAAAACAAACAAAAAAAAAAAATCATTGGCATCTTCATACCAGAAGCATCACCAATGAACCTACAGAGACAAAGAGCCCTCAGACCTGGATCGAAAGATTCGAAATCAATTTCGATGCGATGCCTCTCTTCAAATATCCAATCGCTGGTTTCCGAAGTGTGAATCCAGTCAGCGGTATCGAAATTCATTTCGATCCATTTCTGATTCTCTGAATCTAACGAACTACTGCTCTTCTCAGCACAAAGTCTAGCGGTATCGAAAGTATCGGAATAAATTTCGATCCTTAGTACCAAACTAGCTACCCGTCTTCTGAGTGCAAAGTCTAGCTGTATCAAGAGGTATCATAAGTATCGAAATTAATTTCAATCATCAGTACCAAACTAGTCATCCTTCTCCTAGGTGCAAAGTCTAGCAGTGTCCATAGCTATCGAAAAGTATCGACAGTATCGAAAAACAATCCAAATTATCGAAATATCAAAACGATCAAAAAGGTATCGAACAAATATCCAAACTATCAAAAAAAGTCTAGAAAGTATCGAAATATCTGTCCTTAACTAATTATCAAATTCGAAGAAGGATCAATTGTTTGATACTTTGTGTTTGAAGGCTTAGTATCGAGACACTTAAATATGTAGTTATCGGCCCACCACTAGCTACCTAAGTAGGCCTAAGTCATAGTGAAAGACACAGCACAAATTAATGCAGAACACTTAAAATGGGTCTCCGTGACCCTGTTGTGCCTTCTATATCTTACATATATCTACCAGCCTGGTCAAATAAATCACACTTAAAGCACGTTAACAATGAACCACTTGAAAAGGACAATAAAAGTCTCTGAAAGTCTGTCAGAACGTTGAATATATGAATATATATAGAGTGGAACCCGCTTAAGCGGGACACGCGTGAGCGGGACGCCCGCTTAAGTGAGACGAATGCCTGGGGAACGGAATTTTTGCTATTTAAATCTATACGTGTGAGAGGGACGGCAACCCGCTTAAGTGAGACGACTTGAAGCCAGATTTCCGTAATATACCCGCTGTTTTTGACAGGAATGCTGCAAATTGTCACTATCGTACTGTGTCTTAGTGCTTGTTTACCTTTGCCCATCAGCTGAAAANTGTGTGTGTGTGTGTGTGTGTGTGTGTGTGTGTGTGTGTTTAACGGAAAGTTTATTTCGGTAAGTTATTCACATAGAGGGCTTTCCCGCTGAATAGATAAAGGTATGGACTGATTTGTCTAGACATGTATTCAAGGTTTGGTTCGCATAGATAATCATTACATAATTTGATATACTATCAAGTGATTTAGGTGCGCACAAGGTCATAGCGAGGGCGATTTTTTTATTTTTTGGTAATCTAACACTTACATCCAACCAGTGATTTTGAGGGGNGAGACAGGTTAAGAGGGGGGGAGGAGTTAAGAGGGGGGTGGTGGATATGATGACATAACGTTTTGGTTTGCTTATCGGTTCTATTATATTTATTGTTTTCGTTTGTCCTCATGTTCCTCTTTCATTCCCTCCTCTCTCCCATCACACAAACACACACACACACATACACACAAACAGCGTGGAGGCAGCGTGGCCGTGCGGTTTGTGAGTCGTACTCAGAGACTGAAGACTTTCAAGTCTAAGGTTTATGTGTTTGACTCGCGAGCTGGGCGGTGTACGTTGTAGTGTCCTTGGGAAAGACACTTCGCTTCCATTTCCTCACTCGACTCAGATGTAAATGAGTACCTGGCTTTAGAGCTGGGGGAACCGGGGCGCTGCACCGCTGGCGACCAGCAATGACTTTGTTATGTTTTTCATTTGTAATATTATGTATTTACATGTATGATGTGTCTTGTTATATGTGTTTGTGTTATGAATGAGATGTGTAACACTGTATGACATTGTAGAACAATTTCCCTACGGGGTAAATAAAGTCGTATTTAAACATTACGCACATTATACATGAACAAAAAACAACCACCAATGGACACGGCTTACCTTGAATTAGCCAGGCTATGAGGGAAAAATAATGTCACCAAGCGATAAGTACATCAGAACAGCACTGCTGCTGTGGAAATGTTCACAATTTTCCTTGAAAGCCTTGCTGTTAATTCAATTGCTACTAAGCTATCAAATCTACCAGCAACCCTATACTCCGTTGGGGGTGTGTCTAAAAGCGTCGCTGATCTAATCTGATTTACGTCTTAGAAAATGTAGATCCTTTTCAAGAGAATAAGTAATGCTTTCTGTCTTACATATATATCATATGGTTCAATGGCGGCTCGTGACCACTTAAAAATAACCCATGAAATCCCGCCTCGCCCACCCCCTCTCACGTCATTACTTCAAAAAAACAACATTGAACCTGAACCTAGACTATGGCAGATGAACCGATGTTGTAAAAAGCTATTACAAAGATGCATGGCTGAAGAGGCGAACACAAAAGTGAAAAAGGAAATGAAATGCATTGAACAAAAATGATCTCCACGTCTTGCTTGGTTTGGAAATCAGTCATATTATATATGTGTGTGTGTGTGTGTGTGTGTGTGTGTGTGTGTGTGTGTGTGTGTGGTGTGTGTGTGTGTGTGTGTGTGTGTGTGTGTGTGTGTGTGTGTGTGTATGTATATATAAACGTATTATATACATGTAATTATGATTATATGCATATACACACTGAATGTCGAGCCGCCACTGGCAGAGTAACCTACCTTTTTTTTTGTTGGTTTGAGGTTGCTATTTATAAAGATCAAAACATTTTATTTAACTCATTCTGAGTGTAGCTATAGCATAGAGTAAAACTTACATTATGTGTTCCGAACTGCTTGGGTGCATCAGTTCAAATACGGAAGGTTTATTAGGCCATGACCAAATTTTTAAAAAAACAACAAAACACTGGCACAATTCACAAGGAAATCGAAAACATGATATATTCTTTCTATAGGGAACGAGTATTAACGAGCCACGTGACGTCATGAGTGTTGCGCTCTGATGCGCATGGCATAACGTCGCGTATATTTTCTTTGTATCGAGAGAGGTTTTTGTGATATTTTGGATGTGAAATCCATATGTAATGAACCTCAAGTCATGCATCACAGTCCTGTCTTATATACCTCACTATTTTTTAGCTGCTTTTATTTTTCTGTGACACACGCATAAATACCTTTACGATTTATTTGATTTGCTTGTTCGCGACAGAAACTTGTTTGTCGTGTGCCTTCTTTCTATGGCGTCTATTAGAAAGTAAGATCAGGGTGTGGAAATATATGCGTGTGTATGTGTGCTAGCGAGGGAGTGTGTGTGTTTGCACAGATATTTATGTTTTGTAAGCACACTGTAACAAGACAAATTTCCCTTTGTGGACAAATAAAGTTATCCTTATCCTTAAATTAAATTAATGTTCCTTGATCCATATCTAAACAGGTCGTGTACTTGATACTCGATGGCAATATTTGATGGTAGTTTTTTGTCTAGGCTAATCCGTGTACAAATTTAAACATAACATGTAAACAGTAGGCTAACTACAGATCCTGAAAGCTTGTTCCTTGTTTATAGTCTTTCATGATTCCATGCCCGCCTATATATTTGATATAAAGACTGTGTCAGTTCGATTAGACTAGGGCTAGCTTGTGCTGTCAACACCTTAATTTTACCCCCNCCCCCCCCCACACACACACACACACACTTTATGCTGCCGTACAGCGACCAAAGTAAAAATATCTTGTAATATAACCAAATTACGACTATACGGTGAATTGTCGTTGCACATGCAAGGCGGTATAGTCTCATAATGGCCTGTCAAAGACATT
>JAWQUT010000294.1:389704-404643 GCA_033807755.1 Ellobium chinense | reverse complement strand
AACGAAGTCACCACCATCTCAAGCCTACAGAACATAAATCTCTTGACTTACGGTAAATCAGCAAAGACAATAGACAAAGTTTCCAAAGATGACAAAACCAACACATTCTGAAGCTAAAAGAGTAATTAATTATAATATATTCTTTGTTTTAACTTTCACATAACTTTTCTCACCCCACATCGCTTGCCATGACCTCTGATCTTTACAATAAAGGGGTCTCCGTGAACTTTGACCTTCAAAACGGAAGAGCCAGCATGACATGGAGAGGTCAAGGCAAATTATAAATGGAACATTACCTAGAAATGTTAACATGGATCATGATAGAAAACTTTATTAGAAAGTACCTTACAACAAATGAAAATGAAAGCAAGCTTTGAGATGGATCACTCAATTGTTCAAAGTAACTGATACAGAAACAACAGGCAACTGTTTCTTTCTTTGGGCAAGTCTGGCATCTATAAAGTTTAAATCTTATCTATCAGTCTAAGCACCCTTTCTTTTGTTGTAAATACCATGTCAAAAGGCAAAACTCTGTCAAATTCAACAACTACGTTACAAAACGATATTTTCCCAGCACGATAATGAATGGTCAGTGACAGGTGGAGTTATAAAACTCATGAATGGGTGATGGGAGACGGTCCAGTGACCAAAAAAAAAAAGTTAAGTACAAAAAATCTGTCAAAATCTTTGCCCAGATATTTAGTCTCTCTCTATGCTGGCAAATTTCGCTATAAGTCCTACAATAAGCACACCCCAAAAATTGAAGACAGCATGGCAAAATATAAGAGGTTCGCACTGACATATAAAAAAAAATGCATATATACGTATTTTTTCTTGCCTAAATGCAATTGGTCTACACACAACTGTCTGCTTCCAAAAGCTGAGGCTTTCATCAAATCAATGAAATCTACGGAATATACTGTGGGGATGATAGGTCTTCGTCACTCCTGCAATCATAGTGGTGAGTTACGGACTTGTTTAGTGTCAATTCAAGTAATATCGTATCTCTTCCCTTTTCCCCTGACTGTCTTGATCCCTATTTTGTTTGTCCTGCCGGGGTTTTATCTTTGTTTCTTGTCTTCCAAATGTGCTCAAGCAAAAATTGTTGTGTCACTGCATACATCTTCTTACTACTGGACTTCTCCCTCTTTAAATACCTCACATCTACCACAGCAAACTTTCTTGCTGCTTCACTGTTGCAACCCTTGCAGTGAATGCATATCAAGAATAGTATACTGAAGTCTTGGGTCATAAATAAGCAAAACAGACATGAAAACACAGAAGGGACAGAATTTGCCACTGAAAAAAAAAAAGGGAAAAATTGTGAAGAGCCAAGTACTACACCACTTACATTCTCTGTAATCTAAAAAAGGTATTATTATATGGTAATGTGTTATGACAATTATACTGAGGCTTTGACTATATTCTTGTAAGTGATTGTAGCTGTCAACCATTACAAAAGGACACAACTCAACAGACTGGCGGCTTATATATTACAGAGAAGTTAAATACTGATGATTGAAACTAGAATTGACACCAATGAAGAAAGAGAGACAGATTAATTCTGAGAAACAATAAACGTTAATTCAAAAGGCATTACGAACAATTTCCCATTAATGTAGACTGAAATGTCATCATTAATTAAAAAGACATAACAAACAATTTCTTACCAGTGTAGACTAAAACATATACTCAAGGGACATAGTTTATTTTCACATACAAAGAGATGAATCACAAAATCTTCAATGTACACTGTACATAAAATTTCAGTTAAATGCATGAACAGATGTTATGATAAACCAATCATGTTAAAGAAACTCCATTTATTGGTAAGTATAAGCCACATGCAGTAAAAGAGATTGAAACAAAATAAAATTTCTGTCATAATGTCTACCTCATACGGAAAATAAAATCGTTATTTGAAAGACTAAAAAATATACAGATGTACCTTCGTATACAAGGACCATTAAAATGGATGCAAAGCAAAGTCAAAAACCAAAATCTGGATGCCGATAACAATAGGCTAGAAAACACCCCATGTTTTGTATGTTTATTAATATATAGCCAGGCGCCTTTTGCTGCGTTATGATAATGTCATTTTTGTGTGAGCGACAGATTTAATGAAGTGAGTTTCGTTGTTCAAATGGGCGACTGCAAGTGAAAAGAAAAATGGATCCAAGATGGAACACCAATGAACAGCAAGCTCTGGTGTAATATGTCTGTCGTGCTATAGTCACTTGTCACAAGATAGTCTTGAATCAGTCAAAAAATAATTTTCCACAAGATTCCAGCAGAGATTTCAGGTGATTCCTGTTATCTTCCAAGGTATAAGACCATTTGTGAATCACCATCAGTATTTGTGACAATGTCATTCAGTCAGCTGCAAATAAATGTGAATTTCAGTAATTTTTCAAGAGGTTGTGTATCCACAAGAAATTCCAGGTAAATTCCAGGAGACAGCTTGAACCCTGATTAAAAACTGAAAAAACCTTTCCGGTGAAAACAGATGAACGTAAACCTAACCCTGTCACTGTCAGATGAAAAAAAATAGTGCAACAAATGCTATACTGCCAGTCTTGGCCAATAAAAATTAACCTGGTTCTGCCGAAAACTAAAAAGTGCTTGACCAAACATTTGGCAGACTAACATCTACATTTTACTGTCTGTTTTTTGTTTTTTTTTGGTCAGACAAAATCTTTTTCGGTCCGGCAGGAGATAGATTGAATGTTAAACAATACCTTCACCATTTTTGACATGTCTATTGGAGGCATATACAAAATGAATCAAGATAAAACACTGAGGACAAGGAATGTAAAAGCTGAAATGACCAAAAACACGTTTAATATGGGAATATGAATCCCAATATAGAATATTATAATACACTGGACACTGCCCCATAGCGCATGATTGACTCAACTCTATAATTAATGCAAAAGCAAACACTATACTTTATATTATCTGCATAAAATCAAGCTTCAATTTGCTGCAGGAGGATAATTATAACTTTCATACTGATTACGCTGGCCCAAGCAAAATCGTTGAGATCTTTCGCTGTCTAATACTAGGGGGTTTGAAAAACAGATTTATAACACCTATAACAAACTGATTTCAAAAATAAAGGTTAATTAATTTTCTAAAGAAGTTGGTTCATAGACCAGAAATTAAACTGAAAGCAAGATTTGCAAATAACCAAACCAACTTCGGTTTTACTTTGACTGACTGCAAAACATATTCTTAGTAAAAGTATCACAACATAAATAGTAATCTGCCTGAAAAAAAACAAGGGAGATGTAAAAAATATAATGATTACACATAACTCAGGGTGTATGATTAAAGATTCTGTGAGACAGATAATTCAACAATAAGTATTGGTGCTGGGGTATACATACTGAATTTGGGTATAGCTGAGGAATTCTACCCTCCAACTTTAAATAAAAAAGAAAATCATGTATAGCAAATCAATGGTCAGATAGTGTCGCTACTTCTCTTCATATGAACAGAAAATACTGAATCAGGGATCGATTAGACTATTACCACAGTCTTTGGTTGTTAAAAAATAGCTACTAACTCTAAGCTCAGGTGTTTACAAAAGAAAGAGAAAACTACAACTATCACCACATGTCTCAAGGCTTATTGGTATGAGCAGGTTAGCTCTAGGGGATGACGGGAGAGAGGGCAAGTTTAACTCTAACAGTACGCAGTGCCTCAGGTCCAGCCTCCTGCCCGCTGCGTGACCACAGTTACAGATAATGATGACTGGTCTGCGGCCGATCAACTGACACCGGGCCGCAATATTTGACTGCTGCCTCACACAGTTGATGCTGGCATGTTGAATATATTCAACCCATCACACCCAGCATAGTGGAATGAGAACTGAGGAAAATTCTAGATGATTTCAGCAGAGATGAAAATTTGCTCAGAGATTCTAGGAGTTTGAGTTTCTGAGTCCTATGAGCCATGGAGTAAGTGGCTACTGTGTTGTTATCCATTACCAACTTTTCCCCTCTACTGTTCCTTCCTCTAATGAGAAGCCCCCTTGCCTTAGGCACACCCTTCACACCTAACAAGTAAAATATATATAGTCAGTGCGACTCAGTGCAACAGAGACAGCAGCCCAAGACACAAAAATTTAAAAATACTGTTGAACTTTTGCAGAAAAGTAAGCTATACTAAACACATACACAAACCACAAAAATCCAAGGACAACGTGTGGAAGCAAAATATATAACCGATTGGCTTAACTTAAGCATATGAAAGCTGAAAGGTCAAGTAAAACAGCAGAGATATAGAATACTGATCACCAAACAACATACCAACCAGCATTAGCGAACCCTCACTGTATCATGGCGCAAGAGGGGTCATATACCCTGATGAATCTTCCCCCAACAGCAAAATTCAATAAATAGTATCCATAAAGTCAGAACTAAATGTTTGCTTATGTCTTTTTAAAGAAATAGTCAATGTATCCTAAAATTTGCAGGAATATTCATGTGAAGCAAACAATCAAAACCACATGAGCACATATTTATATTGCTTCTGTTAGTGATGACTTGTTCAAACTTGTCATTACACCTAAGCTAAGAAGAAAACCAAAATAGCAAATGATTTTTCTTGATGCCACCCCTTTTTAGCAACCCACCAAATTTGAGGAATTTGGCTTCATGCCGCCAACTTGGCTGCAGACACCACACGTGTACAGAGATCATGCGCATGGATGCCAATTTTAAAAACAGATGTTGGAAATATCCAATTTCTATAAATTCACAGACCTAAGGTACAATGCTGCTGATCAAAAGAGAACCCACTATTTCCACAGCAAATTTGAATGAAATCAGCGGAGAAGTAAACTCATATATTATGTAACCAAAATTTTTTTTTTCCTGTTTTATGATTACTATGTGACATGTCTAAGAAGTGGTGTGTAAAGATTTACTCCTGAAGCTTTCCAAGACATCCTTTCATATTGGGAGCTTCTAATGTCAGTTGGTATATTAAGCTTGACTATGTACTGCAAAACAAAATGTTAAGTATATTAGAACACTCTCAAAAGTATGAAACAAAATTCAAGAACTGAAATTTAGGCAAAATTAGGCCACAGGACAACAGGTCTGTCCAAATATAACATGTTGATCTAACATATAAATCACTGATTGCACATAAAATGAGTGGGGGTTGCAGTAATCAAAATAAAATATGGTTTCTTGAGTAAATAAAATCTCATTCCGTAATCCAGCATTATTTCAATGCTCCTTCACTACATTCTGTCATTTGAGAGCAACTGTGTTGTCAAATGACAAGCAATTTAAAAAAAAATTGAAAAAAACATGACATCACTGATATACATTTACACATTAACATAAAAGGTCAATTTCATTTGTATAAAACATGAGCATGATTTATACCAATTAGCCATGAACATAAAACATACCAGTTTCATTTTGTATAAAACATGATTTACACCAAATTACATGAAACATCATGTACAACTGCTATATGTCTTATAAACAGTTGTCGAATATAACCGGTCTACAACTGGTCAAAAAGAAATGACTACAGACACAATTTAGGGCTAAATTTACAAACACGGACATCGAATCAAATATAGCAACACTGAAGTATTTAGAAATAAAAACAAAAAAAAAATCCCCATTATAACTCCATGTATATTTATTAAAAAAAATTTCAAGCCCTCACCGACTGGTTAGAAAACTGTTGCTAAAGCAAGCAAGACACTGATACAGAAGCTCCGTACTGTATAACATGTTTAGATAAAAACAACTAATTATAATTATCTGAAAATAATCATATCATCACGCTTATTCCACATTCGCCAAGGTCATTTTTATTTGATGATCTGAGCTGTTTATATTACAATGATCTTCATTTATCTTCTTTACTATTACAACAAATGTGGAGTTTTGATTCATATTTATATTCCAAATTTACAGGCTGAGCCACATCTGCCTGACTATTTTGTTTTGAGCACTAGGTTGAGTGCCAAATATCTCAAAACCTCAAGAATTGACTACGGCAAATATAGAATGAGCATGTTTTACCCATCTCTTCCAACCCTCTTAAAATGAAAGTAAACAAAATGTTTATTTTAAAACACTATTATATAAAAAGTGGGTATAATCATGTCAAATGATTTGAAGAACAGTGCAAAACTTGTCACCTTCTATTCTGTGACTCCACAGCTGCTTCATCATAAAAGTAAATTTTATTCAAACTTATTTAAAAATTAGTTTTTGATTACCATCAAGGATCAACAGCAGTATGCTCAAAACCCTTACAAATAACCACCAAAAAGATTTTGTCTTCAAAAAGGTATATCAGCAGGTAGAGTTTCATGAAAATCTATCTAAATGGTGGAAAACATCAAGAATGAAAATACAGGATGTCACAGGTGTGAGCTTTTCATAATGATTGTTGGCTGTTGTATGCCTTCGGACTTATTTTTCATTTTGTCTTCATTTAGGAAGTCTTACCGTTTTTAAGCTTGAGGTAACGACGCTTGGCACCGGTAGGGAAAGTGAAACTGATTTTAAGCTCATCAGCATGAGATTCATTGCAGGAAGGTTATGCAGAGGATGATGCACTTCTGGAAATGTACTGAGTGTTACTGAAATCACTTCTTTAGCAATTTTGCACCTCTGATGACTCCGTGAATATTTGTATATCTCTTTTCATCTCTAACGTCTTATTCCCAGTCCCTAGCTGAAAAAAAAAAATCACATTAGTAACGAAATATTTAGACAAGCATATCCTGTCACACTGACAAAGATGTATCAAAATGCTTCGTTCATCATCACAAATTATCAGAGACAAGAATATTTTCATGTGACACATATCTAGATAATTCTACGTCAGATCAACACCTGTTCATTCACTTTTCGTGTCTCAGGACTTGTTCATCTGATGCAGAATCACTTAACAATGAACAATTTGTATTTTTTAATTACAAAATGACATCAATGGTATAGTACAAACTTTACAAAAGTAGTGCTGTGTATGAATATTTAGTGGACATGAAATCACTTCCGTCTCTTAGTTCTTTGTAACAGGTTGTGCTGGTCTAAGTGTCATTAAACGTACACCACAGTTCTCAAACATTGGTAAAATATCAAGCTCTGGTTTAGAAGTGTGGTCCCGAGCAATGTCTCTTTATTTCCAAATCAATTATTCCAATATATTCTTAGCACCGATACTGAAAGAAGATTAGTAAATGATTGGTATGGATATCACTAACCATAGCATGGTCAACTTTTACAGAACTTGTAAACAAACACATGCTGCAAGCCAGCCCTTGCTGACTGAATAGAAAGTAAACTCAGGAAATATGAGCTAATTTACCTTTTATAAGGACAATATTAAGACTACAATTATATTCAGGTATTTAGACTCTGCAAAAAGTGGGGTAATCAATATCAATAAAGATAATAATATGATATTAAAAAAAACCTTATCATCAGGACCACACTTCCTAACCAGTGTCAATATTCTCGTCCCAACACATCAGGAAACTTTTCAAAACATCTCTTCCTCCCTCATCCATGATGATGGCTTCCTCTTGTAAACCCGACCCTGAAAACTCGGGTCAAATCTATAACAGTTCCAATTCTCTAGACATGTCTGACGGAATTTCATCACAGCAGAATTCCATTACTGGCTCTGTCTAGGTAGACAATATGCACAGCAAGCTGAGGTCCCAGTTGGGTATGAACCTGGCCAGCTGTGACTGACTAAACTGATCAGTAAGTGGCAGTCCTTGACGCAGCTACTACACACAATCACTGGAAATAGTGACTGGGTGGCCTTTGCTCCTCCTTTCATCATCTCACACTCTTTTCTTGGCTTGGAGTTTGGTTCTCTTTCCCCAGCAGCACTATCTCAGACAAAGCAGAGGCACTTGTTCCTCCAGATCTCAAACTGGGCTTTCAGTATTGGAATACTGAGTCAGCTCCTTGCTGCGGACTTTGCTCTCATTATGTTCACAACAAATCATTTTCTTTTCTGTTCTTGAGGATTTGGTTCTGGACCAAGTCAGATGTCCTACCACAGACCTCCTCTCACAGTATTCAAAACAAGTGCCTCCTCCTCCTCTCTTCACTTCCTGGTGACTTGTTTCCATAAGTCAACCTGTACCTGCTTCCTCATTGTCATTATAAATGTCGTCATCAAATTTGTGCCACAAATTAAGCCATGATCTGAGATTGTCAGTGACACCACATCACTCCCAGCTTCATGAACCTGTTCCAAGACATATATTTTCGATCTCCTTGGAATCCACACCATTTCTTGAAATACATCCTCAATCTTCAAATCAATTTTTTCCTTGGAATTAATGTCTTACTTCTTACAGCTCCCATGACAATGAACAGGTAGAGCCACCGAGACACAATGCTTGATCACCGCTCAAACTATATAGGAATGCTAGACAACATGAGAAAAAAATTCCCAATTTCATCTTTGAGTCTTAATCTGGTATATTGTTTTTCACACTATTTAACAATAAATGACTACAGCGTCCTCGGATCATATTCGTGTTGATCGATCATGGCGGGTCAAGGGTTCGGTTTCGGGTGGATCATAGTCCAGTTTGTAGTGATCTAAATGGTAGTCGTCTCGTCGTCCACTACCATTCATGGTGTTGTCCATGTAGCTGTACATATAAGGTGGGGCACTGGGCTCAGAAGGTAAAAGGGGTTGAGGGACAAAGTCATCCCCATTCTGTTCCCTCACTCGCTCTGTCACTCCGCAACATAATTTGCGGCATTTCTGTGGATCAGAACAAATAATCTGTTATGACCTGCCAAAGAAGATGTGTTCTTTGTGGCATTTCTGTGCATCAGAACAAACAATCTGTTATGACTCAACAAAGAAGATGTGCTCAACAAAATGCATTTCATTTTATGTTTTGACATCAGTGTCATCCAATAGCTACCATCAAAAGCCAAGGCCCTGCCTATAAATGATCATGGACTGGCTTGATTCAGATTTTGTAGTGATCTAGATGATAGTCATCTCGTCCTCCGCTATCATTCATATAAGTGGGACACTGGGCTCAGAAGGTAAGAGGGGCTGAGGGACGAGTAAAAGAGTGATCTGCATAGTTTCTATGAATATGAAAGGCTTAAATCATGAACAATGGAAAAAAAAGAGCCTTGGTATGAACTGTGCGATTGATTTCAAATTAGTATAATGTCTCATAAAGCCTCTTCTCTCCTTCAATACCCTGGGGTGAGCCTTTAAATGTATCTGTTGCATCTTAACAAAAGACGTGGCCATTATACAAAGCCTTAAACTCTTTGTATTGTACGGCACTTTTGATCTGCAATTCACTTTTCTCTAACTTTCCATATTAATAAATTACAAAGTGAATGAAGCTCACAAGACATAATGTATTGTGCATGACACACCAACATGGTGTTGTCCGCTTCATGATAATTTGCTGATAAACTATAAACCAATAACAGTAAAGAGATTCGTAAGTTTCATATTCATATCCACTCTCAGGATTTCACACTATTAGAGGCTACCAACTAACATCACTTAACTAATTTTAGAGTTCTGCAGTTAGCAACATATCGTGCCAATGCGCACTCTGGGTTGTCACTAACATTTGATGAAATTCTCTGAATTTTCTGCTGTCTCATGTAAACTAAAACAATTTAAAACAATGAAACATCACTTCTCATATGTGCATAGATATAAAATTACATTATACAGAGACAGAATACCCACAGCAAATAATTATAACAATCAAGGATTAAAAATTCTTTTGATTTCTTTTTATAGCTATGAAATTTCCTAAGTTGATGTTAGACAGTCTTCTCTGAATGACAACATTCTCTGAATTTAGCAAATTCTCGGAAAATGACATACCTAGCAATGCAGAAAATGCTAACAGCAGATGCCTCAATATAACAAGAAGGCCACAGAACTTACGTGTGACGGATGTTTACAAGCTGAGAAACAAGCATGAATGGCCCCTAATAGGATCCCGACAAATGGGAACCCTGCGATGGCCCAGCTGACCCACGTCCAGTCTGACGGGAAATAGCCTCTCACCGGTGAGCTGATGTCATCATATCTCACATTGGCTTTGTTCTTGTCTAGCTTGTCATAAAGATGGTACATCCACAAACCCTGGGAGAAAAACAGATTGGTATTGAAAGTTATGACGATAATGATAATAAAACTTGTGGACTTCATAATTACGATTGGACAGTAGATGTTTCAATCGCAAGTCGTCCTCCAGAGGATTTTTTTTTTTTTATGGCACATTTTCATTGCCAAAATTACAACTTTCTTCATTCAAAATACACATGGATTGTGTGTGAATTCCAGGCTATTAGTTTTCCCATGATGTTTATTACTGAAAAACAATCTTTTAATATAGTACTAAAGCTTTCAAGAATTTGTATTTTGATATTACACTGATCTTCAAATTGAAATACGTTAAATTTTACTCCATTTTATGGAACTGTATTCATGCACACGAAGGCTCAGTCTCTGATTTGGCAGTCTAGATGTTAAGTATTAATGCTGTGAAATCTGCCATATATTAGATGAGCTTAAGATTGAACTGACTTTTTCAGGATGTGAACACTGAGTGGTAAAATTGCACATCTCAAATCCTCTGCGCTTGAAAATCATGTAGATTCATCACAACATTTTCTTCCCGAGTCTCTACTTGAAGAGGAACCCCAAATGAGACTCATACTTGATCCTCCTGTCTCGACAGGCACTAGAACTAGCGACTTGTCTCAACTGATGCTCCCATCTTGATGGGCATCAGGGTTTGGGATAGGGTTAAGATCATGGTCACAGATAAGACTAGGGGTAGGGTTAGAGTTATTTTAGTAGGTAGAAGTTTCGGTTAGGGGTGTGAGTCTCATTCAGAATTCTTCTCTCTACTTAAGAGCCAAACAAGAAAAAGACAGTAGCGTAGCTGGCAACCACAAAGATTTAACACAAACAACTTCTTATAATTTGTAAAGCCTCAGGAGTATCGGAAATTTTGCAATTTAAAGCAGCTCTGGTTTTCAATTCTGTTTTATACAGGAAAAACACAGCATCCTGCTACAGAAACAAAAAAGTCATATTATGCAGAGTTCCAATAAACCAGAATGTGAATGGGTGGAGTAAAACTATAATTGTAATTCTCATCCATCTCATACTTACGGAGCAAACAATGGCAGAAATGGCAAACCAGAAGCCCATAACGATGCGCTCAATCAGCCCAAAGTTTTGTTTCACTGAAAAGAAAGGAAAAACAGAAAAGACATTACATAGCGAGTCTGTGGCAGAAGCTCATTCACTAATTCATCTCCTCACTTTAAATGTCTAAGTACTTTTAAGAAACTTCTCAAAACACATTTGTTCAAACAATACCATGATTAACCATGACAGTCTGCAAAACCAAATCGTTTTGTTTTTTTTTTTTACATCTGTATTGCAGTACATGTGTACAGAGTGTAGTATGCTTGGGTGTGTGAGCTGAATATTATATTATAATATTTACCTCTCTATGTAAAGCGCTCAGAGCCTGTATGTACAGGGATGAGCACTATATGTGCATATGTGCATTTAGTAAATTCCTGGGATTCCACCAAAGTGCACTTGGGTCAGTGTTAGACATAAGTAAATGTAACGAAAGTACCCTAGACAGAATCATTGGTGAACATCTAGGTCTCTTTCTTCCCTAACCTCACTCTGAACTCTAACCCTCCACCTGAACTCTAACCCATGCATGCATTAGGAGGGTCCCATTAATATATCAAATGGACATGAAACAATTGTAAGCTGTGGAAATAGTTATCTGATATCTCCTACACATTGTAAAGACATATCAATTCACAACTGTAAAGAGATACACATTCACAAAGGAACTCATGAATGAACATCAACATAAATTATTTTCACTCAAAATCAACAACCAAAACTCAGGTGTTAAGACCTACGCTATTTTGCCACATACTTCTTATTACAACATCGCAGACCTCTAAAATTCCCTTCGAAACTACTAAAAGCAGACCCTAAGAAATCTTTCATTTCAGCATAAAATCTTTGCATGTAAATAATTTATCTTTAAAACTGACTGGCTAAAATACTCACCATACACAACCATGAGACCAAAGGCCAAAAGAATTATCAACAAGAACCGTAACTTGTCCAGGGATTGGGTGAACAACAGGAAATAGTAATGGCCTGCCTGAAATCACACAAGAAGAAATCCACTAATGACTACATGTATACTTGATACTACACTTCATCTTAGTCAATAGGTCGAGAAGAAGCGTCAAATCCTTTTTATAGTCTGCCTTACTGCCTACTGGACTTAATTCTTTGAATCCAGAAACTTTACACATCCAGAAGTAGCAAATTTCGAACTTTCTTGCTTGTTGAATATGTTGCATCTCAGTGACAGATATTGCATATCACCAACATGACCAAAAACTGATGCAGACGAAAGTTAAGTTTTACCTGCCCTCTATCAGACATCTACTATGATAACTTATTTGATTCCACTCTCTTCAGACACCAACATCACTAAAACTGTAATGAGCTGGAGAATGAGGAATCCTCATCAGTGTTTTTTGTTCAATGGAACAATCCCAGCATAGGTTTATACCAAAGCACTTATTGTAAGGCTCTGCCACTTCTTCAGGATTTGTCAAAGCACCTACCTTTGTAGTTTGAATGATTCCAATCCCCTTGGATACCAACATCACCAAAAACGTGATGAGGAGATGAACAGCAATCTTACTACAGGCCTGCCGGTCTATCCAGCCTTTTAGAGAATCCATGATGTTATCCACAATGGTGAGGGTGCCAATGCACTGTGGAATATGGATAACACTATGAAGAAACTTTATATACAGTCCTGGATTCCTGAAAGTTACATAACTGCACAGGGTTTTATCAGTGACTGGTACCACAACTGAAACAACTTAATTGCAGTTTCTTCCGTCACAACTTCTACAAAAAACATATTTTTTTTTATATAAAAGCAACAAGTTGCAGTATCCGTTCCCATCAAACAAGCAGATCTATCTCCAGATGTGAATATGTTATATTGAGACTTTCCATAATGCAGAAACATTACTTGACAGTGCCATTCTCAAAAGATACTGCCTGCTCAAAAAGAAGCTTTTCTCATCCCCACTCCTTGCAATTTCATCCTCATAAGAAGGAACACCATGAATATACTTATGAAGTTCGTTTATGTAAGGTTTTAACTATCTGATGACTAGGCAGCTTTTAGATGACACAAAATTAGAACACTAAAATTATACAGTCCCCAAGAATGGTCTTCAATACAAAGCATGACAGAGTTGGAGTGGACTAATGGATGTGTGGGACATCTTATTACATTATTAATACTCAGTTATGTGAAAGGAAGACGGTGTCATTGTGGTGCATTAGAGGATGCATATACACATCTTCAGTGAGTAACATCACTATTCAGCACAGTTCAGAAACCCACCACCGACAAATTTCGAATCTGGACCTTTCTCAACAAGAGAAAAATAAGCACTATTTTCAACCACCATGCCAGTAACTTACCAAGAACATGAGGGTGAATAAAAATGCTGACAAATAAAACACAAAAGCGTAGGCATGGGGGATGTCCAGGTATGTGAATGCTGCCGGCATCTGCCACATGATACGAGCAAGACCCGATGAATCTGAAAGAAGAAGGAAAAGAAAAACATTTTGAGATTATGAATCTGCAAAAATGTTGTTGTTGTTACTGGTCCAGCCGCTCTTGAGCTTAATGCCATGTAGTGATGCTGACAAGTTCTCTGCAATTGCTCTGAGGAACTGTACAGTCTATTGTGTATGTTGAGGGAGGGTGGGAGATGTAACTCCCTGATGTCATTCAGAGTTGTGCAATCAAATAGGTGGTGGCGTAGTTTCATTAGGGTCGAGAAGAGCTGGCATATTCAGGGGGTCTCTTGCGATGTACATTCAGGTGAATATGCTGTGTTCTGAGATGGAAGATTGTGGACTGATCTCTCCTCTTTAGATTATTAATACTGTCCTTTGGATTTGACTGGTTCATATGCACAAATGAAATGGGTCATTGTTCAAATCGCTTTTGATGGCATATAATCATCACCAACACTATCCTCTCCCTTCTGTCTTTTATGTTCTCTAAGGAAAGGAAGTACTAAATTTTTTCAATGGGAGGAAGGGGATGATGTGTCCTGAAGTAATCTAGTACAAGATCAACGTTTGACTCAAAATTTTATAGTCCTAAAATTTAAATATAAACCAATAATGTCCAGAACAAAAACATAGTAAACATGACCATCTCATTTTTCTTCAAACGCTTTCTTCCTCCTACCTCTCTCACTCTTTCTCTCCATCTCCCCATCTTGTACAAACATAATTGTAATAAAGATATACTCACATGGAACAAAATCCCTGTGCTCATGAAAGAAGTTGCCCAGATATGGTGCCATGGCGATATTTGGTAGTTGACTGACTAGAAGAAACACGATCATCAGCATGACCCATGTCCTGATAGAGAAGAAAAAAAAATCGATAACACTCTCATGACGGACACAGCGTAGAACAGGGCGACACTTTAGTTTGCCAGCCACGCGTCTCTTATCAGGCCGGGGTCGCCGGGGTCAATTTACCTGTCGGGGGTGATTGCTTGCGTAGCATTTTCACTGTTTTAGTCATCAGTTCCTGATGCCTATTACGATATGACATACTGTACAACCCAAAGAATTAGCTCTTTCAACAAATTGTAGGAATGCAGATCTAAATGATGGTGAAAGATTGAAATCAATATATTTAATAGTGTTTCTACAATGCAGGCTTAAACTTTGGCCTAATTTTGAAACAGAGTGACATTTGTAAAAAATTAATTTTAAAAAAACGGCTCGCTAAATCACACTCAACTTTGGTGGAAATAAAAG
>JAWQUT010000294.1:372491-389242 GCA_033807755.1 Ellobium chinense | reverse complement strand
ATAGTACTTTTTGTGTTCATTGTGAGTGTGGTTATGAGTGCCTAAATCCAGCAAAAATTTCAATTCCTTGAGGAAAAGCTGTAATCAATGCGCATATCTCTTGACCCCAATTAACCTCCTGTCAGGCAGGCGAACGCGGCTCTCACAGAATAATTTATGGGCTTTCGCGGGGCAAACTAAAGTAGACGCTCTGAAGAAGAAATTTAACGCTGTGCGGAAAATCTGGTTTTTAAAGAAAACAAGACCTATACCCCCCAAGCTGGTCCAATTCAACTTTTTGGTACACAAGAAATTTGGTCTTCTAATGCCAACCCTCATCTGCAACTTCACAGATGTATCTAGATAGTAGGTGGCATGAATGTGTAGCAAGCCATACTAAAAAAAAAAAAAAAATGGAATGCATCAGTGGGAGGGTTTCCCTGTGTTTATGACACAAACCAATTTCAAAAAAATACTTCGAGGTCAGCCGGAGTAACAAAACCTTTAAAAGGACCACCTTTGAGGCAAAATGAACTTGCATACGAAATTTTACGCAATTCTGGTCAGAAATAGCAGAGTTATGCTTCTTCAAAAATCAAGCGAGTTTTTGTTGTTTTTTAAATAGAGAAAGCAAAATGTTCTTGATCTTTTCATCTGGGTTATTCTGTTTTGACTTTTAAAGTTTTTAAAACAGCCAATTTTAAATGTGCAATCAATGTTTTTGGCATTTCCAATCACACTATGATTTCAGCGAATATAGCCTTTTTTTCAGTTAAATGTTCAAACTCAGGGCTTCCAGTGCTCACCAACTTTATAAGAAAATTTCTGAAAGATATTTCCCACCCCAGCTTTATATACATGCTTAAATCTGATTGGAAATGAATTCAAAAGAGTTTCTTGGGGTATTGGGTTAACAGTGGTTTTTTTTATAAAAGAAAGGTAACTTGAAAGTTGATCAGTGCTGAAAAATTTGTGACAATTCATATTTCAGATTTTCGGAATCACACAAAATTTAATATTATATCCTAACATTCTAGGACAAAATTTTTTTTTTAAAAGTTTGGACTTCTTTATTACATGTACTTTTTTAAGCCATGAGAGAAGTTATTATCCATTCAGCCAGTCAAACAATAATGAATCGAGCTGTCAGCCATCAGCAAAACACTGGGCTAATACATCACATCTCATACAATATCCAACACCATCTCATTTTAGACCTGGTACTCTCCGATTAATACAAAAACCAGCTGATTTCAAAAGCAAAGTAGCTATTTCATTCATTCCTACAAAAATAACCACCAGCTTACAGCTTAACCCTCCCAATGCGATAAACCATGAAGATGGTTTTGCAATAGGTTGCAATGAACCACCAAGATAGTCAAGTTTAGTCAATATTCTGGCATCCTTTGCAAGAAAAGCTAACAAGTCATGAAATGTTCTGATCTGTCTTCTGTCAGAAAATCCATCTTTCACAATTATTCTATGCTATCAAATTTCCTTTCTTTTTCTTCAAATGTTGAGATCTGTTTAAATTCTCAAACAAGAATCAGCAGTCAAGAGTTAAAGTGGCTTCCATAAAACTGCTCCTTATCCCCACTACACTGTCCAATTCCAACGTACAAGTTGCGCATTTTCCGACTCCGTCCACAGAGCTTCCCCATGGTGCAACAGATGGCCGTCCACATCGGGAATGTATAGATGAGCAGTTTGAATCCTTGCAGCCACGCCTGGGAAAGAAACAAATAATCAATACATCTGATAAAGAATAAAATGGTAACAAAATTCATAAGCTTCCTATTTTGGGAAATAACTGCTCACACAAATTCACTAGGAGCGGCGGAAGAAGAAAAGTGAAAGTTGGAAATGGATGCATGTGAAAGGGAACACAAGAGTTGGATGCTGGCAGGTAGTGCAAGATTACGCAATCAGTCAAGAGGCTCACATAGCAGAAAGACTTTTTGCTGGGTTTTGAACCAGGCAACAGCATATCTATGGAACTGTCTGAACTACAATGATGTTATTTCCAGCACAAATAAGTATCGTTACTAGGATCCCAAGAGGCCAGCTCATTCAGTATCATTCTTACCTCCTCAAGGAAGTATACAGTTCCACTTCTATGCAGCATCAACAAACTTTTTTTCCTCAACTCATATATCCAGAAACAGAGTAATAGTCACCATCATACTCACAAGGAAAACATTTTCTTCGTTGTCTTTGAAGACATACAGTTTCCTCAGATATTCCACAGAGTGTGAGTTATCAAGATGGTGGTAGCCATATCCGAGCACAGTGAGGAGACAGGACAGGGCTGCTGGTCCTAACAGGAACAGGATCTGCAATCAGATATCAGACATGCTAAAGGGAGATGGAATACATGGTAAATGGAGACAATTGTATTATCAATGGTAGAATCTTGACTCATCAAGTTACTGATCATTATTATGGTGTGAAAAGGGTCTACATCATATTTGAATAAGGGTACCCTATCATTTTTATCAAATCAAAGCCCATGTTTGACATGTTAAAAAAGAATTACAATGCATCATCAATATTCTCCGGCTGAAATTCCAGCTGAAAAGACACATACCAACTCGTATGTGCTTTTGCCATTAAAATATTAAATTCATGTTCTCTCAGAGAGGTGAAAAAAAATTACTTGGGCCATTTTCAAAGCAAATGAATGACATGAAAAGTTATGGCTTTCTCTGTGGCAACACATTTGCCAAAATATGCTTCACAAATGGTGTGACTGTGGAGCAAAAGCACAACAGTAGTGGGTTCAAAACCCTCGAACTCCCTCCAACAGATAACAAATACAGTGCCCCCCCTATTAACACTTAGTAATAAATATTTTTTTTCATTTTTACAATGTTTCCCAATATGGCATTTCCACCTCAGGGGGCTATAATTATCACAGAACAAAAACCAAAAAGCCAAAATGTTTGCATGTATTACAGGATGGGTGTCAAACCAGCATAGAATAAACTGATAAAAAGCGTTCTTTATCCTTGTAAAGTAAGCGTCAAATAAATTTTCACTGATATGCTACGTCGTTGTTAAAAACCAAGCATCAATATTTTTTCATCTGTTGGTAATGACCTTAGAGATGCTAGTGTTGAACTTGTGCAGCTGCCTAACAATTGGGCAAGTGGCTATCTTCTGAACAATACGACAGTGGATAGTGGGTCATGTGGTGAGGGTACTGCACAGACCAAAGGTTGGGGTACTACCAGAGTTAAATATTTTGCTGAGTTACAGAAACAACAGTTCTCCAAGTCTACTCACCCATCCACAGATGCGGGCTCCAAAGCCCACAAATAGGGACACCAGCACCCAGACAATAGCCAAGGTCACTGGCATGAGAGAGATCTCTGCTTTCCTGGCCAGATCTGTGAACCTCCACTGAGGAAATCCATCAATCGTCTCAACACCTCGAGTCAGCTGGAGAAACTCACGCCTGGACAAATATAATAATAATATAATAGTAATATTAATAATAATAATAATAATAATAATATAGAACTAATAATTCTATGTTATGTGATATGGCTAGTAACAGGCAGAAAATGTCCAAGGTTTAAAAGCTGGGTATCTCCAGCCTCAGGCCCTACAAATGAGCTAAATATGATGGGAAATGTAAGAAAGAGATAAATTAAGATGTTTATGTGTGTGATAGTCATACATACTTTTGACCAGTTTTTATCTCTGGGTTACACTGCCAATATTACGGAATGTGCCGTATCTTTGTATGAAATATACAAGGGAGATAAGACCTTTGCCCAGGCACCCCTTGATTGGAGCTTTTCGCACTGATTCAGCTATCAGTCTAACTGTGTCTATGTTCTCACCTACAAGATCAGTTGGGATTGTATCAAACTTTCATTATGTTGTCCAGGACAGGATTCCCTGCATTCTAACATTGAAGGGGCCTAAAAGATTATATGACTTACTTGTAGAAAATTTCCTCTGGTCTGTGAAGTGTACTGTCTGCTGGCACAGCGATACTAGTAAAAACAAACAAGAAAAAAAGAGTAAATTATAAATTACATTCATATATCAAACTGATGGGCTGGTATAATGAGTCTACATATGTCATGTTTGGTTGTCTTTTTTGGACGCAATAAACAGTCAACAAGGATCTAAAAAGTCATGAATTCAATTTTTGCCACAGTTTTGCTGTACATGCCTTGGAAAAGCATTCATTCACATCGTCCAACCATCTAAAAAATGAATATCTGGCTATCGGCAGTGAAGATATTGTCAGAATACTTATACTAAAACTTATCACTTGTACATGGCAACAGCACTCTATGCACCCCAGGGACTTGAAAATGTGCTTGGATAGTTTGGCCTGCCAGGTTAACAGTAATAATAATATGAAGTAACATGAGCTGGCAATGCTTCAATATGAGATTTATAAATCTCACTATTATCATCATTACTGTTACTTAGCTGGATCTAGTGACTCGATACAGTGAAACCAACTAACCATAACTTATGATTTCAGAGACTTGTACAGAGGCGAATGAAAGAGATGATGTTAATAAACAGTGCAAATCTGAAAACAAAGTAGCACTATTTAATGAAATCCCACAGCAAGTCACCCCTCATCTTACCCTCCATTTGTATCATCCTCACAGACTTCATTTTCGCTGGTCATATGTTTGACAAAATCACATGACCCCCAGGTGTATTGCTCATTGGATATCGCTATGAAGGCATAAGTTCCCAGTTGAGCCACAACAGGGGCATATGTAGCCATCAGGATAAGTAGATCAAACAGGGCTGCTATGCCGACACCTGAGAGGAAAGGAAAACAAAGATACTACAAATTTCACAATCATAACACGGGTTTGAATTTGAATTTACTGTACTGAAGAAGATCCATGTTTCATAGGATCGAAAATTCTAATAGACTAGTTTCTTGGTTGCATTTTGGAGTGTCTCATTACAAACACTGTTTGCAAGTGCGTGTTTTTTAAATATCACGGGTCCGATTCATTTTGTCCAAACTGTATGGCTTCGCTGGTAAGCGTGATGTCATCTGTCAAGCTTTAAACAAAATTGCACTTAGCAAATAATCAAGTCTCAAATACGTGCGTTGCTCCCATTGTGTTCAAAGCTTGACATGATGATGTTCCAGTTCTCCAGTTGTTGTCAAGGATTATGAATTTTTTCTAAGAAGTTCAATTCCCCACCTACCAAGACGTTTTTCTTCATAAAACTGTTTGCAATTTCATAAATTTTATCAGGATTCCCTTCTTAGTAGAAACACGAAGCAACATTTCTCTTTATACAATCCCTTGAAAATAGTATACTGCATGTTGTCACAATCATTGGCTTAGTGCATGTCTCAGAGATAGGCAATTTGCAAACTGGGCAATTTTCATGCTTGCCAAAACCCAAAAAATCCATTAAAGCAAATTTCACACAGAAAGCAAGTCACAAACGTACTGGATAAAAAAACAGCACCAAAGATTGAGAGTGACATTAGTTTCTTGCATTGTCAAAGACATTTTTTTTCTTCTCTTGAGAAATTCATTCAAATGAGATAGGTAACTGCCTATGAATAGGATGATCTGGAAATCCTTTTCATAATTGGTAATGTAAATGATAACCGAGAGAACCCAACTCACCTTTCCATATAGGGAAAAACATAGAGAAGACCCCTACGACACCCTTCTGGAGATAGCCGCCCAACTTGAGCTGAACAAATACTGCTGGAACCCCCAACACTAACAGGGAAACATAAACTGCCACAACTGTCAAACCTCCTGTGGACAGAAAAGATGAGAAGGATGATAATAGAAGACAAATGGGATGATAATAATAGAGATGCATCACCTAGAACAGCAAAATAAAAACATATTGAAAGGTATGTCCATTTGTTCATGGTAAATCACAACAGTCCTGTTTCCAAGGTTTCTTTCACATTCTTAAACTCTTCAAGTCTGAAAGCCAGTTTTACTGATCATCCACAAAAAATGTAACTGAATTTGTGTCTTGTCTTAGCTGCTTGAAAAATGCACAGTATTCATCAGTCGTATATTATGTTTACCAACCACAGGAGTTCATGAATAGAACAGTCTAAGGCTTTGCATAGACCAGGTTCACACCACATAGTCTAGTCTAATATAAACATACCTTAAACACAAATGTTTGAATTCTAAAGTACAAAATAAACTGCATACGCGACCCTGCATCAAGCAGAGTAACAACTTACAGTACACACGAACACAATTATGAACACAGTTCACCTAGACTATGTAAAAGTAAAAATGATTTGGGTAACAATGAAAAGTGAAAAGGTGGAATGGAAGCTTGTCAAGGGAAGTAACTACAATATTTCAAAAGTTGGAAAGAACAGCGGGAACAAGATAATGCGGGAACAAGATAATGCAAGGGACTTAACTAAAAAAAAATACAAAAAAGAGGTGAGAGTGACCTCCCTTATTGTTACAAAAAATTGCAGCGGCATAGTGCCACCAGCTCTGACTACTTTCACCGTCACGAAGCGGCTACCGGTATCAGGATGGCGTGTGACAACTATGACTAGGACGGACCCGAGGCTGATGCCTGGACACCAGCGGCCACTCAGGCCCTAAGGACGCAGATTGTTAGACTACCTCCGACCAGCTTCCGCCCCAGCAGACGGGCCCTAATGTACGCCTTAAGGGAGGAACCTCACGTGACCCTAAGCTTTGCAAGTTGGCCAGGCCGTGACCAACTCTGCAAGGACCTTGACCCCGAGGGACAGTGGGGTCTCGGCGTACCATGGGCTTCGACGCCAGTAGCCAACCGGGTTTCCCCGAGATGGATATTACGTCACAACCATTGTTCCCTTATATATCAATATTTTTGCCGGAGAATGAAAACTGGGGTGTGGAGAAAGATGAATATGTCAAAAAAAATATATTCTTTGAAACCGTTCCTGGCATTTTGACTGTATCAGCATAACCGTTGTATTTTCTAAAATATTACTGTGTTAACAAAAATACAAGGGAACAAAGATCTAATTATAAAACGGGTTAATTTCTGCTTCCTTATACTGCAAATCTTGGGTGAAACAAACCCCGCCATTGAAGCTCAATATCTGGGTCGCAATGTACCCTTAACCTCCAGGTACAGAGGAAGGTCTTATTTAAGCAATTTTTTTTTTTAAAAAGGTGAACTTTCATCATGAAAATGACTCACGTCAAAGAATAAACACTGGCATCTTTGTCCAAACAACTGTGTAACCTGCGTTCACAAGTGTGTTCCCTCAAAGCACTTTCTTAGTAAACAAAACATAGACAACTAAGTTCTGAAAACACACCACGTTCTCTCTCTCCTACTACATCATGTTCATTCCACATCTGCCTAAGTCATTTATTTTTTCTGTTTTGTTTTGAGGTTTTAAGAAACTGAGCACTCTCAACCTGTTGCTCAAAGCAAAACAATGAAGCATATGTGGTTTAGCTTGTAAAACTGGGAGAACTCTACACTCTTTTCATAGGAAAAAAGCAGATAAATGGAAGATTACACTAACATAAAGGATAATAACGTAAACAACTCGTGGGCTGAGAATTACCTGGTTCTATGTCCACTTTTTGGTGAACTGAGAAAATTTAGGTCAAAGTTTTGATTTTCTCTTCAAAAGAGCACAAAGTTCTATAGGAGATCGCCTTTTTATTCATTCATATTATTACTTACAGATTCAAATTTCTCGGACATAGAACTTTGCGACTTAGGTTTCTTGTCCAATTTCTACCTTTAAAAAATGCAAAACTGGACATAGAACCAGTTAATTCTCACCCCACGAACTCCAATCATTTTTTTTTAATTACTGGGGCGAAGTGAGCCTGACGATAACACATTTCATTTGTAGGTGGATGAGGGGAAATTGAGTGCATGTGGAACTCCTATGCGTCTTTGCAGTGTTCATGTAATATTGTAATGTGAAAGTGTGTTGGCCAATAGCCTAATAAAAACTCGGAACTTGAACCATATCATTCGGTAAAAATATCCCTATATACATATGTATAAATTTAAAAAAAAACACTACATTATACTGCTAGAGAGAAAATGTCACAAACAAGAAATCAAACAGGTCTGAAAACTTCTTTAGTAAAAAGAAGAGAGAAAAAAAATGATAGGTGCCAATAACACCATGACCTATTCTTCTCCTTTTATATTCTGCGTCTTAAGTGGCTTGAACAGCAGGTATTGCAAACTAAACACTGTGGATCAGTATGACAGGCTTAATTTACATACAAACTCTTTGAAAAAATCTTAGGAATGTTGTGCAAACTTTGTTTTGCTAAGTGGGTGGTCGTTCCAACACAACAGTGATAGACAAACTTTCGTTTATCAGGAATTCTCTCCATTACATGGGACATTCCGTTGGTTTTTTTTCATGATTTAACTTTAGAGATTACATGTTAAGAAAACTTCTAAATTAACCAGCTGACTTATGTCAGGAATACTACTCACTTTTTACGAATATTCTGTGGAGTTTCTGGAGTATTATGAGGGGAGAAGGGGGAAGGGGGGGGGGGAATAATAATCTGGTGGGGGAGCCGGAAAGGGGGGTTTAGGAGATGTGATGTGAGAGGGGGAATTGATACAGTATCAATGTTATGATTTGTGTGCCAGTTATCGAAGGTCTGGGGCTAAGCTAAATGAGAAATTGGTAGACGAGCGGAAACAGAATGCTTGAAGCACACGTTTGCGTCAAAGCAGTGTATTGGTTCATGTAATGTTGCATTGTGAAATGATGAGTGTTGGCCAATGGCCTAATGAAAGCCTGAAACTTGAACTAACTCATTCCTATTTATAAGCGCATAAATATAAAACGACATTATACTGGAGAGAAATTGTCACAAACAAGGAGTCAAATGAACTGAAATATTCCTAAGATTAACATTTTTCCTAGCTATTATGCAATTCTTGAACTAGCGTTTGATTGTCTTTGCTTTAAGTGAATCTGATTTCATATTCTGACTGACGAAAGAAGGCATCGGCTTTCGAAAATTCGCAAGAAAGTTTTAGGTACCTCTCTACCCGTACGTTTATCGTTACTGGTTTTAGTGCAATTGGAAAGACGTTTGCTCTCTGCTCATTTGACACATTGTAATTTGAATACCTTCTGGCATCCATAGGATCCTGGACTCCCTGGGATTCTTATTAGAGATCACTCCCCTTTATTTCTGTTTAGTTTTACACATGCGTGGCTCAAAGGACTTTTATTAAACATTCTCTGATTTCAGATACGTCTCTGAAGAGTGGCATTCCCGACACTAATTTTGATTTCCAGTATTTGTTCTGAAGAAGAACTAGTATTCATACTGATGAGACACATCAGAATCATACTTTCTTAACGAAGTCAAAACACACAAGATATGATCTTACGAGACATTTGAAAGCTTGCACATTAATGTCAGGCTCTCTTGCCACCGTAAGAGCTACACTACAGCATCGGTGCTGAATGCACCCTAGTAGAGCTTCAACATGCAGAATAAATGTAATTCTTATGATGGCAACAGATCCCATCGTTAATGCGCAAGCAGCTCTCAAGTGCTGGAGTATTCCAGCAGAACAGCTGAAAAAACACTGATAAAGGGGAACTCGGTCGCACTTTGCAGGACAACACAGCATCCCTTTGCTGATCGTGATGATGATGATGATGATAACAAACAACAATAATGTTGACATAGCCAGCAAAAACATGACAACAACATCTGTGAGCTCAAACACAGGGGTTCTGATTTCGGGTCATTTTGATGTCAGAATAAGCGGAAAAAAAAACAAACAAAAAAATTTCATGACATTCTCTGACATTGTTATGGGTGATTTTGCTAATGGTCAGTTCATTTATCTGTCCATTTTTCTTGTTGTGTGTCCATTTGTCTGCTTATGTACTGTCCAATGATAGCTATCTGTCCATGTTTTGTAACACCGTTACACTGGAAATAAACTTGTGAAACTGAAACCGATACAAAACTCCTTTCATTGCCCATAGTGACTTCACTCATACTGAAGCGAAGTTCAGCTTACGTCTTCATCAACTTCAGATAAATTTGATGCTTAACTTGTATCAATCTGCATTCAAAAAATGCAAACAATGATGTGTAATTTATTTACTTTTTTTTTAATGACAGGATGTGGCATGGATGAAAATTAACTATATTACCCAGTTGGCTTTCATCTTGTCAAATTATTAAATGAAATCGGATATATTGTGCTTGCAGCTTTATATTGTCATGCTCTTTATACATTTGCTTAAATCATTCTTTTAATGATCGGAGTAGTTGTTTATATAAAAATATTATTACAATATTTCATATATCTTCTTTTTCTTATTAACGGGTTTTGGAACCTATTAGACTAAACCGCTAATATATAAAATCCCCCTTTTTTGGGGCCCTGCTAGCCAGTGTCAGGGTGTAGAAATATATAAAATGACCTGTGATCTAAACAAAGCATCCAATTTTAAAGTTTAAGGTACAATTTGAGCCTTCTAGAAAAAAAATTACAGTGTGTAGGCCTATGCATTAGCACGCGGTCAAAACCAGTCTAATGAAAAATTGGGGACCAAATCAGAATTCGAGGTGATCTTTTTCGAAAGAGATTTGTGAAAAATTTTGAGCGGTGACCTCCTTTTTTCTTCCCGTTAAAACATCGGACAAAAGAAGTACTTTAACCTCTATGGAAAAAATGTCCCGAAATCACAGTGGTATTTGTAGAATAACACAAAATGTTGATAGGGCCAAAAGAAGACAAAACAATAGGTGCCAAAGACCTAAAACAGTGTAAAGTTTTGACTTCTTATTATTTCCCAATTTTTCAAGCCAAACCACATTTGCCTAACTGTTTTGTTTTGTGCAAGCACTCAACTTCTCAAAACTTAAGAAAAAAAAATGACTGAATGGGATGCGTGTAAATTCATAACTAAAACAATGACCAACTCACCATCTGGAGGCAAGAAGAAGGACAGGACACATGTGTAGGTGCAGATAATGATGAACTGGAAAGGATTCCAGGGTGGAATGTCGCTGCTCATCTTGACAGTTGTCTTCGTCTTCAAGCAGTGAAACTTTCACATACGCCTTTACTGGATGCCGCTTTCAACATGCACATACACTTCTCTGGAACTTACTGCACTGTCAGTTGTTGTGTCTCCAAATGTATGAAATTCTCACATATGTCTTTCTTGGATGCCACTTTAAATTACAACACACCTTTTTTTCTGAATAGTAAATAGAAAAAAAAATGCTTAACACATACCTAAATACTACTCCAATTTTGTATTTTTTTTAAAGTTTACTGGAGCTGTGAACAATGAAGCACAAATATGAGTAAATAAGACTAAAATATCAGGTTATTCAAAATTACCAACATATCATCTTCCTGAATAAAAATTCCTTTTCATTAACAAATGGGCATTTTTTTTAAAGGCTTTGAATTCTTGAAGGTATGAAGATGCCAACAGCACCTNGTTGTCTTCGTCTTCAAGCAGTGAAACTTTCACATACGCCTTTACTGGATGCCGCTTTCAACATGCACATACACTTCTCTGGAACTTACTGCACTGTCAGTTGTTGTGTCTCCAAATGTATGAAATTCTCACATATGTCTTTCTTGGATGCCACTTTAAATTACAACACACCTTTTTTTCTGAATAGTAAATAGGAAAAAAAACAACAATGCTTAACACATACCTAAATACTACTCCAATTTTTTTAAATTTTTTTTTTAAGTTTACTGGAGCTGTGAACAATGAAGCACAAATGAGTATGAAAGACTAAAATATCAGGCTATTCAAAATTACCAACATATCATCTTCCTGAATAAAAATTCCTTTTCATTAACAAAGGGGCAATATTTTTTAGGCTTTGAATTCTTGAAGGTATGAAGATGCCAACAGCACCTGGCATAAAAATATAAATTTTAAATAGTCCCTATAAAATAAAAAAGACTGGCCGTGGAGAGGGGGAAAAGAGGCTGGATTTTAATTTCAAAGGCTTAGATAGGTGTAAATACGCATAAGAATAGGTGAGGTTTAGCTACTTTGTGGTTGCTGCTAGGTGGGTAATGTTACCCTGTTTACTGAGTAAAAAAGGCCTAAAATATTAGGTCGTCTGCTTCACTGTCTAGGTTCTCAAAATCTAATTGGTTTAAGGGCATAGGCGCATTTTACTCTGTGTCAAAATTTGGAGGAAGAACTAAACAACATGTCTGGAAAGTATTTTGGCATGGGACCCCTGGGTAAGTTAATGAGAGAAGCAAATCCTTATATAACCAACAGTGAAAAAAACATTGGCATCTTCATACCTGAAAGAAAGGATCTTTCCTCTTAGATATCAGTTGAGCAATAAGAATTACATATTAAACAGAATATTTAAGTGAGTCAAAGCTGAGAGAATTCAGAATATTCACTAGGAATGAAGGGTGACATGACGTCACTTGAAGAAACATCTTCAAAGTTGTCACTGAAAATTCAATTTGTCTTAGTATTCTCGTCTAACTGTTGTAGTTTCAGCAGTGATGTTTATCTCCTATTACTACACTCATAAAACCTAGAATTCATCAAAAAGTATGTAATTTGACCTAATAATGTACAATACTTAATGTTGTATACAGAAAGAATGCACTACTTTTTAAATTTACCTTCATCAGGCAGTTGATATCTCCATGAATGAAATATGACAGTGCTGCAAAACAGAGTTTTTGGCTTCACGTCTCCATTACACAACAAGCCACCGTATCACATTCTGAATTCTGTGCGTCAATGACTAGTTTCCGTTTCGTCATGTCCTTCCAGACCAATTTGTCTTGAAAATCTATAACTGGCACAAGCTAGAAGCCTGCTGGCTGGTCTTGTTCCAAAAGAGAAACAGCTGAAAGTCTTTAAGCTCCAAGGATAATTCTGCAGGGCCTGTTTACTTCCTGATGTTCACTATTTGATCCTCAGTGTTTATCAGAAGACTGGATGGGCGTCACCTGTTGAAGAAAAACAGAGGAGACAATATTAGTATTAATACAGAACTGAGGGCCTCGCAACCTCGATCTCCATGTGATCCCAAAACCTGCTTACTGTAGATCAGGCGTTTTTCACAAGGATCTATTTAATGTTTGCAAATTTCTAGGGCCTGACTCACAAAATTTACTTTCGACAAAGAAAAGTTTGCTTAAATTTTTTTTTTCAAAAGCCTGTAAACAGTGCCAACGTGACCCAACTATGTGCAACTGTAGTGCAAGGAAAATACAGCGGCTTTTCGATTGTTCGGATTTATCACCTCAAACTGAGTGTAGGTCTGGCCTATTGATGCACCAGATTTCATCTACAGAAGAAGAGGAAGTAGATAAACCAAATATTTTTAGTCCTGTAAAAACACAATAAATTACTCTAAGACTTCTGAGCAAACCACTATGCAAGGCTCACGCAAATCAGACTATCGCAGAAAGTAATTTCCATTATTATATCTTTTTAAACAGATTTCAATTAAATCTGGGCAGAACCATATTCAATGAATTAAAGAGAGGAAAAGGAAATAAAACAAATCGATTAAAGGAGGGTATACCTCCAGCGAAACCGCTCTCTGGCTCAGCAGAACATCCACTCTGCCAACAATGTAACATATTGTAATACATACTGAAATACGTGCCAACCACACACTGCTATAAGGATAATAAAAATGTCACAACTCTCATGAACCTACAGCATTGCTATATAAACAAACGACTATTGTCAACATCCTACATACATGTATGAATAATAACAGCTGGTTCATCTTAATCGCAACCCCTGAGAAACACAGAAAAAGTTGCAATTAAAAGGACGGTTGAAATATCTGATGACTTTTATCATGTGAAAAAAAAATTGCGTATTGTTGCCTAAAAACTGCTGCAAATACACTAAAACTGCAATTAAAAGGATTGCCTTTAAAACGGAGACAACTGTGCCAATATTTCATAAATTCATGATTGCCATACTTCAGAATCACTTGATCCACAACCCAGCAAAATGACCTCACAGCTCTTCTAATAATTGAAAAATCAGCATATTGTTGCCTAAAAACGGCCTCAAATACGCTAAAACTGCAATTTAAAGAACTGCCTTTTAGGCGGAGACACCTGTGCCAATGTTTCATAACTCCATGACTGCCACACTTCAAAATCACTTGGTCCACATCCCAGCAAAAGCACCTCACAGCATCTCTACTCTCAATACAAAGATGGTTCCCTTTCACGCTCAGTGGTCATACATAGCTCTAGGCCGAGAGTTACATCCACTCCGGTCTTACCAGGAACACTTCAAACTGAAGTATGTGTGACCATCCCCACTCAACAAGAGAATGAACTCATTAAATTTTACTTAATAACCTCAATGGTCTCTCCTCACCGCACGAAAACACGATTCGCCCTTTCCACGGAAACCTTCGCCCCTCTTCCTTTTTACATATTGGCTATATCTATTTTTAATCAGAGCTATCTCCACATCTTTCCTGCAAACTTCAAAGTTTGTATTACCTGACCAAAATCTAAAATCCCTATAAAAACTCACAAATCCTCCGTCATATTTATGGATGGGGGAAGGGGGAAGGCGGGGTGAAGAAGGAATGTGTTCCCCCTTCTAATGTAACTTCGAAAAAACTCTCAAAAAATATGGTAATCTGGTATGTTGGTGGTTTTTTTCCCTGGGAAAGGGGGGGGGGGAGGCATTTTGTGGGTATTTTCAACTCCTTACTACCCTTTTGGGGCAACAACTCGCGCCCTCTCGGAATTCCAGACATGGTATACCTGCACTTTTAAACCCAACTATTCCTTTTGCTTTTTAATTTGGTACAATGAAAATCATACCTCGCACACCCTTAGAACAATGGTATAATATTCATTTCTCCAACACGAAGTTTCACACGAACCTTTGCATTTTGAACGCTACTCTAATGGTGCAATCAGCATCAATGCGCTAATGTAATTCTTACGGTGGTAAGAGATCCCATCGTTATTGCGCAAGTTCTCGTATAAAATTAATAGCAAAATGCATGAGCCTGCTGCACATGCAGAACTTACATATAGAGGAACACGGATAATGCGTACACCCTTAGCCGAACAAAAGTGTACTTATTAACAGAAATACATATTAACCATGCACGTACCCTAAGAGAAGAAAAATCGCGACCAAAAATATCGTACTCAGTATCCGTGTTTACGTACTAAGCGTGTGCTCCACTGTATTTCATGACAGCGCAGCTTTCCGATATAGTCTCTCATCCAGAACACTGCTATCTGATCTAATGTCTACAGCACAGAATAGCGCATCTCTGTTTATTAAAGACATCATTATCCAGACCTGGCTCATAGACAAAGCAGAGCGAGCCCCTAAATGATAGAGATCGCACAAACAGAATAACACAAACATGCCGTGCCAGTGATATGACGTTTCACATTCATTTCCCGGAAAACTTTTACATAATTTCTAAAAATAAACACATAAATACTGCACGGCTGTGCTCAGACTGACATTCCCTGCGCATATAATTATGACTGTTTGAGAGCATGGATTGGAAAAAATTGCGATTGCAAGAAGTTTATCCACTAACGAAAATTCAGCCCAGTGGTAGTAATGATTGTGATTTATTTAATCTTTCACCCATTTCAAGAAAGTTCAACGTGGGATATGACCATCATATACACACAAGTTTACTTTGTACGCTTTCTGATTATTGGAACCTTTGTTTTTGTCTTCTTTCGGTCCTATTAACATTTTGTGTTATTCTACAAATACCACTGTGATTTCGACAAATTTCTCCCACGGGGGTACAAGTACTTCTTTTGCCCATCTTTTAAGGAAAAGAAAAAAGGGGGGTTAACGCCCAAAATCTTGCACAAATCTCTTTCGAAAAAAGGTCACCTCAAATTCAGATTTGGTCCCCGATTTTCATTAGGCTGGTTTTGACGGCGTGCTAATATATAGGCCCACACACTTTATTACCCTTTCCACCCGGTTTTTTTTTAATCTAGAAGGCTCAAACTGTACCTGAAACTTTAAAATTGGATCACAGGTCATTTTACGTATTTCTACACCCTGACACTGGCTGGTAGCCCCCGCCCCCCCCCCCCNNCCCAAAAAGGGGGGGGGGATTTTATAGATTAGCGGACTAATTGGGATGTACAAAATGAGTGATTTGCCCTTATAATACGTGCCAAGAATCTTAACAACACGGGCGAATGTTGATAGGGCGTGCTAGAAAAGAGACACAAAATGAGTTCAGTATTCGAGTGAGCGGGAACAGGCCTTGAAGTTTGATCGTAAATGTCGAAGAATAGACTCACACTTTCAGCTTTTGAAAGACCAGTGGCCGTATGCATAATACCTACGTTAGTTAACGCACTGCGGTGCACAAACTCAATCATGCGGTATCTACGAGAAATTCCCAAAACATTAGTAGTGTTCACCATAGTTAACGCACTGCAAGGATTATGCGTATGGCCACAGAAAACAAACTTAAGAGGATTCGTGTGCTTGTCCTCATCTAGCTAGACTAGTCAAAAATTCTGTTTTGGCCATTGTGATTTGTGTGGTATCACATTTGTATTTTCACTTTAGATTTTCACTCTTGCTCTCTCGCAAAACCGAGGGTGCTCTTCGTAATTTAAAGAAGTGCTTATGTAGGCCTACTTTCACAGAATGAGCATTCTATGTGTAGAAACTGCGACTGAACAGAGTTGACTGTGTTACAGACTAAGTCAAACATGGCCCTTCTGACTTTCAGAGACGATTTTTTTCT
>JAWQUT010000294.1:341486-351715 GCA_033807755.1 Ellobium chinense | reverse complement strand
GGGGGGGATTCAGATGCTGGAAACGAAAGGATGAATAAAAAGAAGAAGAAAATACAAAGATTAGAGGGAAAGGAGAATAATGAAAAACAGAAATACAGAGCAAGAGACAGAAAACGAGAAAAAATTGATACAGACAGACAGACAGACGGACGGACGGACGGACAGACAGACAGACAGACAGAGAAACAAAGAAAGAGAGAAAGACGATACCTGGCAAAGAAAAGGGGAAAGACTCGGAAGAAAGCGAGGGAGAGAGAGAGAGAGTAAATGTTAGAATATCTCACGGGATAGAGTGGAGGAATAGAGCAGTGGAGGTCAAATTCACAGAGGGGCAGAGCAGAGGGAAAAAAAATCAGAAGGACGCTGGAAACGAAAAGAAGAAGAAAATATTATATAGGGAAGAGAATTAGACGGATACAATACGAGACAGAAGGTCGGACAAGGAACGAAGGAGGAAAAATTATAAGCGATGGAAAGCCAATGAATGAAGGAATAGAAGAAATGTAGACGAGAGAGAGACGAAATAAAAAAAAAAAGAAATGATTGAAAGAAAACATCTCAGCGTAATGGAACCAAAAAACAAAACAAAAAAAAAACAAACAAAATGAGAAAAATGAATGAACGAAAGCTCTAAAAGCCACATACAAAGTAAAAAACCACCGACCTTTCACAGTGAATAAATCATACTCAGTAAACAAATAAATCACATCTAGTTTGTGTTGAGCTGGCCTACAGTCCCAAACCTCTGGCACCAATTTAACCAACACGTGTTAGTACTAACAACCTACTCTATTGTTATTAGTACCTACTCTTAGTCACTGTTCGGGGTTGGTCCGTCATAATGAGGCGCAACATACGCTCCAGCTATAGTAACGAATACAGTCGACTTCGCTTAATTGCAGTCCGGATAATATCAACACCTGCTTAAACGCAACAATGTTTCACAAAGCTAAATGCAGTATGGCCATAAAAAAAAGGTCATAGGAGAATCGTAACTTTTTTTAATCGCAACTTTTTCCATGCTCCTGAGAACTTGTGATTAACTGCAATCCGGATAATCTCAGCTGTGCAACAAGTTTTCACAAAACTCAATGCAATATTGCTATTTTAAAAAAAGTCAAAGGATATTCCAAATTCTCTTTAATCGCAACGTTTCCCATGCTCTTCAGTTGTCTTTCACTACAATCCGGACAATTTCAACGTCCGCTTAATTGCTACAATTTTCACAATATTTTCTCCCATGCTCCCTAGGAGTTGAAATTCACTGTATACCGGATAATCTCAACTTATGCTTAATCGCAACAACTTTCACAAAATCAAATGCAGTACTGCTATTTAAAAAACAAAACAAAACAAAACAAAAGCGGGGNGGGGGGGGGGGAGGAGGGGAGGGGTCACAAGGTAACTGCAACTCTTCGTAACCGCATCTTTTCCCAATTCCAATGTTCCCGAGGAGTTGTTAATAAGCGAAGTTGACTGTATGTATAACACTGGCACACACACGTTATAACTATCAAATGTGACCGCAACGATAGGGGCGGATGCAGACAGGAAGAGAGAGAGAGAGAGAGAGGGAATGGGGCGTAATACAGATACGGAGAAGAGAAGTCTGGAAGAATGAATGAATGAACGAAAGAAAGAAAAACAGAGTGAATGATAAAGAGAGGAAGAAACAAGGAAACACTACTGCATTGATCTATGTTAGTCTTGATTTGTATTTTCAAAATGAAAAAAAAATCGCCTACTATAGCCCGCATATCAGTTTCTGTTAATTTCTTTTAGGCTAGTGGCCAATAATACAACATATCAATACAATTAATAATAACTTTTCACATTAATAATAGTACAGTGCACACTTGGTATTATTGTTTCCTTCATTCAGGTTTGACTGATTAACAAACAGACGGACAGACAGATAGGGTGACAAGCAGGAAGACAGACAGAAATACAGACAGACACATACACACACAGATAGACAGACTTACTGACAGGGGGAGGACACACACACACACACACACACACACACACACACACACACACACACACACACACATACACACACACACCCCGACAGATAGACAGACAGACAGACAATAGTTTTTACACTTTCTATTTCTTATCGTCATCATAGTTCTGTTGTTAGAACACGTCATGTACTCTCTCAAAGCCTGGTCTATGCAATGGGATGTAACAAACGCTACTTATTGCTGAAGAGAACCACGCTTTTACGGTGGTCGTCCTGAGGGGATTGGGTCGGAAAGGTTTGAGCCGCTAAAGAAGGATTGGACACAGGGAGGAGAGGAAAACGGGGAAGGATTTTCTCACAGCCAACGGTGCCTGAGTGGAGATCGAACCATGAGAAGGAATTCCTCAGGAGTCTCACATCCCTAACCAGAGCTTTTGTTTACCATTACAACCCAAAAAGCTGACCCTAATCTTGACTCTACCCCTAATCCTAACCCTGTTGTCCATCGATGCAGGAACAAGAGGTGTCAGTCTCATTCGGAATTCCTAGTGAAAACGGTAGTAGAGAAGGCTATTTGAGGAAGAATGTCTGGCAGAATGAGCTGTGTTTTTCTCCAGGCCATGTCACATGAGGTAGGGGCAATATCATTCTCCACCCCCACCCCCACCCCCCAACTCCCCTAGTCATAAATCTGGGCTGAGGATTTGTAAATTTTGAGGGGGATTTTAGATTTTTTTTTTCAAACTCTTTTCAATTTCTGCACAGAAAATATGGAAAAAGNGGGGGGATCTGCGCGCATTTTGTGAACACGAGGGTGGGAATTTTAAAATTTAAGAGGCGAATCGCCCGAACTGGAGAAAATACCGAATGACGGAAGGAACAAATGAGAGCGACAGACAGGCAGGCAGACAGAAAGAAGGACAGACAGACAAAGATGGTAAAGAAAAATTGAGAAAGACAAAATCGACTCGACTGACCTTCGACAGAGAAAGCAGGTATTTCATCAGCATGTACTAAAGAGATGGCTAGTATCAGAGCCCGAGTCGATAACTCCGTAGTGTTAAGAAATAACTGGCCAGTGTAATGCGATACTACCACACGCTGCTAAGCCTTGAATACATAGCCCTAAGGCCGAGGCAAAGTAAGAAGAGGAGGGAAGGGTTTCCATATGTGGGCCATCCCACATGTTAATATGCAGGGGAAAACATCATTGCAAGATTTTCAAAAGGACCACTTTTCATTCTTTTGTGTAGAAAGGTGCAAATATATTTTCACTTGGAAAAAAAAAAATAAAGGGAGAGAGGGTGGAGGTGAAGAGAACCGGGAAAAAATATCAAGGAAAGAATTCTAAATGAGACTCACACTCCTGACTGGAACTCATGCCTACTAATACAACCCACACCCTACCCACTAACCCTAATCCAATCCTTAACCCTAACCCTAATGTCCATCGAGACAGAAGCATCAGGTGTGAATGCCATTCGGAATTCCTCTCGAAAGGAAAAAAAAAAAAAAAAGAGTTGTGTAAAGGTGCATGAATTATCACTTGGAAAAAGAACTTGGGAGAAGGTAGAGGTAAGGAGAGAAGGTGGAAACAAAAGTAAACGTAAAACTAATTCAAAATATGCAGCTTAAATTATTCAGTTCAAAAACACACAAAACAAAAATAATGAGAAATACACACACCCTTTTTATTTTCAGAGATAATTTCGAAAAGGCAAGTCTCCTTTGTCTGGTAAACATAAAGCACTTCTTATTTTCCACAGGCTGAATGGAAAAGTAAACAAACATGATGGATGATATAAATGTATGAATACAACACTTCTTTTGTACCAGGCAGAGACAGGGGTATGGACTCGTGACCTGGGCCTGGAATAAGTAATCTATTGTCTGGAATGAAGTTTGAGATATGTTTGAAATTGAAATTGAATTAAAAGGATCACACTATTTAGATTAAGGCTGTCTGGCTTGAATTTCGTGTTAGAGTTCCTAGTGTTAGGAATGGAACTGATCAGATTTAGGTGGCAAAGCTGTTTCAGATCTGGGGAAATCATCACTGTCTTCCTGTAATGACCTAAGTCAGATTTAGGTCCAAGTGATGTGGTCAATTACATTGGCTTTTTTTATTGGCTGATGCATCTTTTCCCTTCGGTAGCTAGAAGTCAGATTTAGGTCAAAATGATATGGTCAGTTACACTGGCTTTTTTTATTGGCTGATGCATCTTTTTCCTTCGGAAGCTAGAAGTCAGATTTAAGTCAAAATGATATTATAGTCAGTTACATTGGCTTTTTTTATTGGCTGATGCACCTTTTCCCTTTGGAAGCTAGAAGTCAGATTTAGGTCAAAATGATATGGTCAGTTACACTGGCTTTTTTTATCGGCTGATGCATCTTTTCCCTTCGGAAGCTATATATGATGATGTATAATTATTTACATTTTCCTTCACCCAGAATTGAACTTTACTAGTGTTGGAGCTGACCAATTCGGACGGATCCCCTGGCTTACTACTGACAGCTTGCGCACTGACGATGGGGGCTCATACTATCGTAATAATTACATTAGTGTAGCGGTGCTGAATGTACCCGTAGTAGCGTTCAGCAGGCAGAGTTACTGTAATTCTTACAATAGTAAAAGGTTCCATCGTTATCGCGCAAGTTCTCCATTAGCAAAGACACATATTATATTGCTTTATAGTCTTCATTATTACTGAAACGCATGACTAATAATAACATGCGTTGTTCATTTGCCTCGCTACAAACGTACAATGACAGAATTGTTTTCGATATTTCCCAGTATTGCTGGTGAAATCTACAAACATTAACAAGTCGGGTCCAAAGTCCCCCCAATACACATATTTTATTGAGGATCGATCAAACAACTGCGCCCACTGCAGGTGTGGCGCAAAGTCAAAACGTGACTCTTCAAAAAACCCACGTGCAGCGCCCACAATAACAGTGTCAGTGAGCTAACCACAGAGGGAGAAAATAGAGATCAATAACAGGGGGCTAACTAAACCACTTCACAGTTAATCCATCAAGCTTTTCTAGTTTTCTCTCAGCCCTTGAACACGAACGAGAAAACACACACACACACACACACACACACACACACACACACACACACACACACATTCACTCAAACTCTAACACATACACACACTTATATTCACTCAAACACACACACACACACACACACACACACACACACACACACACACACACACTTATATTCAATCTCACACACACACACACTCTCTCTCTCTCTCTCTCTCTCACACACACACACACACACACACACACACACACACAGATACGCAATTTTTTTAGCTTTCTCTTAGCTCTCAAAAAAAAAAAAAAAACGCCATTTCAAGGAGAGGAAGGCAGAACAAAGACCCAATGATTGACACAGTGACAAAGCGTGTAGATTTACGACAAGGTGTGTGTGTTTGCATGTGTGTAGTCACGCATGTAGGCAGACTGATGATGTGCTTAGGGGTGTGCACACATGCGCATATAACAGGCGTGTGTGGGGGGATAAATTATACGCATAACTTGTCACGGAACGTTGTAACACACAGTGGTGAAAGAAAAGAAAGAAAGAAAGAAAGAAAGACAGAAAGAGAGAGGGGGGAGGGAGAGAGAGACAGAGAGAAAGAAAGAGAGAGAGAGGGAGGGGAGAAAGGAAGAAAGAAAAAAAAAGAAAGAGAGGGGGAAGGAAGGAGGGAATAAAGGAAGGAATAAAGGAAGAAAGAAAGAAAGAAACAAAGAAACAAACAAACAAACAAACAAAAGAAACAAACAAACAAACAAAGATGAAGAAAGAAAGAAAAAAAGAAAGAAAGAAAGAAAGAAAGAAAGAAAGAAAGAAAGAAAGAAAGAAAGAAAAGAAAAAACCGAAGATAATATGAGGATTAAAAGAACAAACTTAAGAATGAGAAAGAATAAAATCTACGAAACAGAATGGAAAATAAAAGAGGCGGAAAACAAAGATGAAAAGGCTGACAAAAAGAAAACATGCACAAGAAAGACAAATTATGAAGACAAAAACAGGAATGAAGAACAAAAAAAAAAAGGAAGAAAAAAATTCCGTTAACGAAATAAAGAAGGAAAGAACGACCAGCAAGAAATAAACAAGCAAGGACCACCAACACAACGAACCACTAACCTTTCGAATCAATAAATAATATGCTGTATTTAGTGTACAGTCGCCCTCCACACTACGTCCTACAAGGGCTTAACACTGTTGATGTTACACCTCCTCTCGGTATTTGGTGCGACTGTGTTATTTTTATAAAGTACTTACTAGAGAGTCATTGGCAGGCGGGCGGTATCGTTTCTGAGAATTGATATATCGATACTCAACAATTTCGATGTCGATATTAAAACTCAAGCTCGGTGGGTTTCGATTACAGGGACAGTACAATTGATATAGAAGTAACCGTTTGTCAAAATTACACTGATTATCCTTGCATGTAGCTGTGTCATAAGTTAGTTAACGTATCGAACAACATCAAAAGTCTGAAAGAGACCGAAATGTGTACTCTTAACTCAGTATCGAGTGGTTTAGATTAGTTAGTGGTTTAGTTAGTGGTTGAGTTAGTACTGATTCGATGCTTAGAGCATGAAGGCTGAGTATCGCGATACCTAAAAATTCTGGTATCGGTCCATCACTAATTCGAGCCACGCGGTGCAACATAATTATATAACGACACGACTAGCGAGGGTGGTAATTTGTCTGCGTGTGTGGGAAGTGAGCGAAACAGAATGAGACCCGTTTTGACGCGATGGGTGAGAGAGTGGATGGTGAAAGTGGAGGAAGAGAAGATGGATGGAGCAAAGACCGGAAAATGGAAGGGTGGAGGAAACTTGTGTAAAAGGACGAGGAAGGAGAGAAGAGAGGAGAGCAATAATGAAAGAGAAGAATGGAGAGAGGAACGAAGAGAAGAGTATGAGGAGCGGAATGAATAATAGGAAGGAGGGAAGATGAAAGGAAGGAAGGAAAAGGAAAGGATGGCTAGTGAAGAGGAAAGGAAGAAGGGGCAAGGAAGGAAGACGAGAAGGAACTGAAGGGAAGGAGGGGAACAGGATAGATGGATGGTAAGTAGAATGGAGGAATGACGAGACAATGACAATGACAAAAAGATTTAATGCAGACTTTGAAAGTATACGCATCACAAACATTGAAAATTATAACATGGTGGAGCATTAAACGTTCGAAGAATACAATAAATACAATACAGTAATAATTATAGTTGGAGCTCTGCTCTTAGTTGAAATGAAAGATAATTGTTTTGCAGAACTTTGCTAAATTTGTAGTGATTTTATCGTTTGAGTTGTTGAAAAGTTCGTACATTTTCATCATATTTGGCCTTTTGAAGTAATACGGTTCAATGTATTTTTTCCTTTCATTTGCAAATAGGGGGCATACGAATAAATAATGAAATTCATCACCTATCTCTTCACAACAATGTTTACAATTTCTTTCAGCTAAACATGTTCCATCCCACCTGCCTGTCTCTATTGGTAATTTATGGCTGCTGATTCTTAGTTTAAGTATACATAAAGTTAATGGCCAAGCAATGTTGTCAAGATAGTTTTCAAATCCAAATGACGTCTTGATTGTTCTGTACATTTTTGCCTTGTTAGTTTTTTCCAGCTCGCTGAGACACAGGCGCCGAATGAAGGGGAAAAAATGAACGAGGAAAGGAAGAAACAAAGAAAGACAGGAAGAAACTGACTGGAGAAAGAAAGAAGGGGAGGGTGAAAGAACGAAGAAAGGCAGATGAAGAATACAAAACTGGAATGAAGGAAGTGATTTTACAGTTACAGTCAGTCATAATTTCTTTGGCGACTGGGCGTATCACTATAATAAGGCACAGTGTATCAGGTTTATGAGGTCTTCTCATTGTGCTAGCGTTCATTCCTTGATTCATGCCATTTTCCTCTCATTCTTTCTCTCCTTCTTTCCTTCTTCCTTCTTTCTTTCCTTCCTTCCTTCCTTCCTTCCTTCCTGAGTGAGTGAGTGAGTGAGTGCGTGAGTGTGTGTGTGTGAGTGAGTGAACGAGTGTGTGAGTAAGTGAGTGTGTGAGTGAGTAAGTGAGACTGAGTGGGTAAGTGAGAGTGAGTGAGTGAGTGAGTGTGAGTGAGTGAGTGAGTGAGTGAGTGAGTGAGTGAGTGAGTGAGTGAGTGAGTGAGTGAGTGAGTGAGTGAGTGAGTGAACGATCTTGTGCGTGAATCGTGTGTGAATGAGCGAGCGAATGATCTTGAGCGTGAATTAATAAATAGGAAACACAAATCCAAAGAACGAGGGAGGAAGAGAGAAAGGAAAAGAAAAGACTGAGAAACTAAGTCACTGGGGAGGGAGCAAGCGTGTGCACAACTGACATAAACGCAACGCTACTCATATTACACATGGATCAGTGTGACAGCCCAGCACGACATAGTCCCGAGGCAGTATGTAATGCAGAGATAAGGTTATCTAGCAGTGCTCGGTACCACAATGCCACGAGATTACGACGTCTACATGTACATCTACACGCCTGTCAGTACATTCCTTGACGCCTGTTCACGGAATTATGATGTGCAAGCATTTCTTGTTTCCTTTGGTTTCTCATTCCCCTCCCCCCACTTCCTGGGGCCAAACACACACACACACACACACACACACACACACACACACACACACACACACACACACGCACACACACGCACACACACACACAACACACACGTTTACCTTCTCCTCACATCGCTCAAGCCTTTCACAAAATAAAGGCGGCTATGCCAAACTTGGAACTTTCGTTAAATCGTACCAGTTGTGAGAGTTAACCGCACACTATTGAAGACAGATAGTCGCAACTCCTATGAGCGTAATTTTTCTTGCACTTTCCCAAAGAGACACCATGCCGCAATCAGTTCGTCTGTTTTATAAGCTGCCAATCAGTCGACCTTTTTTTCCCAAACCGCCCGCCCTGTCCTCCTCCTGACCACGCCTCTCTCAATCCCAGCCAATCCATACCTGTTTCGATTCCACTCAATCCACGCCTCTTTCAGTTTCAGCCAATCCACGCCTCTTTAAGTTTCAGCCAATACTCGCCTCTCTCGAGTCCATCAAACGTACGCCTCTTTCAAGTTCAGCCCACCCACACCTCCATCAGTACTAGTTCTAGCCAATCGACGCCACTTTCAGTGCCCACCAATCAACGCCACTCTCAGCTCCAACCAATCCCACCATTCCCATTTTGCCCCGAACATCTTTCAATTTGTTTCTTTCGAAACAAGCAAGAACTGGAGGCACCAAGCCTCCGTCCGAATCCCCAAAATAAAACTAGACAGGAATTCCGTTAAGAGTGAGATGGACTAGAGGAACATTAAAATTTATTACTGTGCATTACCACCATAAAATTTGTAAACTGGGGGAAAAGAATCCTAATTTCAAAGAAAGTAAAAATGCTTTCTGCGATCTTCATGGTAAATATTATTCGCAATCATTATTTTTGTGTCCTGTACATTTGTCAGCGTTAATAAATCGTTCCTAAAATAAAAACAATAGGATCTATCCTGGTCTCTCCTGGGCCCTTCCTCTTTGCCCCTCCTTCATTATTAATTTGTCACCGGTAAAACTAATTCGCATGTCAGTGGCCAAAAACATGGGGAAGGGGCGTGATACAGAAATGCCCTGTCTTCCTCCACAACCCCCCCCCTTCCCACACCTCACTCCGATCTGTCCCACACATTTTCCCCACACTACTGCACTACATTTCAACTGATCCAGTATAATACTCCGAATACTTTCCCCCCTCCGGGTCCATCCTCCCCTGTCGTTGTTTCTCTCATATGTATCCGTATACATGTATATCCATACACATCTTACCAGACTTAACACTCAGTATCTATCAGTCGATTGGTCTGAACAAATGAGATTTGTCTCCAAAACTTAATTAGTCACTCACGTGGGAACAGCGAAACTCAATCCGTCACACCGACAAGGAACCGATGTCGCGGAGGTGATTCTGTAACCGGCCGGTGCATTTTGGGGATCTCATTATCATAATGGCTGGGACAGCAAGGGTAATTTGGTTGGGCGGCCGGACTACCCTAAGGAGAGTATTTTTGGCCAGACAGTCAGAGGGCAAGATGTTCGTATATGACAAGGCCCAGCAACATGCTTATCATCCTATATAAGGAGAGAGAGAGAGAGAGAGAGAGAGAGAGAGAGAGAGAGAGAGATGGAGACAGACAGACAGTCAGATAGATTTTTTTT
>JAWQUT010000294.1:331367-341472 GCA_033807755.1 Ellobium chinense | reverse complement strand
GGGGGGGGGAGTAGGAGGGAAAGGGAATTGTTTATAGATTGGTTCAAATGAAAGTTGAATTTTTCTTCAGATTCTGAGTCAGTGTGATAAATCCACTGAGCTAGAGAGCAGGTTGTTCGTGTCATGTAAAGTTTGATACATATAACTTAGGCTAAAAAGCCTGGCATTGGTATTGGGAGAACACTCGGGAAAAAAGTGTGTCTCTTAAAGAAAATATAAAAAAAAAACATAATTTGGCCAGAATACCCCAAAAGGTATATTCTGGCGGTCCAGCCAGTATATTCAGTCTCTATTGGATAACATTGTGTACATGAGTGCGGACAAAAGAAGCGCACCAGACTGGGACTAAACTCAGTTTTTCATAAAACCATTTTTCCCCCGAGAGTATTACGTTAACCTTATTCGATGTCTTTCAATTCAATTCTGCTATAGAGCTTTTCTCTTGCCCGGGGGCCAAGAACTCTACCTGATGACTGGGCTTGACTTTGTGCACTTTGAAAAGCTGGTATCCTGGCACAATCCCCTTCCCCTCCTCGACCCCCACCTCCCTTTTATTTGGTGGTGGGGAAGGAGGGGGGAATGGGGGAAGGGGAGGGGGAATAGGAGCATCAGTAGAAAGTCATTTCTTAAGAGCTTTCGAGAGGCGCAAATGTCCTTAGGTATTGGAGTTGAAAAACATGGAAGTGTTGACACAAATGAAAGCTGTTTTTATTAATTTACCAGTTTACCCGGAATATTGAAGCATCAATCTACCATGTAGCTCACAGTTTTGTTGGTTTTTTTTCACCTTGCAAATTTCACAAGATCGTATGTTATCTGTAAAACAAGGCGTTGTAGAAAACAAAATCTGTTAGAACTAGAAGGATAAGATTTTGTACACATAATCAAACATCTACATGCCCGAAAGCACATTTCTTTATGTCAGTGGATTCGATCTCATTGATCATTATTTTCTCCCTTTTCAGATGCCCATGNGGGGGAAGGGGAGGGGGAATAGGACCATCAGTAGAAAGTCATTTCTTAAGAGCTTTCGAGAGGCGCAAATGTCCTTAGGTATTGGAGTTGAAAAACATGGAAGTGTTGACACAAATGGAAGAAGCTGTTTTCATTTATTTACCAGGTTACCCGGAATATTGAAGCATCAATCTACCATGTAGCTCACCGTTTTGTTTTTTTTTTTCCACCTTGCAAATTTCACAAGATCGTATGATGTCTGTAAAACAAGGCGTTGTAGGAGACAAAACCTGTTGTTAGAAGGATAAGATTTTGTATCTCTTAAATGTTTAGCACAGAATCAGACATCTACATGCCTAAAAGCACATTTTTTTCTTTATGTCAGTGGATTCCATCTGATATTGATCATTATTTTCTCCCTTTTCAGATGCCCACGAATTACCACGATTTTCATTTCTCCAGATGCGCCATCCACCCTTTAAATTTCACTCCCACCCCCACCCCTAAAAAAAATACATTAAACGCCCACCGATCTCTCCATTTTTCTTGCATTCCAAATTTTCCATTACTTCAGAAAATCAGAAGACAGAAAAATACAACTAAAACCCCTCCAAAAATCTACAAATCTCCCCTCAAATTTATGACAAGGAGGATTATCTCCTCCAATTCATGTGATCCGGAAGAGGAAAAAAAAAAACCAGAGGAAGAGAATGGTTTTGTCACTTTAGGAATGTTCAAGGGTCAAGGCGAAATTTCCTACATAATGAAAAGGAAAGAGGGAAGACAGGCAGGCAGAGAGAGAGAGAGAAAGAGAGAGAGAGAGAGGAGAGATACAGAGAGAATGAATGACGTAAATGAAACCACCATCCTTTTTCGGTAACTCCTCTTCCTATTATGGAAATCTAAAGCGCCAGCAAATTTTTTTTATTTTCGAAGTTGTTTTAGAGCAACGATTGCTGCAAAAATGAAACACCCAATCTTAAAAGGGAACAGTCTTGGAGAGTGAGCGAGTGTACCACATTAGTCCGCGGACCAGTTTGTATCTCTGCGCTTTGACACTTCCTTTTCGATTTTCTGGAGGGAGAAAATGGGTTGGTAATAGAAGACGATAGATTGGTGATGGACGAAAATCGGAGAAAGGTCGCGGGAGGAAGAGGAGGTGGTCCTGCTGGGGTGTAGGGTGAATTGGTGAGAGGAGGATGGAGAGATGGGGAGAGGAGGAAGGGAGGAGATGCTAGCAATTATTGAAAGACATAAGGAGGAGTGTGGAGTGTGACAAAATGTAGAGAAAAAATTTACAGATGGCGGAGTGAAGAAAAGGAAAGGTGTACAACAAGAGAAAGGGATACGATACATGTGGTTGATGAAAGTGTGGGTGTGCTAGGGGAGGCCTGCGCAAATACTGGGTTGGTGAAGGAAAGAGGAAATAAATTAATATAATATGATAAACTGGTGACTGACAGAGGAAAGACATATATTTTATAAAGCGAGTCAACACATAATCTTTTTTTTCCGAATTTGGATCCCCAGAGAATTATTTTTTAGCAGAGGTATATTATGCAGAAGTGATATCCTGGTATACCATCGTATTGTACGTTACAAACTAGACTCAGACGTGAATCCAGGAAATGCCACACACTCGCATTTAATTTTGCCACAACCCTCTGTCATAATGATCCGTATGTGATGCCATCTAAAATATAGACAGCTCGACAAAACAGAACTGCTGATGGACAAATAATAGATTCAAGGTAAGGAGTGAATCAATAAAAAGAGAGTGGGAACAGAGGAGTGAGCGTTGAGCATACGTTTGTAAAACTAAAACCTAAAAAAATAAGAATGATGAATTTAAAGGGCCACCTGGGGTATAAAAGGACATAAGAGAGACATGATGGGACAAGTACTTAGATCAATTTTGCACGCTTCATAATATCGGAGCGCATTTCCTTCCCCCCCCCCCCCCCCCCCCCCCCCCCCNGACCCCCTACCCAATTCCACGAGCAAAACATGTCATAATGCATAGAAAATTAGTCGATCACTAGTTTACTGTCCATCTGGCGCCAAATGTTACAAGAAAAAAAAAACTGATATAAAAACATCTAGTATTTGAAATATGAAAAAAAACTCTTTGATCGCTTGCACATATTGATACTGTGAGTCTACATACATATGAATGACTACGACTTGTATGCGTTTACATGCATGTGCTGCGCATGTAAGCTTGTGTGTTCGTGTTGAGTACGTGTGCATGTAGCTGTAAATGTAAAGCGTTTCGAGCTCTCCGGCGGGTGAAGCGCTATAATAATGCACTTTATTATTGTTATCATTATTTTTAATTATTATTATTGTGTATGAGTCAAGGCTATTTATAGACTGGGCTTGATTCTGACGGTAAAAATCGGATGGTGTAGCTTTAAAAGTGTGTTGTCGAAGCTAATGGAACTGATAATAAGCAAATGACAGATAGAAATTGAGGGACGCACTCTTGTGAATAGGGTTTGAAAACAGAGTAAGGACAAACAGGGCATGTCTAAAATTAACAGGAGGAGGAAATAAGAGGAGGGGATTCGTGGGAANGGAGGGGGGGGGAGATGTTATGTAACAAAGAAGGCGAAGAGATGTAGGTCAAAAATTACCACAAACATTCAGACGAAGATGATGGACTGACCGCCGCAGTTTGTGAGCGAGTGCCACATAATGACACTGTGTTATTCACAGTATGAGCCCACAAATCACAAGACTCAAGCTGAACACACAAGGAACACACTACAGATCACATCACATCAAGTCATACCACTATCACAGTCAAGGGCTGTCATTAGGGTCGTAAAAATTACATACAGGGGCTTCGGTGCTGAATGGATCCTTTAAAATGCTCAGCATAATGAGATTTATATAATGTAAATTCATGATGGTAAGGTAAGAAAGCCTTCTATCGTTAATGCAATGTAAGCTCTGTAAGCAATGTAAGTGCAGTATTATAAAATATAATAATAATAATAATAATAATGCGGTTTATAAGTCTCATATCCAGGCTAATGCCCGCTCATGCGACTTCACACTATTATTACCCCAGCAGGCCTGATCACTCTAGGACTTTCTCGACTCCCTGGGGAGCATACAGTGCCGCTGCCATTTATAGGCGCTGATCACTAGCTTTCTGACAATATTATCTTCCACTGCCTATAGCCAGGTACCCATTTTACAGACGGGTGACTGAGGAAAATGTGAATGAAATGCTTTCCCAAGGCACTTACAACATGAATATGAAGAAAAACAAAGCAATTGGGCCGACTTTTTAATTAGGCAATAGCCAAATGAATTAAATCAGTCTGGTAAGAGTGATGGGCAGGTGGACAAGTGGTACAGTGAGAAAAATTATTCTAGGTAGGGCATACAACGCTGTGTAGTACTCGTTTTAGTACTTTGAGTTCACCACAAAAACTGTTTCTACAACTTAGAATAGATGTAAGGATCTTTTTCCAGCAGCTGGGATGAGGATGGAGGGAGCTGGGTCAGGGCACAGCCACGCCCGATTTCAGGGGCAACGCAAGGGAAGAGGGGAAAGGAAAGAGAGAGAGAGGGAAGAGCAGACAGGTTAGAAAGAATCATGCAATGTCAAATTTTACTTCAGAACAAGGGTGGGTTCACATTTTACTGCAAATTCCACCTAGCTGCAACGCTGTTTTTAATATTTATTAAGATCCCAACTTTTTTTAATCACAACTATTTTCATGATCCAAAGGCATTTTGATTTCATGGAGTCAGTTAAGTTGCTCGGAAATGAACTAGAAAGAAAACAAAAAAATTGTCATCATGCTTAAAAAGACTTCTAAGGCATTTTCCTACACATCATGAATGGAAATAGAACTGAACTGAACTGAACTGAAAAGAAAGGGTAGAACTGGGGGGGNNGGGGGGGAGTCAGAGCTGCCATATAATGTAACAATACATCACTGTTGTAATAATCGTAATTCAGCTGCATATGAGTATACAGTGCTTTGCTATTGCAAGGCTGAATGAGTGAAAAAAAAATGAGTGATAAACAAACCAAGGATGGAGCAAATCAACAAGCAAGTGATTGCAGTGAATGAGTAAACTTGTTAAACATGCATGACATTCCACAAACCATCAGCAAGAGCAAGTGAAATGAGTTACTCTGTTTATAAACCAAACAGCAACGGCAAGTGAATAGAGTTACTCTGATAAACCAAACAGCAGAGCAAGTGAAATGAGTTACTCTGATAAACCATACAGTAAGAGCAAGTGAAATGAATTATTCTCATAAACCATACAAGCAAAAGCAAGTGAAATGAGTTACTCTGATAAACCATACAGCAAGAGCAAGTGAAATGAGTTACTCTGATAAACCAAACAGCAGAGCAAGTGAAATGAGTTACTCTGATAAACCATACAGTAAGAGCAAGTGAAATGAATTATTCTCATAAACCATACAAGCAAAAGCAAGTGAAATGAGTTACTCTGATAAACCATACAGCAAGAGCAAGTGAAATGAGTTACTCTGATAAACCATACCACAAGAGCAAGTGAATAGAGTTACTCTGATAAACCATACCACAAGAGCAAGTGAATAGAGTTACTCTGATAAACCATACAGCAAGAGCAAGTGAATAGAGTTACTCTGATAAACCATACAGCAAGAGCAAGTGAAATGAATTACTCTCATAAACCATACAAGCAAAAGCAAGTGAAATGAGTTACTCTGATAAACCATACAGCAAGAGCAAGTGAAATGAGTTACTCTGATAAACCATACAAGCAAGAGCAAGTGAAATGAGTTACTCTGATAAACCATACGGCAAGAGCAAGTGAAATGAGTTACTCTGATAAACCATACGGCAAGAGCAAGTGAAATGAGTTACTCTGATACTGATAGCAGTGACAGGTAAAGGACAAAGAACTATGACCTTTTAAGCACAGCTACTCGGAGGTACACCCTGACATTACTGAGACAGAAACAAAGAAACAGAGACTTTTTCTTCCAGAATAACCTAATTGGGTCATAAGCTTGTGTGGTATTCAAGACTAGGGAGAAAAATCAATACCTGTAACAGTGAAAATGAGATGGGGAGAAAAAAATCCTTTGACCCTAGGAGATGTGGATCACAAACCCTCAATTTTATACAGATCAATACTCTCCATATTGATTTCGGCTTCCAAAGGGATCAATATGAAGTGTGGTTAGCCTACAATTATGATTTTCCAGCTTCTCATCTGTCGTAATGTTTTCCGGAGCTAAGTGCAGAGAAACTCTGTTAACACAAAACATTGTTCAACACAACTCTTTCCCTTAGCATATTCCCACTTGGCAATCCCAAATGTCTTGTTCCTTAATTAAACATTCTTATAACACACCATCAGAAACTTCGGTCCAAACGGTAGACAGAATCAGTTCCAATTAATGCAAACTTTGGAGTATAGGAAGGATGGGGAGATTGGCATGCATTGAAATTATTTTAAGGGGGATTTTGAATTTTAATGGGTGAATCATCCAGTACGGTGGAAACACTGCATCCTAGATTGCAAAAGAGCTGACCAACTTACTGAACAGGACACAGCTGCTGAACATGCCAATACAAATGTCTTAGAGAATATAATCATTGATGGACTGTGAAGAGACGCTCTTTATTAGAGACAGCGTTACAGCCACCATTCCCTGGACCATGTCAGGCAGGTAATCCTACTGGCTGCACCTCTGGGCAGGACACAACAAATTGAAAGCCCACATGACCTTCGACCGACCCCTCCTCTAAAGCTTTTATTGGGAACTGATGAGTAATTTCCCAATGCACATTAGAAATGACTATGCGATTACTCCTTGAGTGTTCAAATTTCAAAATTTGTTACAATCAAGGGCTCCAAAAGGGATCAAGTAAAGGGACCTGAATGAACGGAGAGCAAAACACATAGTATGGGAAAGGGTTGTGGAAAGGGAGACCTTGATAAACTGTATAATGGTCTACCGGATTTAATCAAGAATCAGATTCGTCATGAATACTGGTCTGCATGTAATTATTAAAAGCAAATGAGAAGAAGTGAATGAACATAACTGCTACCATATAACAGAGCTTCAAAATGAAATGTGGCCTCTGTCCATTGAAAATCAACATACAAGATTACAAGCAGGCATCACAGTCTTATCATGTATTATTATTACAGTAATATTGTAGAGAACACTAAACAAATGGTCTAAAATATGAGCTCTCACCTCACAAGCTAATACTGGGAGTGAAGGGTAATGTGGTTTACAGACTAGGCTAGTATTGTTAAGTACTCACACACTAACATAACATAGCACTCTTCATCTCTTGATTTGTGTAGGCATAACTGTAACAACAGACAAGTGCTGAGAGCACTCTTCCTAAACATTTATTCACTCACACAGAAGCAGAGCAAAAAAGGCAGGCTGCAAGACATTTTTAAATCATTATCTTATTCCTACATTTTAATCCTCTCAGGCTCTGAGGCTATGGCTTACACTGGCTTCTCCACTCACTTTTTTACTTCTTCTTAGCATATATTTGCAAGATTATTAGACACTAAGAGTACTAAGACAGAGACTTATTCCAGTTATTCTGAACAAGAATACCTAGACTAGGTCTAGATTTAGACATGGCATACCTTTATTCTGACCTTAGTCTGTTCATTATTTGATGCATTCAACATTCATGACATTTGTAATGCAAAGCAAAGACATGTTCGAGCGGGTGGGAGTGAGGCCAGTGAGGGAGATACAGAGAATAGGGAGGGGATTCCCCTCTTTTCGTCTATTCCCAGCCATCCCCACACCTCCCAGTCCCACCCCATCCAAATTCAAATGTTATGTTTCTTCGTTTGATAAAGTACACTGGATTAGTCTATATATGCAAATTCATGACACTTCTGCTATTCGCGCCCAGAGTACACAACCATTAGTCTAATCTAGACTAGACTAGACTAGACTAGGTCTGTTTCCCACGGAATCTATGTCGCGAGCTGCCAGTGTGGGTCAACACAAGTGGGTGTGCTGAGAGAGACCCGAGCATCACGGCAAAATGAGGACACGGCAAGAATAAAGAAAGAAAAAAACAACACAGGGACAACTGCTTGTAAGGATCCGATACAGCAATAAAACTGACATGGTACAGAAAAATGGACTTACATTTGCAAGCACCGATAATCCCACAGGACAAGACACCTGCTTGCTGATCTCAGCTATGTGAATTGTGTCATCAAATAGCCTACTGGAACCGAAAAATGGTCAGCGCTGCACTGCTTTCGCTTCCACACATAATTATTTATGTTCCGGTGTGCGCGCGCAGCGGCTGCTGAGGTCAGCTTCCTCGTATTTCTATCGCGATTTTACTGGGAATGCATTAAAAAATTATTAATTTTCATAATGTATAGTCTTAATTTGTTTGTTCGTTTGTAAGTTGCTATTGCTTGCTAGAATAAAACAATAGCACTGCCGTTGCTCTTAATTATGCTGCTGTTGCTACTGTCGTTATTGCAACTGCTGCTGTTGTTTTTGCGTGAATGTTCCTGTTGTTTTTGTGTGCTGAAGTGGCGGCCAAGTGGATATTTTTATCGTTTCTTTTTTTTTTTTTAATGTTTCTCCGCCGATGAATGGTACTGTAAAATAATTTGTGAAAATGAAGATACTGAACCAGTTTCATCTATAGTTAGCCCTAACTTGCCTACTAATTTTACTCACTTATGACAAAAACACGCCGCTGCTTCGAAAATTCATAGTTGTTTTTCGTGTTATTGTTGTTATCATTGTTGTTGTTGGTGGTGGTGTTGATGTTGTTGTTGTTGTTGTTGTTGTTGTTGTTGTTGTTGTTGTTGTTGTTGTTGTTCATCTTGTTGTTGTTGTTGTTGTTGTTGTTGTTGTTGTTGTTGTTGTTGTTGTTGTTGTTGTTCGTATTCTTATTCTTAGTTCGTTCAAGATTGTTTTTTATAAGTACTAGCCAAAACAGTTCAAATCAAGCTTATTCAGACTTATTCATCAAAACAGAGACAGAATTTGCAACAAAAAAACAGCAGAAAATTGTAGGCTACAAATCTCTGAAGCAGTTGGGCCGTAATAATTTTAGCTTTTAATTTGTTCTTTGTTAACTTCGGAGATATTTTGTTACTCGTCTTGCTGATATAACTTTTCACTATAAACATTATATTAGTAACAAGAGAGCAGGATGCCCATCTCCTTTCAAAGGCTAATTTGGTATCAACAAACAACAGTGTATGTTTGTATGAAACTGTCTATATTCGGGGCAAAACGCAATTCTTTCTCCAAAGTAAAAAAACATCGACTCTTTTTACACTGGAACGTCCCACATCCCTGCACCAAATGGAGTTTCTCAAGTGTCTGATATTGAGTTCTGACGTACGTGCGCGCACGTGTGTTTACAGAATTATAGTAAACAATGAAGATGAGTTTATGAGCTTATCTAAGGTCTAAGGGGTCACTTTGTTGATAGAAGGAGTTTCGCCTCTTGGCAGGTGCAAGACTCTGGGAATGGGAGATCATAACGCATGTTTACAGGTGAAAAACTACAAAGCCTTTTGCTTGCTTGCTTGCTTGCTTGCTTGCTTGCCTGCTCACTTGCTTGCTCAGTTGCTTGGTTGGTTGGTTGCTTCCTTGCTTGTTTGGCTAAAGTTTCTTTCCTAGCCTCGAATCCTTCATATTCAAATATCTCCCTCCTCCCCATGGCCAATATTCTGATTTAATAAGGAAGTCATGTATTTAAAATTGCATGCTCTTATGCCAGATACGGTTGGCATATTGATAACCTCATATCACTCATATTGGGGCTCAAGTGGGACACAAGTTTCAAGTTTCAAGTTTCAAGCTTCAAGCTTCAACTTCAAGCTTCAAGTTTCAATTTTCACGTTTATTTATTTAGGCGAAATCCAACCAATATAACATCACATCAATACAAAAGAATGAATGAAGAAAAACCAACATATATTTTATGTACAACTGTCTCTTACATTTAAACATTGACATTTCTGTCTCTTTCCCTCTCTCTCTCTATCTCACTATCTCTGTCTCTCTCTCCCACTAACTTTCTCTTTCCCTATCTCACACACTTTCTCACTCACTCACTCACTCACTCACTCACTCACTCACTCACTCACTCACTCACTC
>JAWQUT010000294.1:309488-326988 GCA_033807755.1 Ellobium chinense | reverse complement strand
CTGCTGTTATATTTCTTTTTCTTTTTCTGGCCCTCAGATCCCTATTCACTTGTTGTTCCTTGTATGTCTTTTATTTTAATTGTCTCTCTCGATAGAGTGCTCAGACACGAAACGTTGAGCACTTTTACAAAATTATATTTATTATATATTTTTCAAAAGCATTGTGTCAAAACTGGACAGAATCATATTTAACTTCAGTATCATCATAATCATCTAATTATTATCATCATCATCACCATCATCATCATCATCATCGTCATCATCATTACCGTCATCATCACTATAGTATCCGTGTGGGACTAAAAAGTGAGCAATTCCAGTAGAAGAGTCGCATCACTTACGTAAATTTCTGAAAAACTGTAATTTGACAGCCAGTTAATTTTGATTGTTTCAAACAGAGGTTGGTATTTTTATTACATATTAACCAAAGCTATTTTTTCAGAAATTGAAGTAGTTGATGTGTCATTCTGTTGGAATTGCCCAAACATGAATCACCAAATATATAAGTGAGTCTGCACCATACATCATTATAATTACAGATGGAATGAACTGCATGTAGATTATGTATATCAATCATACTGACAAGGAGAAGCTGACTCTTATTATTTTCTCAGGCCCCTTTTATACTGTGTGGAATTATCTTTAAAACTAAATATGATTCTGTCCCGCGATGACTCTGCCGCGCCCAACGACCTAAAACTTTTCGAAAATTGAAATGGATCTATTAAAAAATAGTCAACGTTTTGTGTTTAACATTTTTTTCAAGACTGATAATTCAGATATTAGGTACAAAGAAAGGCAAGTGAATCCAGCGACATTATCATCTTCATCATCATTGTCATTTTCAAAATAGGAGACACTCTCAAACTGTGCATTTGAAAACAAAAACTTAATTATTGGCTCCCAATTTTATGTCTCGGTAGTTCTTCCTCAGGGAGTAATAAGAAACAACATTATCATCATCATTATGTATAGCATTATATATTATAATTAATGTCTTAGTGAGTGTTTCAGACTGTATATTGTATTGTTGCCTATATTTCGCTGGAAACGGTACCGATGTGCCTTGTTCACAGTAAAGTCTTATCTTGTTGTATCTTATTTTATCTTTTCTTATCTTATCTAATCTATAATCATCATAATCGTTATCCTTATTGTCATCTTCAAATAATCTGCCAACAACACAGTTATCTATGTTCAATTTGTGTAATCCTGCGCAGGCCATAGCAGTAGCGGAAATTCCCGTTTTCAGCAACAAATCCTCTGATGACATGTGCAAACCTTTCCTTGATCTACTGGACAAACACATACAAGCATGCACGGACGTGTTTCAGTATATAAACCGCATCTTTGGTGAGTTCTGAAATCCATTTCATAGCAATCATGAAGCACTTTCTATTGTATCGGAGTCGTTGGTTCCAGTTTAAACTGATGAATACAATTGTTAAGTTCCTTGTTACTGAATTAGAGAGACGCTACAAAAAAATTCAAATTAGTTAAAGGCCCGCCTGAGGAGGCATGATATTAGTTTTCACTAATTTGAATTCAGTCCTACGTTTTCATATTAGAACGAACATTTTTTTTTTATAAATTTCACGAGTGCAGCATGCGTAGTAACTTTATACTTTACTAGCTAAGTGTCCATCCGAACCCTGGGGTTTAAAAAAAAAATGTTTCACAAAGGGCTTGTATTTGAAGCACATAAGAACATCCATCTAACTCAATTAGAGTCAACGGTCAGTTGTAAGTATAAAGATGCCATGTTTTGTCCATGTTGGCTGTGTAGGGTTTTACGCGCCTCATTAACTTATCCAGGGGCCCCAAACCAAAGTACTTTATACACATATTTTTTCATTCTTCCTTCAAATTTTCACACAAAGAAAAATGCCCCTAACCCAACCAGATTTTGAGAACTAAAGCAGGGCATCAGCCTGCCTAATACTTTAGGCCTTTTTACTCAGTAAACAAGGTAACCTTACCCATCTAGCAACAACCACACAGTTTATACCTGAGTGGCTAAATCTCACCTATTCTGAGTCTACAAATGTATCTACACCTATCTAAGCCTTTGAAATGAATGCAAATCCAACCTCTTTCCTCTCCCTATGGCAAATTTTCTGATTCTATAGGGGCTATTTAAATTTGCATACCAAAATGCCAGGCACTATTGGCATCCTGCGTTTGTCTACCAACGGTAATGATCAGAAAGAGCAGCTTTAAGATTACAGGAGCCAAACTATAAAAGCCTCTTTGAACCGTTTAATAAAAATTTTCTTCTCGAACCACAGGAACATTCTGAGATGGCCAAGGCTAATCGTCAGGTCTGGTGCCACCACTGTGCTCAAAATATATACTGTTTACGGTGGTGGTTCTTCATTTAGATTTTTAACAGTTTTAATTTAGATAAAAAATGGTTAAAAATTTAGTCACAGATGAAAATCGCTGTTTACAAATTCAGGACTGAATTTCACCACGTTTGCGGTATGATTTCATGTTATGCTATTATTCCTACACCGTCTCTTCAGAGGACAGATTTTATATTCTGCTATAATTTACTCTGATAGTCCATTTTTTAAAAACAACAATTAGGCTTCTGCAACCTTAAGTGTCTTATCAAGCCTTGCCTCTCCGTTCAAACCTGGCCTGGGAAGGAAGTGGGGTGAATGTCTTTACTTATGGCGGATTATATATGGCTATAACTAACCAGCCGGGATTTTCACAAGAAAATGCTTCATGCGCCAGATTTGGTAGGGTGCCAAAGAGGTATTGCCAGAAAATTATCTGAACAACCCAAATATGCCTACATTTTTAAACTTACTTAAATTTAATGACACAAAAGTATTAGAAACACTAAAATTCTGTAAACTAATAACCATTATAATGAAAGCCTTTAGACAGTAACATTTTATTTCGATTCTTTGTATAATAAATAAAATGTAGTGCCCTTATGGGATTAGTGTTGCTTTTAGTATATTTATATCCACCGATGTCATTATCATTTGATCATGCTGTTAAATGTTGCTCACTGTTAAAAAGTGTTAACTCTCGTAGCGCGAGGCTGTTTGGGTCCAGCCTCCAGCTGACAGCGTGACTATTGTTACGGTCAATGACCATCATACATGTTGTTTGCCGGCCGGTGAGGTGACACTGGGGTGCAAAATTCTACCGCAGCGCTCAGAGGTCGGAAAGGGGATGCGTATATATTTTATTGCCTCATTTAAGTGAAGCGAGCCGACGGTAGTATAAGGTTACATACGTCAAATTCTTTTTTCTATATTTTACTATGTACTGTCCGTTGCCGTCACTCCAGCCCAAATTTTTGTTGGCTATTCCCACTTACCAGTTATGGAGAAAAGCATCTGATCTAAAAAAAAAACAAACCTTATTTTTAATAGCCCCTGACAAAAAAAGGTTTTTGCTGTGTCTCCTCGTTTGACCTACCCCCATGAAAAGCCAGTTCAGGCTTCAGGCTATTTAAAGAGAACAGGGGGTTAGCTCACTGGCAGCCCCTGTCTTTTCAAACCTCTGACCCGAAATAGTACTGCTTTAACTTAACCTAAACTGACCAGGGTAGTGACAAATGTATTAGAACAGGCCACAGCTAAGGTCACTGGGCCCCTAAGAGAAAGAAAAAAATGATGTGATAAATAGATCACCCTTCCATCTAAGTCCAACCGCAGTGACCTCAATCTTAATGCACGTGTGTAACCACAAAATCCTATCACCGCATCACGAGGGTTAAATAAGTCTATTTTGTAACCACGTTTGTTAATGATCTTGTGTTGAAAGAAAGTCTCTTAAATCTTGAGTCTTAAATCTTAAATCCATAGGCGAACTCAGAAGCTCACTGCAACTGGATCAGTTCTCCCACCTGGGAGCACTAAACCCATCAGATGCCTCCACATCCATTACAAACACCAGCCAGCAAAGTTTTTCGGCAGAGCTGCATCAGCAGGTAAAGTCTGTAGACACTTGCTCTCAATGTTTATAATATAGTGTATTCATGGTTTAACAGTAAGGATACGTTTGTCTGGTCTATGGCATTTGACAAAATAGAAAGCCATGGCCTAGGCAAACCAGTCTCTAGGCAAGCCAAAATGACTGCGACAAATGCGGAAGAGACAGAAAACAATGCATTGACGTGAGTGGTGTAAACTATACCTATATCCTTGCCTCATTCATTAGCATACTGCTGATTCTTGCCACATCTTCCTCCAACACAAGGCCGTTGACAAGACGTTCCACTATCAAATTTGAAATTGTAGATGATTGCCACTATGTTACCGAGCATTTTCTTCCAGTTTTGACAAAAGACAACAGTATTATTTCTAACAAACGTTTAGTAGGTGCATATCTTTCTTTACTGTGACTGGCGGGCACAAACCAAATACGTACCCTTTAAAAATGACTTCATATAGAATAAAAGGACACGCATGTCGCGAAGCCGCATGGAATGAACAAACGTAGCCAAGATGTGCAGTAGTTTATAAATAGCTTAAGCGTGGGGAAACAGTAAAATTTCTCTCTTTCTCTCTTTCGATTTCTTTTCCTCTCCATCATTGATGTATCTAGATACCTCTATAAGATACAAGCTTCATTAGAAGCGGTCGACTTCTTTGATCAAAGTGTACCATTTCAAAGTTTATAAATCTATAGTTCCAGCATAATCCTTACCATTGCTTATACCTGATTCCAGACTTCAGGACTTGGTGCCAGCGCTTTGGACAAACTTAAAGACACAGTGATGACATACTTATATGAGTACTCCCATGAGATAAGAAAAGCTTTGGTTGAAGACATTTCGTCCCAGGTCATGGGACAACTACGAAATGTACTATGTAAGTAACTGGAGATGAGAAAGGCTAGTGTTGAAGACATTTCGTCCCAGATCATTGGACAACTACGAAATGTTCTATGTGAGTAACTGGAGTAAGAAAACTACGAAATGTTCTATGTGAGTAACTGGAGTAAGAAAGATTCTGATTCAAGATATTTCGTCCCAAGTCATTGGACAATTAATAACTACGAAATGTTCTATGTGAGTAACTGGAGTAAGAAAGGTTCTGATTCAAGACATTTCGTCCCAGGTCATTGGACAAACACGAAATCTTCTATGTAAGTAACTCGAGATGAGAAAGCCTCTGGTTCAAGACATTTTTGGCTAAAGTCATTGAACAGTTACGATAAAAATATTGGTGCCATCGCAAAATGACTTCTAAATCATCACCCCTTGAAAGGAAAAAAATGCACCATTCAGCACTTTGGTATGCAAGTACGCACATGAATCCACTGCATTCATGGTGATAAGCTACACATCATGTCATATGCATTGCATCTTTTGGAAAAAGGTAATGCCTCCCCTTAAAGAAAGCTGGTATCTGCAGCTCTTGACTCCTTTGCAGTGATGGGAAAGTTGTGATTAAATGGATTTAGGTACGAAGGCACAGTGACCTTATAGAGAATGCAATTTTATGTTACTGAAAATATTGCGAATATACAAAAGATGTGATTAAGTGGAGTTCGTCATGTTTTCTTAATACGCGAGTAACCATATAATAAAAGTAAACAAACTGAGTAGTCCGAAATTAACTCTATTAATGTGATCCACTACTCTACCTTTGTAGAGTATAGTGCACTACTGTGGTGTGCACTGCTCTATTTCTATTCAGTGTATGTTACATGCAAAATTGCGCACCAAAATGATGACCAATGCACTTCCCTTTGTTGTGGGCAGTGAGTTTAGGAAAAAGTATCGCAAACTGTAGTTGTTGCTTGGCCATCAGATTTCACACGTGTATCTGAGACACAGTAATTCACGTACTTACAGAAGCATTTTATATTTGTGAGGTTCATTCTCGTTCTGTTACTTTGAGAGACAGCCTTTTCCCTTAGTTCCTCCAAACCTTTTCTTGAGAAACACATATTAAAAACCCCTCTGTAAGTATGTGCCTCAGCGTGTCATTGATACTGTTTATCACTCTAGTACCCAATTTTTGCATATAAAATGTAGTGAATTGAAAAAGGGCAGTGCGCCCTGCAGTAGTGCACTTTATTTTTCAAGGGGAGAGTAGTGGATTGCCTTAATATCACCTGAGTTTTACGCGCCTTACATTTCACATGCTTAGGTTTGCACGACAGAGGGACAGAGGAGACAACAAGAGCAGGAGACGAAGAAACGGAAGTGAAACAACCCTATCTGGCAACCGAAAGTCCTAGTTCGCCACATACACCAAGTCAATCACAGCCAAAACAAAGTCCTCGACAGAGCCTACCTACTTCGCCTATTTGGCCAACCACACAGGGTAGTTTTCTGATATAAATTATATAATTAAACTAATCATTGTTTCTTCAAGGTTTTTTTTATTGGTATCTTTGTAGCCATCTTCCCAGATTTTCTCTTACTCTTGCTCTCTGTCTTGATGACACCACCTTTTTTTTTCATTGATCGAGTCTAACTAAAGCTATAGATCATGTTTCATTTGATTCGCTTGATAATCTTAGTTAATGTCCTCTGTTTGTCTGCTTGTCTCCATTTCTTTTTCTCTCTTTTTTACATTCCTTCCTTTCTTCCTTCCTTCCTTCCTTCCTTCCTTCCTGCCTTCCTTCCTTCCTTCCTTCCTTCCTTCTTTCCTTAATTCCCTCCTTCCTTCCTTCCTTCCTTCCTTCTATCTTCCCTTTCTCCCTTCCTATCTCCCCTTCCCTTCCTTCCTTCCTTCCTTCTTTCCTCCCTTCCTTCCTTCCTTCCTTCCTTCCTTCCTTCCTTCCTTTTCCTCTTTTTTGCCGTTCACACCAGAGGGTGATGCACTCAAGTCACTTCCTCAACGTCAAAAACAGGGACTGCCCCTGCTCCTCTTTTCCTGCTCTCCTCGTCCTCCACTCTTCCTGCATCGACCAGTTTCCTCTTCTTCTTCCTAATCGTAGGGGTTGTTTGTCATATATACATAGATTGGACAGTCATTTCTTTGTACTCTTTCTACCCAACTTATTCGTTTACCATTATTTCACATAGCCACAATCATCACCACCACTACTATCATCACCTTCATCACTATCATCAACACAACCATCATCATCGTCGTCTTCATCGTCGCCATCACCTGTACCAACAGCATTGTCATCATCGTCGTTAACACCGTCACCTTCACGAACACCATTATCACCACCACCACTACTATCACCTTCATCACCACCACCATCATCATCATCATCACATCGACGTCATCATCCTTATCATCACCATTATCATGGCAACCACCATCACCTTCACAACGACCACCACCACCACATTAACACTTCCCTTCCATTTTGTGGACCCTCACTGTTGATTACATATCTGTCTTTCCTTCTCATTTGAAAGAAAACGGTGCATTCGCTGGGAGTTTTACTTTCCCCCGGACAATTTCTTCTATGACAAACACAAGCCTCAGTAGCAATGAACCTTCACGACCGCCCAGTGCTCGGAGAGAGGGAGAGAATGCTCGGAGAGAGAGAAGGAGTACTGGGAGAGAGGAGGAGAGTGCTCGGGGAGAGGAACAAACGGTAGGTTGTGCTTAAAAGAGAGAGTACGGTATGATATACTTTGCTTTGTTAGCGTTTATTTGGTTCCCGCAATTTGACGAAATGGGTAACCACACCCCTTCTTTAGCAAAGGAAGTATCAGTGTCTAGGCAAGCCGAGATGGTTGCGTCTAATGCGGAAGAGGCAGAAAACAATGCACTGACTTGAAACTTGAGAGTAGCGTTTGCTATACTTATATCTTCGCCTCATTCATTAGCAAACAGACCATAGTTGATTCTTGCCACACCCTCCTCCGACACCTTTGAAACCGTAGACTGTGACCCGCCATGTTTCCGATTGTTTTATTCCGATAATGGCAACAGTCGTGCATTTCTAATGAACCTCTAGAGGGTGTGCACCCATCTTCACTGTGACTGGTGCGCACCAACAAAAAACGTACCTGTGATACTTCTTTTGCTAAGGACAGGACCGCCCACAATACAAGGACGGCCCCTCTCGCGACGCCGCACAGACCAAAAAAAAAATGGGGCCGTGAAGGTGGGTTAGAGAGTGGAAAAAGCGGTCAACGTGGAAAGAAAATGCGAGGAAAGGAAAAGAGAAGTACTGGTGATACAGTGCTTTGTAACAGGAAGGATATGATTTTTTTTTCTTTTTGTTTTTTTGCAGCCAAGTAAGAACATTCTGCACGTACCAACAACGTTTGTAGGCAAGTTGCTTCATTCATTCATTCATTCATTCATTCATTCATTCATTCGTTCGTTCGTTCGTTCGTTCGTTCGTTCGTTCGTTCGTTCGTTCGTTCGTTCGTTCGTTCGTTCGTTCATTCATTACTTGGTTTCTTAGTCGGTCAGTTGGTCTGTCGGTCCGTCGGTCCGTCGGTCCATTCATTCATTCATTCATTCATTCATTCATTCATTCATTCATTCATTCATTCATTGAATAAATATCGCTTTTCTAGAGTGCTTGATTGCTACCACATTTGATGATAGATCTACGCTTCCACCTCAAAGACATTATTTTATCTTATTCTTGAATTTTGGTATCCGAAGTTCTTGTTACTCATTCGGATTACTGAAAAGTTTACACATCCAAATCTCCATACAGAAAAATGCCAAGATCAATTTGATTTTGAGAACTTAAGCAGTGAAGCAGGCTATCAATATTTTAGGCCTATTCACACAGTAAACAGGGTAACCTTACCCTCTCAGCAACAACCACACACCATCTAGACCTCATCTATTCTTAATCTACAAAAGTAATTGCACTTTTCTAAATCTTCAAAATTCAATTCCAACCACTCTCCCCCTCTCTCTCCATGGCCAATTTTCTGATTTCAAGATTAACTCCCCATTTTACAAATGGGCAGGCAGGCAACGCACCAGCGGCGAAAGAATACCTAGCGCACCGAAAGGCATCATAGACGAATGCATTAGACTCCGCGAAAAAGTTGGACGATTGGCGAATCGGGCGGATTGAAAAGATCTATCGGAGATTGTATTTCGTTGCTATACACATTCTTTTTTTTGTAAAAGGGTAAAAGAAATAAAGAGGACTGATGTGTATAGTTACCTTTTGTGTATTTTTCTACAAATTTAGGTGAAAACGGCATGCTTTTACGTTACGTAGCTCTCAAGAAATCTGTGACACAAATTTGGCTGAAGAGTTTTATCAATATAGATATAGGGAATATATAAGTTGCATATCCTTGTGCTAGGTACTAGTGGCATCTTTAAATTTTCAGGCGAGGCCTACCCTCCCAGTGTTCTCTTTCACGGTCAAATTACTCACAGCTTAGAGATCCATGGGGCAATCATTCTGAAATGTGACGACTTCTACGTCTTACAAGAGGAGTGGTACGAAAAGGAAAACGGCATTTTCACTGGTGAGTACCCTCTTTTTTTTTTTGTTTTGCTTCAGAAATTGAGCGTGACCTTCGAGAATATGGTCAGAGATGTAGGTCTCTGCATGCCAGTGAAATTGTAATATCAATGTAAGAGGTTAGAAATTAATTCATTTTGAAAAGACCTTGGTTAAAGTCAAAGTAGTATATCTGTGATGACAATGGCATTACCATCACCATTATTATCATCATCATCTACATCATCATCATCACCATCATCATCATCATTCGAAAGAAAAAAAATGACCACAATCATAGTGCAATGTGCACATTAAACTTTAGTATCCACAGATTGCAAATTTTCGAACTTCAGGTTCTCTTTAGCGAAAGGCCAAAAGAAAAACTAAAATCATCATCCTCACCACCCTCATCATCGTTATCATTGTCATTATTATCATCATCATCATCACCACCACCACTACCACGACGACGACCGCCACCACCACCACCACCACTACCTTCATCATTATCATCATCATTATTGCTCCGCATGTGTAACACTCTCTCTCTCTCTCTCTCTCTCTCTCTCTCTCTCTCTCTCTCTCTCTGCTCTGCCCCATACAGCACCAGTGACAGGCTCATACAGATTCTTCGTGGATATAAAAGCCTGGTACAAGCAAAAGGAGGAAAAGAAACGATCAACCTGCATGTTCCGTTGGTCCAGAAATATCGGGAAACCTTTGTCCTGGGCCAGTTGTGAGCTCATTAGTCTCTGGTGGGAGGTAAGAAGAAGATGTCATAGACACTACAGCAGCTATAATATTGTGGTGACTATGGGTCATTTTCCTAAAATGATCTCCCCTCGTTCGACATGGGGGCGCTGCAAAAGTAAAGGTATAGAATAGGAACTCTTCTGTGTTTGGAGATAATGCTATACTTCGTTCTCGCGATACCTATCTATATTCGTATTAAGTATGTACCACTTCAGACTACCGTTCCGGTAGCTTTCCAGGTTCTAATTTTTGACTTTATGGAGGGCAAAATGTCGACTTCCGTCATGACGTACTCTTTGCACCACTTCGAAACGAATGCACTGAATGCTTTAAATCGATGTCAGAAGGTGTTAGAACGCTCCAAATGTTTCAACAAGAACAATATCTGTCTGAATTCATGGATTTAAGGTTATGTTCCTTCTGATCGTGCAATTTCTTTTACTTTCTTGATGACAGCATCTTATTTGCATCCGTAGGGCGGAAACCCTGTGTCGCCATGTTGTCCAAACTTTCGGAAATCACATTTCATTTTATAATAAACCTGATGAAGAATCACATCTTTGATTCGAAAATTCGTAATTATCATCATCATCATCATCATCATCATCATCATCATCATCATCATCATCATCATCATCAGTTGCTTTCAGTTGCTCTATTTCTATTTCTGTTTCTGGCTCTCGGATATGTATTCACTTGCCTTTCTTTTTATGTCTTTAACTTGCATTGTCAGTGTTGAAAAAGAGTTTACATCGAAACGTTGACCATTTTGTTAATAAATTCATTATACATTTTTTCAGAAAGTTTTGTGTCATTGGGCAGAATCATATTTAGTTTTAATTATCATCATCATTATCGTCATCATCACTTCAAAGAATGATTTAAAAAACTAAACAGTCCCATTATGCCAACCTTTGTAATGAATTTGAAAACGGCAGTATAAGATCAATAAAAATTAATGTGCCCGACTTTTCAAGTCATTTTGTGACTCATATACACATCAGCGACACCACCACCATTACTGTTTCAGAATGATGCGAAGTCTAGCAACGCAGACGAAGAAGTTCTACTGCATGAGGGAGAAGAAATCTGCTTCATGGCCAGCACCACTATTGGTCTGTGGGAGACGGTAGCTTCTGACGTCACACTGATGATAGTGCATGCTGGGACGTGAAGGAGCGGGCGTAATGACATCAGGCGATATGATTGGCTGATATTAATAAATATGATGAACTGATGCGGGCAGATGTGATTGGCTGAAATGTTAAGAACTGGTATAACAACTGCAATATAACTGGGTAATATTATAAAGCATGAACTGACAGACTACGATTTATGGTTGGCTGATATTGTAAAAGATGATGAGGCGATATGAACTAAGAGTCTGCGATATGATTGGCTCATATGATTAAATACTCTGGACTGATATGAACTGACAGACTGCATTATGCTTGACTGATATTATACAAAGTGATGAACTGATATGAACGAAGAGATTGAGATATCGTTGACTGAAGTATAAAATCAATATGAATGTAAATTTGCACCATGTGCAAGGTTAAAAACTTTAAACCTAATGAATGTAGTCTAGTCAAAGTTGCCCTGATCGATTGTTTTGGTCCCTTCATATGGCCCCAGCTTCAGGGGATCAATATATATGAGGAAAAATGGAAACATGTGATTCACTTTTTTCAGTACTGGAATGAAACATTTTAAACTTTCTGAGATCATTATCATTCTCTCTTTTAAACGATTTACATATATAATCTGTAACTTTCGGATTGTCATCCACTGAATGAGCACATGTTGTGCAAATACTTTCCTCCACGGCACACCAAAGTCACACTATCACATTCATCAGAAGTTACCATCTCTTTCAACACCATACTCTATTCTCTGGTTCACCCATCTCCACAACTACCAACAGTTCTACCACATCTTCCATGCAGCTGCAATACCACCATCACATCAACAGGAGCAAGCATTATCCACTGTCTGAACATAGTCATCGAAAGTTAAAAAATCTCCACCAGTACAACCATGTGTACCATTTGCAGCACCATCATTACTAGTACCACCATATTCCACATTCCTAAGTCTACTCGTCCCATCTTTCCTATCACTTTTATCACCACCTCTTCACAAACACCAATCACTGATTTCCTTACTAGACCAGTCTTATTTGGTTCACACTTCACGGTTATGTCAGTTAGACCCTTTAAGTATGAAGATGCCAATGGGTTTGTTTTTTTCACTGTTGGCTATGTGAGGTTTTACACCTCTCATTAACTTATCCAGGGGTCCCATGCCAAAATACTTTCCAAACATGTTGTTTAGCTTTTCCTCCAGATTTTGACACAAAGAAAAATGCCCCTAAACCAATACGATTTTGAGAACTTAGGCAGTGAAGCAAGCTGCCTAGTACTTTAGGCCTTTTCACTAAGTAAACAGGGTAACCTTACTCACCTAGCAACAACCACAAAGCTTATACTTGAGTGACTAAACCTCACCTATTCTGAGTCTACACATGTACTTGCACCTTTGAAATTCAAATCCAACCCCTCTCTCCCCTCCCCATGGCCAAATTTCTGATTTAAAAAGGACTATTTAAAATTGCATATTTTTATGTCAGGTGCAATTGGCATCTTCATAGCTAAACAGTTACAAGATTGTGTCAAATTTTGCATTAACTTAGTGTCATGTGTTGCAAATATTTAACTAAGTTATGCCATGAATTTGCATTATATGATGGACCTAATAAGACAAGGCTTACTCGCAGCATTAAGATTTACTCTGTTTGTAGTTCAGAAATACTCTATTTGCAGTTTATAATATTTTATATCATATTACTCCTCATTACTTCAGTGACTAAACAGAGTCTAAGGTTTATGTGTTTGACTCGCGAGCTGGGCGGTTTACGCTGTAGTGTGCTTGGGAAAGACACTTCACATCCATTTCCTCAGTCGACTCAGGTGGAAATGAGTACCTGGCTTAAGAGCTGGGGGGACCAGGGCGCTGCACCCGTACCCATGGCGACCAGCAATGACTTCGTTATATATTTCATTTGTAATGTTATGTATTATGTGTATTGTTATAAGTGCTTGTATCATGAATGAGTTATATAACATTGTATGATATTATAATATAATTTTTCTACGGGGTAAATAAAATCGTATTTTCAATTTCATGTTTTTTTTTCATTTTCATTAATTGTCATGTCCTGGAAAGGCTACGTAAATCGTGAAGTGTAAATAAACTTGCTGAAATTATATTTTAATTTCCGTGTTCATATAGACTAGCTTTGCCCTGTTAAATTATGTGATATTGTTACACTTGTGTGTTTTGTTGTTTCATTTGAAATAACAAATAATTATCATACAAAAATTGCTAAAGTTGTGTAGCAACTTTGAAATTTGTATTGATTATTAAATTACGCAATGCACACCTGTATTGGGCAATTTTGGGACATTCCCGAAACACGGAATGACTCTGACCGGTTGTGAATGGTGTCTCTGTAAGGGGAAGTAAATTCTATTATCCACTGGAATGAGAGTAACTTCCGGATCAGTGAGCGGGTACTTTTGTTATCAGGGCTGACACAGATGCACGCTTGCCGTGGGAACAGAATTTGTCTGAAGGTATGAAAATACCAGTTGGCTGTACAAGATTTTATATCCCTCATTAACTTATCCAGAGGTCCCATGCCAAAATGCATTCCACACGATATATTGTTTAGCTCTTTTCTCCAAATTTTGACACATAGAAATATGCTCCAAGGCTAATTAGACTAGATTTTGAGACCTTCGGCAGTGAATCAGGCCATGTAATATGTTATGCCTATTCACACAGTAAACAGGATAACATTGGAAGGATTTCCATATGAGTGCCAGCCAGCAATGTGCTCTTGACCCATTCCAAAAAACACTCTAGAGAGGGACAATTTTGATGGCGCTGGTATGGAAATGAAGGGCTGGCTTTTTGTGGGGGATACACAAAGAAAGAAAAGTAGTTGTTTTCAAATGGGTTCAGAGGGCGCTTTCACCCAGACCCATATCAGATTTAAGCTCATTACGTGGCCCAAATTTTAAGACTGACCCAATCCTAGCAAGCCCACTGAAGTTTTGAGCTTGGTTGTTATTTGTAAACAGACCCAACTTTTTACACCGGTCAACGCCAAACCCCTCCTGTTCCTCCTAAGCATACCCTTGATCTGGCAGTTCCAGCCTGGCAAAGTAAAGTAAAAGGGACACAGTTTCCCATTAAATAAAAATTTGCCCTCTTGAGCCCTTATCACTGGAAGCAGGGCATGCCATAAGAGGGAAAAAGAGGAGATGAAAATATATAAACCCTAAGTAATAGGATCCAATAGTGAAAGTAGAATTACAGGCCTGTAACCTCATACGCCCATCTCGATGGGCATTAGGGGTAGGGATCATGTCTCAGTAAACATTAGGGTTAAGGGTCCTATTTTCGATAGGCTTTAGGGTTAAGCTTAAGGTTAGATTTACATCTAGAAGTGAGAAGACCACTGGGGAAAAATTTCCTGAACATTTGCTTCTGGATCACTATGTGTCAGGGCTAGAAGATTCTTTGCATGATTCTGTCTCTACCGGGATTTTGTCGTTATTATTTTGGTCAGACAACAATGTTAGCGGTACAAATTTAGTTTCCTTGCTTCTTTTAGGTTCCAGCATTAAGTAGTTGTACTTGCATAACACTTCATTGCTCTAATGGTGGCGTGCCAAAGATAGGAGATGTACATAAATATACAGTAATAAATAAATTTGGATTTGACAGCATAACAGACGGTGATTTCTAATGCTTTTTTAGGGAATAGGGAAAAGGCAGTTTCGGGGATAAAAATATCTTAGCCTCGCCAAGAAAATGCTGAATTTTGACAAATCAAATGCAGCTGTCTTTCAACAATGTACCACATGGTACTATATAAACTTTTATTATGATAACTTTTTTTCCCCCTCCTAAACGACGGTATCACGAGGGTTAATGTTGTTAATGGCCGGAATGCGCGTTTTTCTGAAAAGTCAGACTCTTCCAAGAAGTTACTTTTTTCCGTCTCTAAGCGTGATTAAAGTCAAATGACATCAGCTGAATACGGAGAAAAGCAAGAACTGGCACTGCGCACAAACCAGATTCAGTCACGACCAGGTACAACATTCGTTTCACTCAATTTTCTGAAAATGAAACATTCCTGAATTAGGTCTCAAACTGGCAAATCTTTTTGCCATAAATAATATACACGTATTACATTGTCCATTGCTGACATTCAAGTCCTAATTTTCGTCCGCCATTCCCACTAACCAGTAATGGAGATAAGGATAAGGATAACTTTATTTGTCCACAAAAAGAAATTTGCCTTGTTACAGTGTGCTTAAGCATCTGGGTTTTGAAAAAAAGATACTTTTAATAGACCATGACAATTAAATCGTTTAGTGTATGTAGTCATCTGACCCACTCCCATGAAAATCCAGCTGGAGCCTCAGGCTGTTTTCAGAGAACAAAGGTTAGCTCGTTGGCACGCCCTATCTCTTTCCGACCCCTGATCTCAAGCAATTCTGCTTTAACTTAATCTAAACGAGCTAGAGAGAAGTGATAAATGCATTGGCACAGGCAATAGCAAAGGTCACTAAACTGCAGGGAGGGAGGAAAAAAATGACTTATAAAGTATAATTATCCTTCTTGGCAGTAGGTTTAAACCAGTGTCAATAGTAAAGCGCATGTGTAATCTTTAGAACCCTGCCTCTTGCACAGGACACATTGTATCGGGACATCTTTGAGGTTGAGTCATGAAGGCCACTGTGGAATACTTTGATGTATCCATTTGTTAAAATTCACATGTTTTCGGGCACAGGTCACCAGTACTTTTTCCGTCGTAAATGACAAAAAAAGAAAGATATACAATGGACGTACGGGAGACACCCCCCCCCNCCCCCCCTTCCTCACTTTTACCCAAAAGAAAATAAAAAGACTTGATTGGCACTGGATATGACTCGCAGCTGAAAAAAAGAGGGCTGGAGGGTGTAAAAGAGATAGGAATCAAAGGAGTGTATGGATGACTGTCACCAATGTTTTGTTTAGTGGTGTAGGACCTACCAAATTCAAAGAATTCTACTGGGATTTCTGGGTGATCGAAATAAAATATGTCAAGAAAATTACTGGCTACGTGGAGCAGCGTGGCCGAAAAGTTGCGGCGTTCGACTCAAGATCTAAAGATTGTGGGCTCGATTCCCGACAGCGGTCGAGTTGTAAGTGCCTAGGGAAAACAATTCATCCACACTTTCCTCAGTTCACGCGTCTGTAAAATGGGTACCTGGCTATAGGCAGTGAAAGATATTGTCAGAATGCTAGTGATCAGCGCCTCCAAATGGCAGCAGCACTGTAAGCTCCCCGGGAAGCTGAGAAACTCCTAGAGTGATCTGGCTTCCTGGGGTAATAATAGTGTGAGGGCACGTGAGAGGGTAATCGCCTGGATTCGAGAGGTATAAACCGCATTATTATTATTATTATTATTATTATTATTATTATTATTATGTCCAAGTTGTTTTCTTTCTCCTTTTTGCCTTCCGCAGTGATGCACAGCTGTGACTTTAACATATTCATTGTGTCAGACCAACTTCACTGAGCATAACTATACAGTCATAGACAAGACCTGCTATGAAGTAAGTGCATACTTAGAAATGGGCATGAGTTTCTTAAACATGGGGAATGGTAGGGGATGGGGAGGGTGGATGACATTGACCTAAGGTGTGGGTAATGACAGACAAAAAAAAAACAAACAAATAAAGACTGTCTCACTAATGATATGATTGGTGGAGAAATTAACTTTTTGACACATCTCGTCTGTTATTCCCACCCACCCCCTTCCCCTCCTCCCCGCATCTTACCTCCTCCAGTAATGTATATATCAGTGTTCGCTTAAGAGAATAAGTGAAAGGAGCACTCCCTAAGAACCTGTACGTTTTTGTTTTTTTTTAAATTTTCTTCTGTCTAATCCAAAACTAAGGAATTCTTCCTTCTGCATAGGTGATGGGTGGATGGATGGATGGATGGATGGATGGATGGATGGATGGATAGACGGACGGACAGACAGACGGATGGATGGATGGATGGATGGATGGATGGATGGATGGATGGATGGAAAGACAGACAGACAGATGGATGGATGGATGGATGGATGGATGGATGGATGGATGGATGGATGGGTGGATGGATGGATGGATGGATGGATGAATGGATGGATGGATGGATAGACGGACGGACGGACAGACAGACGGATGGATGGATGGATGGATGGATGGATGGATGGATGGATGGATGGATGGATGGATGGATGGATGGATGGATGGATGGA
>JAWQUT010000294.1:290816-309011 GCA_033807755.1 Ellobium chinense | reverse complement strand
GTAGGGATCATGTCTCAGTAAACATTAGGGTTAAGGGTCCTATTTTCGATAGGCTTTAGGGTTAAGCTTAAGGTTAGATTTACATCTAGAAGTGAGAAGACCATTGGGGAAAATTTCATGAAAATTTGCTTCTGGATCACTATGTGTCAGGGCTAGAAGATTCTTTGCATGATTCTGTCTCTACAAGGTGATTCACCGGGACTTTGTCGTTATTATTTTGGTCAGACAACAATGTTAGCGGTACAAATTTTCCTTGCTTCTTTTAGGTTCCAGCATTAAGTAGTTGTACTTGCATAACACTGCATTGCTCATATGGCGGCGTGCCAAAGATAACAGATGTTCAGAAATAAATTATTTTGGATTTGACAGCATAACAGAAGGTGGTTGCTAATGCTTTTTTAGGGAATAGGGAAAAGGCAGTTTCGGGGATAAAAATATCTTAGCCTTGCCCAGAAAATGCTGAATTTTGACAAATCAAATGCAGCTGTCTTTCAACAATGTACCACATGGTACTATATAAACTTTTATTATGATAACTTTTTTTTCCCCTCCTAAACGACGGTATCACTAGGGTTAATGTTGTTAAAGTCAAATGACATCAGCTGAATACGGGGAAAAACAAGAACTGGCACTGCGCACAAACCAGATTCAGTCACGACCAGGTACAACATTCGTTTCACTCAATTTTCTGAAAATGAAACATTCCTGAATTAGGTTTCAAACTGGCAAATCTTTTTTGCCATAAATAATATACACGTATTACGTTGTCCATTGCTGACATTCAAGTCCTAATTTTCGTCCGCCATTCCCACTGACCAGTAATGGAGATAAGGATAAGGATAACTTTATTTGTCCACAAAGGGAAATTTGCCTTGTTACAGTGTGCTTAAGCATCTGGGTTTTGAAAAAAGATACTTTTAACAGACCATGACAATTAAATCGTTTAGTGCATGTAGTCATCTGACCCACTCCCATGAAAATCCAGCTGGAGCCTCGGGCTGTTTTCAGAGAACAAAGGTTAGCTCGTTGGCACGCCCTATCTCATTCCGATCCCTGATCTCAAACAATTTAACTTAACCTAAACGGGCTAGAGAGAAGTGATAAATGCATTGGCACAGGCCATAGCAAAGGTCACTAGACCTCTGGAAGGGAGAAAAAAAATGACTTAAAAAATGTATGCCTCTTAGCAGTAGATTTAAACCAGTTTCAATAGTAAAGCGCATGTGTAACCTTTAGAAGGTCTTTGAAACCTATTGTTTTTTCTTCTTTTGGCCCTATTAACATTTTGTGTTATTCTACATACACCACTGTGATTTCTGGAAATTTCTTCCATGGAAGTTAAAGTACTTCTTTTGCCCGATCTATTAACGGGAAGAAAAATGGGGGTCAAAGCCAAACATTTTTCACAAATGTCTTTCGAAAAAGGTCACCCCCAATTCTGATTTGGTCCCCAATTTGTCATTTGGCTGGTTTTGACCGCGTCCGAATACATAGGCCTATACCCTTTATTTTTGTATCTAGAAGGCTTAAATTGTACTTGAAACTTCAAAATTGAATGCTTTATTTAGATCACAGGTCATTTTACATAATTATTCTACACCCTGACACTGGCTGGCAGGGCTCTCCAAAAGGGGGATTTTTATATACAAGCGGATTAATTGGGTCGTACACAATGAGTGATTTGTCTCTCTAATAGGTGTCAGAAACCTAGAATCCTGTCTCTTGCAAAGGAAACATTGTATCAGGACAACTTTTGATGTTGTATCATGAAGGCCACTGTGGAATACTTTGATGTATTCATTTGTCAAAATTTCATATGTTTTCGGGCGCAGGTCACCAGAACTTTTTCCATCGTAAACAACAAAAAAAGAAAGGCATAAGGACAGTGGGCAAAACATACGGGATCTATCAAATTCGAAGAACTCCACATGTCAGGTTTATAATTTCCAATTTCTGGGTGATTAAGAAAATTGCTGGCTACGTGGAGCGGCGTGACTGAATGATTGCGAGATCCAAAAGTTGTGGGTTTGATTCCTGACCGCGGTCGAGTTGTAAGTGCCTAGGGAAAACAATTCATCCACACTTTCCTCAGTTCACGCGTCTGTAAAATGGGTACCTGGCTATAGGCAGTGAAAGATATTGTCAGAATGCTAGTGATCAGCGCCTCCAAATGGCAGCAGCACTGTATACTCCTCGGGAAGTTGAAAAAGTCCTACAGTGATCTGGCTTCCTGGGGTAATAATAGTGTGAGGGCACGTGAGAGGGTAATAGCCTGGATTCGAGAGGTATAAACCGCATTATTATCATTATTATTATTATTATTATTATTATTATTATTATGTCCAGGTTGTTTCCTTTCTCCTTTTTGCCTTCCGCAGTGATGCACAGCTGTGACTGTAAGATATTCATTGTGTCAGACCAACTTCATTGAGCATAACTATACTGTCATAGACAAGGCCTGCTATGAAGTAAGTGCATACTTAGAACTGGGGATGAGTTTCTTAAACATGGGGAATGGTAGGGGATGGGGAGGGTGGTTGACGTTGATGTAAGATGTGGGTAATGACAGACAAAAAAAAACACCATAAAGACTGTCTCACCTATGATATGGTTAGTGGAGAAATTAACTTTTTGACACACCTCTTCTGTTATTTCCCTCTTCCCCTCCTCCCCGCGTCTTACCTCCTCCAGTTATGTTATATCAGTGTTTGCTTGAGAGAATAAATGGAAGGAGCACTCCCTAAAAACCTGTACGTTTTTTTTTTTAATTTTCTTCCGTCTAATCCAAAACTAAGGAATTCTTCCTTCTGCATAGGTGATGGGTGGATGGATGGATGGACAAACAGACAGATGGATGGATGGATGGATGGGTGGATGGATTGATGGTTGGATGGATGGGTGGATGGATGGACGGACGGACGGACGGACGGACAGACAGACAGACAGACGGACGGATGGATGGATGGATGGATGGATGGATGGATGGATGGAAAGACAAACAGACAGATGGATGGATGGATGGATGGATGGATGGATGGATGGATGGATGGATAGAGGGAGGGACACACAAATGACAGTACATTCAATCCTTCGAATCACAAACCCTTACGCCATCTCCACCGTCTCGTCTACTCCACAGCGATAGCAAACAAGTAAGAAACCAATCACTGCTCGGTGTCAGTCAACACCCCGCCTCCTTTTCCTACCCTCCTGATTGGCTGTGGTGGCAAGCCGTGGCTGTCATTCTTCCTCTAGCCGTGCTCTCATTGGCTCAACACATCGCTGTGCTGTACATCTATAGCAAAGACGTCAGACTGTGCGAACACCACGCCTTCTACGTGTTGAACTTGTCTTCGTGTGATTTCATTTTGTGTGGGTTTAGTATGCCCGTGTACATATATTTGATTGTGAGCAGTGGTGAGGAATATATTGGTGAGTAGTGTGAGTCTGTTTCAGCAGTTGTTCTTTGACCATGATGGTGGTAGTATGGTGAATAGATAATTTTGGTAGTGGTCGTCAAAAATGGTACAATTTGCTGTGGCAGTGTTGGTGGTTGATCTTTTTGTTGTTGTTGCAACAGTTGGTGAAGGTGTTTGTGAAAATGATATGTTAATTCATATGTGTGAGCAGTCGGGAAGTGTGTTTGGGTCACGGGTGAACACTAGGTTCGCACGTGGAAGTTAGGGACCGATTCAGGTAGGTATTAAAGAATTAAATTGTTATGAAGTTAGCCTCCATGTAGTGTAGTGGTAACACGTTCAAACTTGCAAGCTGGAAGACCCTGGTTCGATCCCCGGCAGGGACAGAAGTTTTCTAGTGTAGGTTTTTTCGGGCTCGTCTTCTCAAAATTGATCATTCACAGTAATTTGGTATAATCCCTGGTGATACACTTCCTTAAAATAATATGTAACATCTAAAAAATTATCCGACTTAGCTCACATTCCTCCCCCTTAATACTGAGTAGAGAATACAAACCTATATTGTATTGCCTTTCCACCAGGTTACATATAATTAGTGATTGCATATATGTGCCCATATAATTGCAACTATGTTTTCCAGGCAACTGGTAGGCCGAGGGATAGAGCTTTTGTCATTCGGCGATAAAAAATCTGTTTTAATTCATCGTGTCGGCAGGTTTCTACTTTTTGTTATTGTTGTTGTTGCTGTTGTTGTTGTTGTTGTTGTTGTTGTCGTTGTTGTCATCGTCGTCTTCTTCGTCGTTGCGGCTGTCATTGTTGCTGTTGCTGCTTTGTCGTTGTTGTTTTTGTTGTTGTTTTTATTGTTGTTGTTGTTTTGTTGTTGTTGTTATTGTTGTTGTTGTCGTCGTCGTCGTCCTTGTTGTTGTTGCTGCTGATGTTGTTGTTGTTTTAGAGTTTTTAAAAGCCACGTCTTATCTGCTTCCTACTGTACCGTTAGCCCGGCAACATACAACCATCAAGGCAAATGATGGAACATGTCCCATTGTATGAGTCTGTACTATAAGTGCTTTGGTGTTAAATTCTTTTCTATACCCAGGTCTCACTGCGTGCACTTTTGTCATCATCCTGAACTACATTTCCACTGACGTGTTTCCGATTGTCCTTTTGTTCTACGTGATAGAGTCCTACCGCAGGATCTATATGAAAGACGTCTCGTACCATCTTGTTATGTTTACATCGGTAAGATGAACCTGTAAGCCCTCGAAATCCACGAAACGTTTGTGCTCTTCGAACCCTTCTCCCCAACCCCAACGCCCAACCCCACCAACCCCCGATTCACCCAATTCCAGCTGCCGCCCATGATAGATACAATTATCACTATGCAAGTGCCCTGATGAACAGCCTTTTTTTGTTCATTTAAAGAGAAATAGAACAACCATGTTATATTAAAAGTTAATTGAGAATTTGCGCATTTACGATGGGATCTTCTGCCATCGTAATAATTACATTAACTCTTCATGTTGAACGTTGCTGACGTACATTCAGCGCCAATGCACTAATGTTATTCTCACTATGGTAAGAGATCGCATAGTTAATGTGCAAACACACAATTTTGATGAAAAGCCATTCCCATTTATAGTAAAGCTAATACAATAGACTGATCCCAGTGTGCAGGAAATGGAAACAGTTCATTTTTTTTCTTTCTAAGTGAAAAATGAGAGACGATGAAGATTTCGGAAGAAAAAAATATTGAGCGTTCTCTTGCGGGTAATTGAGAACATATGCAGTAAAGTCAACTCCTCTTTATCACAAGTCCACGGGGACATGGAGTAGGTTGCTAGTAATAGGAGGTGCAATTATCCGACACTTTTTATATAGAAGCGTAGCATGTTATTATGTGGGAAATGTTGTCATAAATTAAAAGTTGCGATTATCCGAATTACTTTTAAGCAAGTGAAAGATAGNGAATTCTTTTCTATACCCAGGTCTCACTGCGTGCACTTTTGTCATCATCCTGAACTACATTTCCACTGACGTGTTTCCGATTGTCCTTTTGTTCTACGTGATAGAGTCCTACCGCAGGATCTATATGAAAGACGTCTCGTACCATCTTGTCATGTTTACATCGGTAAGATGAATCTGTTACCCCTCCAAATCCACAAAACGTTTGTGCTCTTTGATCCCTTCCCCTTCCCCCACCCCCATCCCACCAACCCCCGATTTACACAGTTTCAGCTGCCGCCCATGATAGATGCAATCATCACTATGCAAGTGCCCTGATGAACAGCCCTTTTTGACCATTTAGGGAGAAGTAGAACAACTATGTCATATTTTAAAGTTATTTGAGAATTTGCGCATTTACGATGGGATCTTCTGCCATCGTAATAATTACGTTAACTCTTCATGTTGAATTGAACGTTACTGAGGCACATTCAGCGCCGATGCACTAATGCTATTCTTACTATGGTAAGAGATCGGATCGTTAATGTGCAAACACATAATTTTGATCAAAAGTCATTCCCATTATAGTAAAGCTAATACAGTAGACTGATCCCAATGTGAAGGAAAAGGAAGCAGTTCATTTTTTCTTTCTCAGTGAATAATGAGAGACGATGAGGATTTCGGAAGAAAAAAATATTGAGCGTTCTCTTGCGAGTAAATGAGAACATATGCAGTAAAATCAACTCCTCTTTATCGCAAGTCCTGGGGGACATGGAATAGGTTGTCAGTAGTAGGAGGTGCAGTTATCCGACAACTTTTATATAGAAGCGTAGCATATTATTATGTGGAAAATGTTACCATAAATTAAAAGCTGCGGTTATCCGAACTGCTATCAAGCAAGTGAAAGATAGGCAACTTCTCTTAGGCGGGAAGCCAGGCAACTGAAGGTCTTCAAGGGAAGACACTCCCATCTAACAAGTGTTTCGGCCCTTTGACTTCCTGACAATCTAAAGGTCTTTGGCACCTATTGTGTTTTTCTATATTCTCCCTACAAATGAATTGCAACAAGGGAAGACACTTCCATCTAACAAGTGTTTCGGCCCTTTAACTTCCTGACAGTCTAAAGGTCTTTGGCACCTATGGTGTTTTTCTATATTCTCCCTACATATGAATTGTAGAATTGTTAAAGCCCACTGTGATTTGTGCACTTTTGACCCAGAGGGCTAAAAGAACTATTCTTTCCTCATGTTTTAATGGAAAAAAAAAGGGGGGAGGTTCAATGCCCAAATTTTTATGCTAATTTATTTTGAAAAAGATCACCGGTTTTTCTCATCTGATCCCCTCATTTCTATTAGGTCAGTTTTGACTGCTTTGCAATTCCTACGCCCACCACACTTTATTTTCATATTTATGGAGCTCAAATTGTGCCTGAAATTTTGAAATTGAATGTTCTTTCTAGATCACAAGTCTTTTTACAGATATTTACACTATGACATTGCCTGGGTTAGATCTATATATTAGCGGATTAATTGGATTGTACAGAATGAGTGATTTGCCCTTCACTGGTTACCAGTCACTGGCACTTCACTGGTTACCAGTCAGAGCCAGAATTGAGTACAAGATTGCCACTTTTTGTTATAAGACCATAAATGGTAGTTCGCCTGCATACATATCGGACCTGGTAGCTGAGCACAAGCCCACTAGATCATTACGATCTGAAAATGCTTCTTTTCTCTCCATGTACCAAAAGCAAATATGAAAAAAATTGGAGAAAGAACTTTTACGTTCTCAGGGCTATTTTTTTTTTTTGGAATAAACTGCCTAAAAATATTCGTAAGGAAAATAGTCTAAGTACTTTTAAGAAACTTCTCAAAACACATTTGTTCAAACAATATCTTGATTGACCATGACAGTCTGCGAAACCAAATGTTTTTACATCTATATTGCAGTATATGTGTACAGAGTGCAGTATGCTTGGGTGTGTGAGCTGAATATTATATAATTTTATTTACTTCTCAATGTAAAGCGCTCAGAGCCTGTATCTACAGGGATGAGCGCTATATTAATGCTATGTATTATTATTATTATTATTATTATTCTAATAGGTGCCAAGAATCTATAGGGGGACTGGGCTACACTTGGGTCATGACTCCCTTTTTTTTTTTTTTGTTTGTTTTGTTCTTGGGAATGATTATCCATATGTCATTAATATTATCTTTCATCTCTCCAACAGCCATACGCTAAGAAAGGTATCTACGGAAGCTGGGGGATAGCTGTGGTACTAAATGTGCTTTTTGCCAACTGGCAAGCTCAGTATGAAAATTACTGCTATCAAGGTGTTCCGTACAGCATACATGGGCACACCGTGTATATAATCACAGCTCTTTCTTTCGCAGTCATCATATTTGTAATGTAAGTTGCTGTTCAGGATTTTTCTGCAGCTGCAGATGATGATGATATGATGGTATGATGATGATGATGATGATGATGATGATGATGATGATGATGATGATAATGATAATGATATTCATTATTTTTATGTTCCCTGATAAAGGAGACACGTCCGAAAATTTGGAATTTTTATTAAATTTCTCTTGTCATAGTTTTGAGAGTTGTTTTTTTTATTTTTGAAAATGATGACGATGATCATTTTAGTGATGGTGGTGGTGGTGGTGGTGCTGCTGCTGCTGCTGTAGTTGTTGTGCCGAAATGTGACGTTTATATTGAAAATCATTCAAAAATATCCAGTATCTCTGGGATGACCATTAATGCACACAAGACATGTAGTCAATATCCCACTCCTCCCTGCACAACCATTCAAACATCATCATCATCATCATCATCATCATCATCATCATCATTTTGCAAAACATTTATCCGCACTGGCTGTAAATAAGTAAAGCAAGAAACGATAACAATTTAACAAATTTAGTGCACAAATTTTCGGACTGGCGTCCTTCTGCTGGTGTAGAAAATAAATGAACTAAGAATGAAATGTCATAAAAAAAAAACCCAAAATACTCTGATCAATAGTCATGATCATCATCATCATCATCATCATCATCATCATCATTAGCAATAGTAGAAATAACATGAGTGGACACTATATTCTTGACAAACTTCACATGCAGAATGAATTCTGATTTTGAGAACGTTTTTAAACTCGTGGTTTTTAAAGGATAAGGATAAGGGATAAGGATAACTTTATTTGTCCATAGAGGGAAAATTGCCTTGTTACAGTGTGCCTACAAAGCATAAATATCTGTGCAAACACACACACTCCCTCGCTATCTCATAATACACATACACATACTTCCACACTCACACCCATAAGCAACCACGAACACACACATATGTAATAATACATCCCTACACACACACTATCGGTTTACATAGTCTCTTAAATTGGTCTTAATACTTCTATTTAATTGTAACAAGTCTTTTCCAACTATCACCTTAATACTCATCTCAGTGTTCACGCACTTTACAGAAATCATCTCACTTCTATTCACGCACATTACGTACTCGGTTCACTTATATCCGCACTATTCGCAAATCCATTCCCTTGTGTTTACACACTTTACATATTCGGGTCTCCGCCGTGTCGCACATTTTACAGTTTCAGTGCCCCCATCTTGAGAACACAGTATTGTTCCGGATACGTCTGTCGTCACATCTGTTGTTGTCAGTGCTGGAGAGCTGTATCTGCCGACAGTTCCTCTAGCCTCATCAAGGATGCCAAATTTATGTAAGATTGTAATCAATAATATTACTGATAGTAGACTTATAATACAGTTTACTCCGCTTAATCACAATCCGGGTAATGGCATTTCCGCTTAATCGCAAGACTTCCCCCCTCATCAAAATAGTCTATTTCTGTACAAAAGTCACTGGATAATGGCAACTTTTTTTAAAAATTACATTTTATTTAAGTCTTCTCACGAGGAGTTCCAATTAATCGGAGTTGACTGCAGTATAGTAGAGTCCAGTTAATTGCAACTCACCTCGGGAACATGGGAATTTGCTAAAGGGGTAGATATTTGCTTCACAGTTCATAGTCTATTAAATCCACATTATTTTTGATAAAATTTAAACCATGTATATTAATTCCTTTCGCCCGACAGTTTCTACAAAAAAAACAACACACAACAAAATGCTTGAATGTCGAGATTTTTACCTCGTACACGTCTTCATTAAAGTAATCTTATCTTATCTTATCTTATCTTATTATTCGTGCTGCGTGACGTCAAAAAGCGAGATAGGCTAGGCGACGATTGGTTGGGACGGTTTGCGCATGCGTCCACACCAATCACTCTTCTTGCTTAAAGATGTCAAACAGCTCAGTAATGGCGGCGTACGCAGGATGATAATCCCAACATTGCAGCGGTGTTTTCTCAGGAATAGTCAGACGGAGAGAAACTGTGCGCAGTTTAAAGTTTTTGACAAAATATGTGGATTTTTTTAAGACTGTGAAACAAAGATCTACCCCTGTCCCTTTAAGATTTAACAGTCTTGATGATTCAGTTACTTTTATAGATGGACTATATCATTCTGCTGTCTGAAAACCCTTGTGATTAAGTGGAGGTTGCTATAAAACGTATTGCGATAAAGCGGAGAAGATTGCCATAATGTGATTGCATATCATCGCCTCGGTGCAGTAACTCCCTTAATGCACATTGTGTTCCTTCTTTCATTCCATTTATGCGTCCATTCACTGGTTCCTTCATTCATTCATATGATTCATGAAAGTACTTTCTAATGGACATTTGTTTTCCTCATCCCACATAATAATATATTATATTCGGTGCATTAGCTTCGCCAAATTTTTTTTAACCTCTCACTCATTCTCTGTCCTTTCTCTCTCTTTTTTTCTCCTCCAGGCGTCACATGGAAAATTTTATCACTCATGTAAAGCATCCACCGATTATGTCAAACAGTTACAAGTTTATGACACCATTACGACATAGAGAGTGAGTGAGTGAGTGAGTGAGTGAGTGAGTGAGTGAGTGAGTGAGTGAGTGAGTGGGTGAGTGAGTGAGTGAGTGAGTGACATCAGGAAGGAAATGATGGACAGAATGTATGAGTGAGTGAAAGAATAAATGAAAAAGTGAGGGACTAAATAAGTGAGTAATATAATAACTATAATAAAAAAATTAGGATATCTTTAGTATTGACTTGGACATAATTCCATCAACGGCTCTTCATTCCTTTGGTTGTCTTGTTTGAGGCTCTCTCTACCCGTTATAAAAGAGGATCCATGGCATGAGACGTTACAAGAGGACGAAAGGATCTCTACTGAACTGGCAACACCAACAGAGGAAGAAAGTCGGTGAGAGGAAGATGGGACGGAAGAGGAGAGGAGGATAGAAAGAAGAAGAAGAAGAAGAAGAAGAAGAACAGGCAAAATGAAAAAGAAAAGAAAGATGGGGAAAAGGAGTTGGGAGATGTTAGGAGAGAAAAATGAATGAGAAAAGGGAGAAACAGAAGGATGGAAGGTAACAGAGGGAGAGGAGGAAGAAGATGAAGGAGGAGAAGAAGAAGGGGGAGGAAACAGGAGGAAGAGGAGCAGAGGAGAAGAAGAAGAAGAAGAAGAAGAGGAAGTAAAATGATAAGAGGAAGATAAAACAGAAGAGGCAGACGGAGATGAGGAAAAAGGATGAGGAAGAGGAAACGAAGGAATTAAAAAAAACCCACTAATATTTCTCCAACAACATCTACAACAACGACAACAATAACAACAACAACAGCAGCAGCAGCAGCAACAACAACAACAACAACAATAAGAATAACAACAACAACAACCACATACACTACCACTATGTACTACTACTACTATTATGTCCATCAACACAGTAACTTACTTCAACAATTACGAGAACTATTACGTTGTTGTTGCTACTTATTTAACATCTGCCTTGACATATTATGAAGAAACGATTGAAAATTGTTGATGGCATTATCATCAGTGCTAGAATTCTCTATAGCCGCTACTGTCACCACCAACACAACCATCACCATAATCACCACCATCAGTACCACCTTCACCACTTATATCATCGTGGCAATCACTACCATCCCTACAATTACCACCACCATGAGCTCTTTCATGATTGTCACAGTCACTAGTACCACCATCAACGACACCATCACCAAAACAACATCGGCACCACTTACATCACAACCATAAATCTCTCAATCATCTCTTTCCCTACCACCACCAACACCAGCACCATCATCACCATCACAATTGTAATTATCCACCATATTTCCATAGACCTGTTCATATCAGTCTATCAACCGAAAGAAGAAAAATAAAAAGACGTGGTAAGTATTTTCTTTGCACTACCCCAAAAGCCAGTTACTATCATATTAAAGGAAAGTTTCACCGTCCTACAGACCATATTAAATCATACGATAGCCTGTTTTTCCAATAAAACAGTCTTTCAAGCGTCTGTCATAATGATATAGAGCCTCTGCTGGCCTCAGACAACCCACAGGGTTACACTATCCAAAGTTCGAATTGTTACACCCACTGCGGGCATGGCGGCCATAAGCTTACGTCAGCAATATAATCTGGCCACATGGCCAAGCTGTCTAGCCAGTGCTCTGTGGACGGATGATAGCATGTTGGCATGAATGTTTTAATTCCTCTGTGAACAGTAGATATGTCAAACAAAATCATGCTGAAGCAATAAAAATGCAGAATACTTTATCTGGCTTACACTATCAATGAATTTGGATGAGCAAAACCTTAATTAAAAGCTGAATAATACATTGTCAGATAGAGGTGTCTGTAGCTGCTTGAACTTAAGTGACGTCGTCAATTATGCCACAAGCCGCTGCTGATCGGGAAGGGGAATAATTCTGGATGCAAGGGCCAAACCCGGTAACTCTAGCTCTCCTAACTGCGTCGTATTACATTTGCGCACGGTAACAGAACAATGCTCTTTCTTCGCAAAATTGACTCGGTGGGCACCATAGATAATTTTCAGGGAGAAAAAAATAATGGAAAATGGAAAATTATTTTTGATGTGCGTGTCCTTTAAAATAGAACAAAGCAAGTATCCGAGACAGTAAACACTAAAAGTGGCTATTATTTGAAAAATGTGAAAACGTAGATGGTTGCAGCTATGATGGTACCGAGTTCTCTCTTGTGGTGACGGTAAAAGACGTCACATCTCTAACAAACCTCTAGTAGGTGTGCACCCTTCCTCACTGTGACTTGCGCGCACCAACCAAAAACGTACTTCTTACACCTCCTTTGCTAAGGACCTTTCACAGATTACAAAGACGGCTCCTTTCTCGACGCCAAAGGACCAAACAAACGCAGTCTTACACTGGAGGCATTACAATGACTCCAGAATAGACGAAAGCACTCCAAACGCTTGAAGAAAGAGGATATTTATCTATATAAACTCACAGATTTAAGGTCACGCTCCTTCTGACTATCCAAATGGTACACTTGCTTGTCCACGGCATCCTACTTGTTTCCTTCCCTACGAACATCCCATGGAAAGCCCACGTCGCTATGCTGTCCAAAGTTTCGAAAGTCACTGGGCTACGTTTGTCTGGTCCCTACCGTTGCGCGAAATGGGTGATCCTTTTATTCTGTGGGCGGTTATAAACAAAGAAAGTATCAGTCTTTAGGCAAGCCAAAATTTTTAATGGCTGGGGTTGATGTGGAAGAGCAAGAAAATAATACACTGACTTGCAAGTGGTGTTTGCCATACTTATATTTCTGCTGCATTCATTAATATACCTATCACCGATGACTCTTGTCTCATCCTCCCCAGGCACAAGGCCATTAATTTTTAAAAAGTTCCATTGACAAATTTAAAATCCTAAACGGTTACCGCCATTTTGCCCAGCCCTCACCTCAGGTCTTCGTTAAAGAGGTCACATCTGTAACAAACTTCTAGTAGGTGCGCACACATCCTATCTATGACTAACGCGCACCAACTAAAAACGTACCGCTGACGTTTAGCCATAAGCCGAAATGGTGCATAGGATATCTTGGCTATTGGTTTTCTTACAGCAGGCAGTTACACGTAACTGTTGGTGTATGTGGGGTGGAATGGCCCATCTGGATGAGCATTAACGATGGGATCTCTCACCAGCATAAGAATTACATTAGTGGATCCGTGCTGAATGCACCCTTACTAATGCAGGAATAATGTAAAAGATCCCACTGTTAATGCGCTAGCTCTCAGGTAATATTTTCGTTTCATTGCAGATTCCGGTGTAATGCTGTCAACGTTGAGCAGCCACCTGATATCCGACGATCTACAAGTTTTCTCACTGACTGAGTTACTGCGGAGTTCTGACGGCAGAAACAGGTCAGCCAAAGACCTCTCTTAATGAGCTAGGGTGATCACGTGATTCTCGATCTCAAGCTCGCTCGTTTTGGATCGGGACAGGGTGCTTATTTCCGGTTTACCACGTTTGAATTAAGTTCAGTACAATGGAAAGGAGAGGTCTTAGGCTTTTGTGAGACAGATCAACACAAGTTCCGGAAAGAGACAAATTCCCAAAGAATCGCCGTATCACCTCGTCTTAAGCACAGAAACACTCGTGAATTGGTTTCTGTTTGTTTTGGTTCCACTCAGTTAAAAACTATCTGGTATACTGTATATGGCTGCAAATCTCATGTTGCCAGACTGTCCTATTTCATATCAACTTACCTGGAATTATACGCTGTGGTCCCTTTGCATGTTGGCAATTCAGAAATGTTTGACGGTTTCTTCTTGAGCAGGATTACATAACGTAAGGCTTTTACATCAATCAGAATATTAGCCTCACATTGCGAAACACAACAATTTCTAGCCATCTTTACTGGTCCACGGTAATGAATGTCCTGAGGCAGATTTGACTTCTTAAGACTAAACTATCCTTCGATAGTGAGTCTCTCAAATAGTTTCCAGGTGCTGCTTATATTATGTTCTCCTTGCTTTTCCGCGGAGTAAGGGGTGTCAACCAGAGCCCTTTGTGAGACCACACTTTTTTAATCTTTCGATGTTAGCCCCTGGCATACCATCATGAATCGCATCCACACAGCACCTGTTACATCTTGGCTGCTTTTCTTTGGTCCCTGTGGAGTCGGGAAAGAGGCTGTCCTTAGCAAAGTCTCAAGGCAAGCCAAGATGGCTGCGACTTATGCGGAAGAGACAGAAAACAATACACTGACTTGCGAGTGGATTTTTCTATGCTTATATCTTTGCCCCTTTCTTTAGTAAACCTACCACAATTGATTCCTGCAACATTCTCCTATGACACATGACCGTTGAGAAGAAATTCCACTAACAAATTTGAAACAGTAGATGGTTATCGCCATGTTACCGAGCTTTGTCTCCCAGTGACGGCAAAAGACATCACATTTCTATCAAACCTCTAGCGAACATGCACCATTCTTCACTGTGACTAGACTAGCACGCACCAGCGAAAATCGTACCGCTAATATTTCCATTGCTAAGAACCGCCTACAGATTTCAAGGACAACCCCATTCGCGAGGAAGCAGGGATCAAACAAACGTAACCCTATTTGGTGGAGCTAAAGCAGGTCTTCAACTCTTGCCAGTCATTACAAACCTTCCATCTTCCTTCCAGACTTGACGGCCTTCCTTATGGCAGTGGCCGGCGTTCTAGCCTAGATCAGCATTTTGTGCCAGACTTAGCGCATTTCCGGGTAAGTTGAAAGCAGCGTCACTCTCTACACTTCCCGTGTTATATGAAGAGCTTGTGCACTAACGATGGAATCTCTTACCATTGGGAGAATTGGGACGCATCGGTGCAGAATGCAGCCGTAATAGCATTCAATATAATAATATAATATAACTCAACTGTTAAATCAGACCTTTGCTGTTACATAACTCTTCAAGAGCTATTATTTTCCTCCATGAAGAATAGGCGATTTTTTTCCTTGATTTTTATACTGAAAACACCATATTCAGGTACTCAGAGAAATGGATAGACAATCATGGAAGGACAGAAAATCAAAGAAATGGACACACGTATCATTATTATTATTATTATCATCATCATTATTATTCATCGTCTTCTCTTCTTTATTCACGTATGAGGTCCCAGAAGCAGACAGCGACATTGCAAGCACTTCCAGCGGCGGCGACAGATACAAATTAAATCGCTTTACAAGAAGCAGCTCCCCAGAGACATTTGTGGTCCCTAACGATAGTGACACCACCAAAGACTTCCAATCAAAGCTGACGCCATGGAATCCGAAATCCCAGAACAGATCATCACGTAATGGCGACAGCTCTCAAAATGCCTATCACCTCATAGGGGATAGAAATCTGGACGAGCGAGGTTTAATCGGCAGTGGACAGACCCATTCAGATACTGGTGAAAGTCCGGCACAAGTTACGACAAATCAGTACTATGATGAAGGGACAGTTTCGAGTGACCCAAGTTTACAAGGACATGTGAATGTGGGTCAAAGAAATGAAAGTAAAGACTCCATCATTGACATGGAATCTACCACCGGTGATGGATCATCTCGAAATCCACAGCCGAATCCACATGATAACCCTGAACATGATCAACATCTCGTGGTTGATGACGCAGACAAGAACTACCCAAAAAAACCTGAGCAGCATCCGAGAGCGAAGCTGCGTCGTCGAGATATCCCTCGCTCATTCCATATCCGAGGTCGTCGTCTTCGTCGGTCGAAGAGCAAAGATGCAGAACGCCGGCTCAAAAAGTCTGAGAAGAAGGCTGGAGAACTGCAGCAGGATTCGCTCACAAGTCGAGCAGCGGAGCTCGATGAAGAAGCTCTCATCCACACGGGAGACAGTCTGTGTCACAAGCCGCACTTGATGACGGAACAAGCAGCCGACAAACATAAGAACAGAAGGAGGAAGGAAAAGAAACGAGGAGTGTGGAGAGCCAGACGTGTAATCAAAGATGATAATGTACCCCTCGCCATCCCGAGAAAACATAAGTATCTGGCGGCTATTTACAGTAAAAAATCTCTGCTCAACTTCCGCCAGTTGGCGGCGCTGGTGGGCATCACTGTAGTCACGTGGTTTCCTTTTTTGATAGGCGTCGCCGTCTTTCGCGGAGGCGACGCCAACAGACTCTTCGCCTCCCCCGTCCACGCATTGCTCCACATCATTGCATGGACACGCCCTTTCTTCTTTGGCGCCGCCCACTTGATGTGGAAAATACTGAAGGATTATTATTAGTGCACCTTAGGAGCTATAAAAAAGGAAAGGGGGGGGGGAGGACATAAAAGTCACGTGGTCTTACGTCATCCATAGCGACAGGAGGATCTTGCAATAACCAAGGCCGGCCATATGTCTAGGGCGACAACAACTGATTCACTCTTGTGATGCTATGGTAGACTGTAGAAACCAGTTCTCATCTACACTTCACTATGCTGATGTGACGGTAGTACAAATTCACATGCCAGCCCCGATGGTTGGATTCGGCAGTCGAATTATACAGCCTGGTGTCAGCTGATCGACCAGTAGGCAACACTTGCAACGGTCATTATCCGTAACAATGATCATGTAGCCAGCACGAAGCTGGACCAAGACGCCTCGCGTTGTTCGAGTTAATCCGCTAAGACTAGTTCTGTGAGAGTGGATTCGGGACTGGTGAATTTTTTTGTTAGGGAATCTTCACTAAGGTTAATGTTGATGCATTAAGAATGACTTGCAGGGGCCACATGCAGCTTCGTTGCCGCTCTTATCGTTTCATATAGAGCTAGATCTGGATAACAACTCCCACCCCTTGCTGAAAAAAAAAAAAAACAACTATAAGGCAGGCCTGTAGTCTAGTTTGGTTCCCCCTAACCTCTGACCTTTTGACATATACATTTCTTGGAGATGAGTATTCTCGCAGTCCGGAGCTGGACCCAGAACAGGAAACTGATAAGTATTGGATACATTCTCCTCCTCCCTGGTGCTCCGCTAACCTACATGACTACCAATACAACACATCGATAGCAGAACGTCTTTAACGGTGGTAAAATTCTCTGCGCTTTGGCTTCATCTAGTTGATAGGGAAAACATGTTACTTAAAGAAAAGAGAAAGCCCTGTTAAAAGGTAAAGATGGTAACATATTTATACCGCCAGTGTCTCCACTAAGGTAGCAGTGGCTTGTCCTCACTGACATCTGAACATATTTATACAGCCAGGGTCTCCACTAAGGTAGCAGTGGCTTGTCCTCACTGACATCTGAACATATTTATACAGCCGGGGTCTCCACTAAGGTAGCAGTGGCTTGTCCTCACTGACATCTGAACATATTTATACAGCCAGGGTCCCCACTAAGGTAGCAGTGGCTTCTCCTCACTGACATCTGAACATATTTATACAGCCAGGGTCCCCACTAAGGTAGCTGTGGCTTGTCCTCACTGACATCTGAACATATTTATACAGCCAGGGTCCCCACTAAGGTAGCAGTGGCTTGTCCAGACTGCCAAGCCGGTAAGTATCCGAAAGGCAGATTATTTATCTCAAGGTTTGACACGTCTTGGAGTTCGAATTGCATTTATTCTGTGGAGCAGCGTGGCCTAATGGTTACGGCGTTGGACTCAGGATCCAAAGGTCCTGAGTTCGATTCTCAACCACGGTCATGTTGTAAGTGCCTTGGGAAAGCATGTCATTCGCATTTTCCTCAGTCCACCCGTCTGTAAAATGGGTACCTGGCTATAGGCAGTGGAAGATATTGTCAGAATGCTAGTGATCAGCGCCTATAAATGGCAGCGGCCCTGTATGCTCCCCAGGGAGTCGAGAAAGTCCTAGAGTGATCAGGCCTGCTGGGGTAATAATAGTGTGAAGTCGCATGAGCGGGCATTAGCCTGGATATGAGACT
>JAWQUT010000294.1:276173-290015 GCA_033807755.1 Ellobium chinense | reverse complement strand
AAAAAAAAAAAAAAAAAAAGAAGGAGAATGTGTCGATGATAATGCTGATAATAATGATAATATCAGAACGAAGATAAATTAATAAAATAATGCTCACGCTCATTCCACTTTTGCCTGCGTTAATTTTTTTTTTGAATGATTTGATTTGTTAACAATATTATAATCTTTCATTTATCTTCTTTCTCCAAGTAAAATAAACGTAGAGTTCTCGACTGGTTTTGATATCCTAATTTTACAAACTATATTAGGGAACTCTCTTACTCGGACAGCGAGACAACAGAATATCTTCAGAGAAAGATACCCCCGTCTAACAAGTGTTTCGGTCCTTTGACTTCCTGACACTCTAAAGGGGCTGGGCCACGCTTGGGTCATGACTCCCAAGTGTCTTTCTGTTGATTTTTTCCCTCCCGTTTTCCTAGTAATCCAAACGTAGTGTTTTGACTCGCTATGATACTCCAATTTTACAAGCTATACCACACCTGCCTGATTGTCTTGCTTTACTTTGAGCAACAGCAAAATCTTATAATTTGACCTAGGCAAATGTGGAATGTGCGTGGCGAAATTCCCAATACCCAGGGACTCTCATATCTGGGTTGTGGGAGTCAAGGCAGTGGACGAGAAAGCCCATATGAGAAAGTTCCTAGATAATGCTGATGTCTAACGATTGTCCCAAATGTGCGTTTTCTTCTCTATCCATACTCCTGAGTTTAACCCAAGCATTTGGTGGAAGAGCCCTCAGCCGATGGTGATGTGAAAATAGACGATAAAGACAAACAAAGGAGAAATATGATGATAATTACAGCATTTTGTTTTGTTTTTTTAGCATTCTTGAAGAAGAGCCTGGTGTTCGTAAATGTGGATTTCTAGTTTTTAATTAAAGATTTATTTGTATATTGCACCACATTTGCTGGTGAATTTTATCTAACAATGACGATAATGATGACGATGACGATATGATTCTAAAGGGTTACTGGGTTTCTTGACCGATCGATAATGATGATAATGGAAATGATGTGGAAGATAAGTGTACAGCAACAAAGGTAACGAAAATAATGACAGTGTTGAAACAAGATGGTAAGAATAGAAAGGGCCGCAAGAAGGATGACGATGACAAAGGCCATGAATATCATCACAATCATGATGATACTCAGATAAGAATTATGACAGTGATAATATAATATTAGATGACGACGATAATATTGAAAATAATAGTGTTCACGGAGACGATCATGAGGATGGTGAGGATGATACCAAGGACGATGCTGTTAATGTGGCTGATGACACCACACTTGATGATGATAAAGACGACCATGGAGATGATATCTGAGAGCTTGCGCAATAACGATGGGATGTCTTACCATGGTAAGAATTACATTAACTCTGCATGTTGAACGCTACTAAGGGTGGATTCAGCACCAATGTAATTATAAAAGATGGTAAGAGATCCTACCGTTACTGCGCATGCTCTAAAATAATGAAGTGACAATAAAGCTATACTTACCATCATCTGACAAATCCGTTTCCTTGACCGAATGTTTATCACGACCAAAGAACCGGAAACGGAACATCTTCCTAGTCCTGGAATGGCCAGATTTTTGTGGACTTTTGGCCGAATCATCGTTTGGCTTTGACTGGCTCGTGTTATGATTCGGTCTCCTGTCCCTCTCTACAGTATCTCTGGGCTCACACCTATGTCAAGAGTAAGAGATGACAGTCCTTTTTTTTGTTGTTGTTCAAGATGGAAACAGTATTTTTCAACATAAGGAAGGAGAGAGCGGACACAAACAGATCCATACTCAGGATAAAGTATGGGTGGAAATGACTAACTGACTTGCGTCTGCAGACAGAAGGTCGGCCGACCTATTGCACATGTGCGGAAAAAGCAATCAGCTGTGTTTACATGATCTCGAGCGATGCTGTGTGAGTATAGGTTACCGGTAGCTTAGATTAGTCTAGTCTACATCTTTAAATTATCAGGAAATTCGATTTCTAAGCGTGCAGTCTTGTTGCAGAGTCACTGTGTTAATCAAACTGATCCACAATCCCACATTTGTCGGTAATTGCTGAGGTTTAGACTAGTCTATATTCACAGCTGACCCAACATTCATTACGCGCTGTCTATCTTATTATTTCCATATTTTGTCTGACCCGTTTTCCAATGCAAACACAGCTGATTGCTGTTTCCGCACATGCGCATTAGGCCGGCTGACCTTCTGTCTACAGACGCAAGTGTGGAAATGCTCGAGAAGACAAATGCAAAAAGAAAATACTTTAGCTAGGCTAGCTCTAAACGTAAAAGTTTTATTTTGCGTCTGGTTTTGACACAGGAGAAGGAAAACAAAAAGGAAAAACTAGAAAGAGCAACTGAAAGAAGAAATACTTTGAAAAATCTGAAAGCTCTTATGCCATAAGCAAATACCTCTCTCAGACGCTTGCAATTTGCAACAAAATAAGAACTATAGTAACTATTAAAAACATATGTGGGGAGTGAGCAGACGCAAACAGATGCTCACACAAAGTAGGATAAATGGAAAAGTGCTCAAGAAGACAAATGCAGAGAAAAAATTGGAAGAAGGAAAGAAAGTGATGTGATGGAAATCGAACCCGCGACCTTTGCGTCGGCACCCATCGCCTTGCCATCAGTTTGGAATCAGGTAGATGTCTATACACGACCACGCCGCCACTCCAAAAAAAGTGGCTTAGTGGCTGAGGTCTTTCCCCAAGCATACCTGAAGACTAACACTAATAACCCTAGGCACGAGACTCACACACACCACAAGCTTCCCTGCTCCCCTCCTCAACCAACGGCCGTTAAGCTTCAGTTGGTAGTACAGTGTACTATTAAAAACATCTACCGCATTAAGTGGACTTCCTCATTATTATGACAGGAAATATCAAACAACGAAACAAAAACTGAAAGGGCAAAATCCGTTATGTACTTCTTGAATCGAAGACATGTGAAATTATACAGGAAACGAGTTAAAGCTCCAGTGAAGTCCCACGACTTGCTTAGACGATTATATTCAAGGAGATACCCAAAAGAAGTCTTACCTAGAAGGAGAAACCACGCCCACGTCGACACGTGACACATCACGTGGTTGGTCGAAGGGTGTCAACGTTTCCCCCGTCCCTGTGACGACAGTTTCTATGAGATCATCGTGGTTGTGACGTAATTTTTGTACTGACTGAAGGTGACGTCGTAATCTGCATGTTTGGGTAGATTATTAGATTGAAATAATGATGATGATAATGATAATGATTATGATAATGATGATGATGATGATAATGATGATTAAAATTATATATTATATGGTTCTTCACAGATTCGCCATAAAACTTTAAAAACAAATATAATGAAAGCATATACAAGATAACAATGATGATGACTATGTCACTATGATGATGATAATGATGATGATGTAGTGGAGGTGGTGCCTACTTCTGTCTTAAGTAAAGAATTTATTCGAAAGAGAATTAATATTGATATATCTAATGACTATTTTGTGTTTTAAATTTTATTTTTTTTACATTTACATTCCTTGCTGATGCGTCTAAAAGCAATCAATTTTGAATGGCTTTTTTTTTTACAAAGGTACGATTGTTTCGTGGTTTTTTGTTGGGTTTTTTTTTTATTCAATGTTTTATACTAAATTTTCACAGACAGCAGTGTCGAGAAAGTAATGTTTCTATTTGCGTGAAACAAAAACCACACAACTCGAAAACTGATAATATGCACAGTTTGTAGCAGAACACTGGTGATTTCGGAGTTATCTCCCCTTAAGTGGGACTGAAAAGACAGTGCAGATGAATGCAGTCAACTTTCCAATACAGTTAGACGATTTTAGTGTTCCTTATGTCGTAAAATGACCAAGCTGATGGTGATAGAGGAGGTGGTGGTGGTGATGATGGTGATGGAGATAATGTTGACGAAGACGATGTCGATGACAATGGCTCCCTGAACTTTAAGCAGCAATAATGTGTGCATAATAAAGAAGGCAGTGAGGAAAAACCTTAAAGAGGAAGTAAAAGAGAAGATGCGAAGGCAGAACAAACTACCTGATAGCAGGGGTTATAACAGTTGCTGAAGTTTTAGATGTTGTGGTAATAGAAGTAGTAGTGGTAGCAGCTGTTGTAGCGGAAGTGTTAATGGCAGCAGGTACAGTGGTAATAGCAAAAGTAGCAGTGGTAGATATCGTGGTAGTGGTAATTGTTGTAATGAAAGTAGGATAGTAATGTTAGTTATTGGCGATACTGGTGAGAGTAGCAATAGTAATGGTGGTAGAGGCAATGATTGAGATAGAGGAAGTAATAGTAGTAGCTGTGAAAGTTGAAAAAAGCAGTGGCAGTGACAGTTGTAGCTGCTGTCATCGTCGTCGTCGTCGTCACCGTCGTAGTGGTGTAGTAGTAGTAGAAGTAGTAATAACAGTAGTAGTAATAGTAGTAGATGTTGTGATAGTAGCAGAAGTAGCAATAATAACAGTATAGTAGTAGTAGCAATATGAGTAGCAGTGATGGTGTAGTAGTAGTGGTAATAGTAGTAGTAGTGGTAGTAGCGACAGTAGTAGTACAAGCAGTGATGGCAATGGTAATAGTAGTACTAGTAGTACCAGTTGCTGTAGCAGTAATTGTTGTTGTTGTTGTTGTTGTGATTGTAACAGTTACGGTGGTCGTAAACTTAACCCACCTGTGATGACGTAAGTCCTCATGGGGCATGCCCTCATTTTCTACGTTTAATCTCACTAAATCTCGGTCGTCATCATCATCATCATCATCATCGCTGTCATCGTCCTCAAATTCATCATCACTCCCCGACTCATAACTCCAATCAACCAAATAATGTTGTCTCTGTAAACCCACAGGCGGTCTGGGCCCGTAAGCCTGGTATTCTGTCCGTCTTTTTGTTCTCTGAGAGGGATGTTGCCATATACTTGCGGGAAATCCCGTTTCAGATGCGGAAATTCCCGTTTCCCTAATGCACTTAGCACTTTGCCCCGTCCCTTGATGGCGATCATTTTGAGGATGTAGGTTATCACATGTGAGTTTATCACTATTATTATCCATATCCTGAAACCCTGAGCAAGGAAAGACGCGGGAGTGAGTAGTGCCGTTGGGGACACTATGGTAGACAGCATTGTCCAAGGACAGAGTCGTACGTTTCTGAGCTGGGCTATACTGCTCTTTGTTGGAGTTCCCTTTGCTCGAGTAGTGGCCAGAGACCTCACGTGGCGACGGATGAGCCGAAGTACTGGCTGAGATGTCATCCATATATGGATGGAGATGATTTGTAATGAACCGCTGGATCTGGTGAGACAGTTCAGCTGCTGGGTTATCTTTAAAAAGAGCGTCTGTCTCTTGGAATAAAGATCTGGAAAGTAAATGAAAGTAAACATGAGGGATACGCAACAGAACATAATATGCATGTGCCAATCCTACAAGAAAAGTATGTGGCAACTGAAATAGACAACAGCAGACACTATAGACGACCTAGCGAGGTCTAGAGCTGTATCTACTTCCCGTGACCACTTTTTCAGGTATCACAGTATGAATGCCGTCCAATTCTGAAGATACAATGCCATAATAACTTTTATAGACATGGAGGGTTCTGAAGGCTAGGAAACTTTTACTTCCCTCGTGTTAATCTTGGGAACAGTATGGCGAGTTACAACTTGTGGGGAATGAGAGGGTGGGAAATAAAGAAAGAAAGAAAGAAGGAATGAAAGAAAGAAAGAAACAAACAAACAAAGAAACAAACAAACAAACAAACAAGCAAATAAACAAGCAAACAAACAAGCAAACAAACAAACAAAGAAAAGAAGAAAGAAAGAAACCCTACCTTGCAATGGTTTGCACATCCAAATCATGAAGATCTTCAACCTTCATTTCTGTCTCTGTCATTGTAGACGACAAAGATCCTGTCAAATTTTGCGCATCTTCCAAGGAAGACTTGAGATCAACTAAAACACTGACGACATCCTGGAGATCTCTGAAGTTCTTGGCAAGAGGCCTGATTTGAAAGAGAATTTAAAAATATATAAAAAACATTACAGTAGTAGAATTTTCAGTTTGTGTACGACATGTTAGTTTTCTGCAGTCGTGACTATCAGAGAAGGAGAGAGAGCTCCAGCAAGTGGCTGTAGAGAAAATTGGTGTCCCATTTCAATGTGTGCAGCCATCTATGCAGGCAGTATTTATTAATGATAAAGTTTTAACTTTTTCATCTGTATTCATTTAACTTCTTAATTTTAAAATTCAACGATTATCAGATAGTTATCAGTGAATGCTGTTAACTATATGTAAAGACAGATATTTCAATCACCACAGAAATTCTTGCAAATGGTTGCAGACAAAGATCACTTTAGGGCCTACTTCAACAAGCGAGGCCATTTATGTTCTGTCAAGAAACGTATTGGCCTTGAAATTCATTGCCATCCTGACTTTTTAAACAGCATTTGCAATAAAAACAGTGGATGTTGTTAACTAAAGAGATCTCAATCACTACAGACGTTCTTGCGGATGGTTTTAGAGTAATCGTTTTCTGGCTGAAAAAGCCAACCAAGAACAGAAGTTTTTAACCCGAATAGAAAGATTATCTTACTTGGCGCTGTCAGTTGTCTTGCCATTCGCATTGGCGATCATGCCTAGTTGTTCCGTCGCCTTGCACAATGTGCTCAGTGCGTCTTCTTTATCTAGCGCCGTCAGAATTTGGGTCAACTTCTTGGCAAGCCTTTGCGAGAGATGTAACAAAGATCTACATAAATTTTGCATTGCAACAATGATATAAATTATGTTTTTTTGCAATGTCCACAGATCAAACCAACTGAATCTCATCCCGTTTAAAGATGTGCTATTTTTTTAAACATATGCTGCATTTATATATATATATANTATATATATAACATTATCAACACCATCATCTCAATTCATCTTTGTTGAAATCATCATCATAATTAGCACGAATTTCATCAGTGTTGCCATTATCATCATCATCAGTCACCACCCTTATAATCTCACTGGTCAAAGCATCTGCAAATTTGCGGCGTTCACGTGCAATGCGAACGACCAAACTACATATCTTCAACACTTACACCACTCCTCCTTTTGTATTTATTGTGCTCTCACACGTCATTATGTGTAAACATATCAGTTAAGCTGAAAAACTAAAAAAAATGCTAAAAAATTAACGATTTTTCTCATCGCCATCCTCTCTAAAAACCCGCCATATTTGAGGAATTTGGCTTTAAAACACCAATTTGGATGCAGACACCACAACAGTAGTGATGTCATGAGCATATACGTCCAATTAAAAAACAGAATAGGTTATTTGAATATGGAGAAATCGATTTTCTACATATTTTCAAGAAATCTGTGACACAAATTTTGCTGAAGCGTTTTATTAATATAGATTATAGTACATGTATAACCCAAACGTACCAGCTCTGCACACATACTATCACCTCCATCGCAGATACCATCAATATCACAATACATACCATCACCACTACCATCATCATCATCGCTTCCACTTCCACCACACTGTCACGTCAATGACATCATTACTACCAGAACTTACAACTCTAATACCATAACAAACATCGGGAAGACAACAACTACTACAGTATCTACCTCTGAAAGCACCGCTCGACTGAGATCAGTCTCTTCAACAGCTCTCTATTTACCATCTCCAAAACAAACGTTTGTTCAGCTTTATGACGATGCCTGCCCTCAAGCTCCCCATCAGAGTTGTTATAAGTCTTGTTATTGTCATCACCTTTTCGCGGGGGATAGCTTAAAGGGAAGAGAGGGCTGGCGTGGACTTTGCAAGAAGTGGATTCTGGAAGAGAAACTTTTAAGCGTTCGCTCAGATCTTTGTTGGTAGTTCTATGCGTTGTCATGCAGCACTTTGGAGAGTTCGGGAAGTGTTTGCCATTGCTGTTGTTGCAACAATTTGTGGTGGTCACGGTGGTAGCTTCGGTGGTGGTGATTATATTTGGGGTGGTGGTGCATCTGCTGTTGCTGAGCTTATTCTCAAAGTTTTTGATGTTGTTGTTGTTGTTGCTGCTGCTGGTGGTGGTGATGTCATCACTTACAACTGGCGTTGTGGTTGTGTTGTTGCAGAGGTGATGACAACGCTGGTTGTTGTTACAGGCTTTAGTGTGACAGATGACATTGTTGTTGTTGTTGTTGGTAGTACTGCTGCTGATGTCTTTGCTGTTGCCAGCGACAATACCAGGTGGACATGGTTCGCTAGGATAAAAATCTACCTCCTGTGAGAACAAAGGCTCGCTTGTGCTTTTATCTACTTTGACGAAACCGTTCAAACTTGCCCTAGTGCCTTGACCTGCTGTTTCTTTTGAATGAGCATTACAAACTGATCTATTCTGTCTCGATTTTTCCCTTGGCAGTGTAGATATATTGTTCTTAGTCCTTTGCTTAACGCATTCTTGACAATGTCTGCAGTAAAACATATCACATAATGGATTCCTCTCGCTAACTGCTCTCTGTCCACGCTGTGGGACACGTTCTGTGGTGCTCTTAACGAAACTGTCATCCGATTTCGAGAGGTGCTTTTTCGCTTTAAGTCTGCGAATACTGCAAGACGACTTAGACACCGATTCAATATCCGCGGAGTGATTTATGACGTCACAAATTGCAGCGCGACCTTCCAATGGGCATTTGTGTTTTGGATCACGTGATGTGACGCCAGTGATCGACCCATCAGCGTCGGTTTCATACCATGGCGAAGATTTCCTCACTTTAATGAAGTCTTTATTGAGAAATGTCCCAACAGCATTTACTGCGGAATCTCGGCGTTTCACTGAAGGATGTGAATCTCTTTTTCCACTCCCACTACGCGAGGTCTCCATACATTCCACAGTGTCAGCTGTATCAGTTTCTTCTCCCAGTTGTTTGTAAGCACACCCATCACTTTTTCTTCTGAAACTGATCTCCGCCTCTGTAAGAAAAGTAGTCCCTGTAGTACCGTGTGTATCCAACCGCGGCTCCGATCTCGACTGTGACTTGGACCGGAGTTTACAACGGGCGTGTTCAAGAAATAGTTCATCAAATGTTGCATCGGTTATAATATGACTGTATACCATTGGCGTAGAAGTATTGCACGAATTGCTCCGCGGATCGGAAGAGGGCGAACTCTCCACGACTGAAGATTGGCTGTGGTCACTCCTTAGAGAGTGGCTTTTGCCAGATTTTTTAATGTTCTTTTTGCTCCTTTTTGCTCTTATTACCCAGTTCAGGCCAAATTTCGATTTCTTATCTTTGCTCCGTTTCTCTTTTTTAGAGTTGTCGTCGTCTTGAACATTTAAATCTATGATGTCTTCACTCACGATAGATTGACAAACAGGCATATCACTCACTTTCGTCTGGTCACTGGTAGTGCTACTTCCATTGCAGGAACTACAAGAAGAGGTCATGTTACTTTTGACATTGCTATTCTTTGAGCATTTTGTCTTTGTAGCTCTGCGGTCGCTATAAAATTCATCCGCTTTCAAACAAGATGGCGACTCAAGACCCAGAGGATTGGCAAATGCTTTCGTTTGTACATGCACGCCTGCAACTGCCTCAGCTTGCTGTTTGGTGGCACACGTTTCACCACAACCGCAGACATTTTGTGTAGCTTTGTTTGATCGCGCGTGTAGTCTTGGCGTGCGTTCTAAATTTAGAACATGACCATCAAGGTTTCCTCCAGCCCCAGTGTTAACTTTACTCAAAACAGAGCTGCTTTGTGTAGAAGAGTTGTCGCCCCTTTTCTGTCTTCTGTGAAACAGCGAATTCATAATGTTGTGACGTTTGGATGACGGTGTTGTCACGTGACTTGAATCACGTGATAAGGCGTCGTCATTATTATGTGACGTATTCGTGCTTGCTGTGAGTGGAGGCGTTTTCTGAAAGTAAACAAGAGAGTAAATTGATGTTAAGAGCATAAAATTAACAGGCTAGCTAGACTATCTGTATATGTAAATTTAGATCCAGCATGAAATACTTAAATATGTAGCACAGCTTCAAAGCCAAATATCAGGTTCTAGAACGTTTACTATCTTCAGCGCTTGAAGTCCCGAAAGCAGAAGTACATAACAGATAAATTGTATTTTAATTAAAGGTATGTATGTGTATTACGTAAACGGACTTAATGAACACTAAATCAAAGAGGTCCATCTGTTATGTCCATTTCTTTAAATAATAATCATCATATAGATCTACAGCATATCAGATAACAAGACCGGACACTCCACGCTTTTATAGTATATAGTAATATAAGTCTTGGAGGGTTAAATCAAGAATTCCTTCTCTCTCTCTATCTCACACACACACACACAAACACACACACACACACACACACACACACACACATGGACACACATACACACATAAATCATTATACTTAAGTAGACCCATCCGCCAACCTCCATCCCTAGAAATCTCACTCGTTATTGTATGATACAAACTCATCATTTTTTGCCTATGCTTTATCGTGTCTAGAAACTCAACTGCCATCAAGAAGAACCAACCTGGCTAGAAGGTCTACAGTTCACGCCAATAACAGTAGGCGTGTCACAGTCTGACTCCGCGAAGCAATCGGAAATGGAGTCATCGATGGTGAAGTCCCGCACTAAGAGCTCCAAGTCTTCGTTACTGGTCAAACATGCCGGAATGGCGTCTTTGGCAACGCCCATCGCGTCCTGGTCCACGTTTCCATGGTAACGCTCTTTGAGGGACCGTATGGTTAGCGCATCTGTGTGGGACAAAAAGAAGGAAATTAATATATTCACAGCGAAACTACCATGTTGCCAACGTTTATTCGACAGATTCATTCAGAAAGATGAGTATGATGAATAGGAAGTGCTCAAGAAGACAAATGCAGAGAGAACATGGATATGATAGTATATATAAACACCACTGGGATTAGAAAAGTAGTATTCTTCGACCTCGCTTTACAGCAGCCCCATAGAAACACTAGAAATCTTACCAAAGGCACTGAGATTGCGTGGAATCGACCGAGGTTGGGCAAGTTCACCAAAAAAGTCATTTCAGATCAAGTTCAGTTCACTACGGGGAAAAGGCCTTAAGATCAAGTTTAGCTCAATTCTATGAAATTGAGTAGATTTCAAATCAGATCAGCTCCCCTTAGTGTTAGAAATCGTCATTCGGATCTAGTTTCCGAAGTAGATGTGAACTGAATTGAAATTTAGGTAAGAATTTAAAGTTCAGATCAAGCATGTAAAAACAGCCACATTTCAGACTCAAATCAGTTCGTCCAAAACAGCCATTAAGCTGAGATCAAGTTCACGTGAACTGAATTTAAGTTCACGAACTGCGTTCATAAGATCTCAGCTCTGCCCAAACCTAAAGTCGACCGTAGCAATTAATAACACCGCAATTAAAAGAAAAAAAAACTCTTTAAAGCTCACCAAGGAAAGCCTCTGGATTTTCCATGTTGTGCATTGTTGCCCGCGTCTACGTCATGTCATAACTATGGCCATCTCCTCAATGCGGCACCAAGATCTCTTGCTGTTGCCCAGGTCCAGTATGGTCAAGCTAAACGATGAAAAGTGCAAGATACAAAAACATTTATTACTACTACTATTACTACTGCCAATATTTTGCTCAAGTTATCAAAACATTGTTATATGATCATCGAAAATGATATCAATATAATTAACAGTTAATTTAACAAAAGGCACCAACAGTATTATATCATACAAGACGAACACCCCATTTTACAAATGGGCAGGCAGGCAACGCACCAGCGGCGAAAGAATACCTAGCGCACCGAAAGGCATCATAGACGAATGCATTACACTCCGTGAAAAAGTTGGACGATTGGCGAATTGGGCGGATTGAAAAGATCTATCGGAGATTGTATTTCGTTGCTATACACTTTCCTTTTTTTTAAAAAGGGTAAAAAAAATAAAGGGGACTGATGTGTATAGTTACCTTTTGCGTATTTTTCTACGAATTTAGGTGAAAACCGCATGTTTTTACGTTACGTAGTTCTCACGAAATCTGTGACACAAATTTGGCTGAAGCGTTTTATTAATATAGATACTGGCGGATGTGAAATACAATACTTAAAGGCACAACATGAGGGCACAACAATCCCTAGTAGTAAATATACAGCACAGCACATTTATTACGGACACGCTAAGTACGTTAACACGGATATTGAGTACAGTATTTTTGGCCCCGATTTTTCTTCTCTAGGGGTACGTATTTGGTTATTTCGTATTTCTGTTAATAAGTACATCTCTGGTTGTTCTGATGGTGTACGCATTATCCGTGCTTCACTGTATATGAGGTTATATAACATTATAATGCAATATGAACACATTAGAGAGCTTATAGTTTCACGTTCGGATCTCTTACAGATCTTTGTGACAGAGGTAAGTATGCGCATATATGGCATTTCCTGATTTGACGATCATATTAAGTGCTCCGAAGTGGAATCAAGGGCCAATTTCACCCACCTCATAACTAGCAATATGATTATAACATATGGAAATGCCAAACCTACCTCTGCAGCAATTGTCCTTAGGAGATCCAGATTTTAAAATAAAAGCTCTCTCTTCTGGATTCAGACAGGATTAGAGGGGATTTCTATCGTGAGGTAAAATGCTATTTGTAAAAACACCAGGAAATGCCATGCGTATTTCAGCCACAATGGTCCTTAGGAGATCCAATATTAAAGACAAGACTAATATAACACCTCATTTTACAAATGGGCAGGCAGGCAACGCACCAGCGGCGAAAGAATACCTGGCGCACCGAAAGGCATCATAGTCGAATGCATTAGACTCCGTGAAAAAGTTGGACGATTGGCGAATCGGGCTGATTGAAAAGATCTATCGGAGATTGTATTTCGTTGCTATACACATTCTTTTTTTTTTTAAAAAGGGTAAAAAAAAATAAAGAGGACTGATATGTATAATTACTTTTTGTGTATTTTTCTACGAATTTTGATGAAAACCGCATGTTTTTACGTTACGTAGTTCTCAAGACACCTGTGACACAAATTTGGCTGAAGCGTTTTATTAATATAGATACACGTTTGTCTGTTATCCCGGAATCAAGCAGGACTAGTGAGCGATTTTGCATTTATAGCTAAAATGCTATTTAGAAACGCATCCAAATTTTCTGACAAGTCCAAGCGAACACGGCCTTACATCGCTTTTCATACCTCTGTCATCAAACACCACTTCATGAAAACAGGGATCTAGCCGGACTAAGGAAAAACGAAAAACAGCATTCTAGCAAACCACAGTCTGCGCACTAGGATCTCCATCTATGTGTAGAGAGTAAATAAAAGAAGATAAACTGAGAGTTTAAAATAGCCCTGGATCTCAAATTCGAAACTAGAGCTACAGACTAGTTACCTAAACTGACCTAGTGATGCTCCTTGCGTCTGCAAATAAACTTCAAAGTTAAATGAGATCACGAGTGAAGATAGCACGCAACGATCCAAACGAAAAGCAGCTGTAAAGACTTTCTGGGCTGTGCGGGATGCCGTGCATGTAAGTGAAAAGTAAGGCTAGGGTTAGGGTTAGGGCAGGGCTAATATAACAAACAGGAGGTGCCTGTAAATGAAGGGCTCGTCCGTTACCACCCCCACCCCTACTCCTTCCCCAAATAGCAGCCTTGATTTTCATTGACTGGAGGGGGAAGGAGAGGAGAGGGCGAGAGTAGAAGCCCCCACACTAAATGTCATCTGATCAATTGTCAATTTCACACCCCCCTCCCCCCACCCCAGTCCCCAAGTAACATCATTGATTTTCATTTATTGGAAGGGGGAAGGAGAGGGCGAGAGTACAAGCCACCACACCCATTCTGATC
>JAWQUT010000294.1:247963-269297 GCA_033807755.1 Ellobium chinense | reverse complement strand
AGTTTATAATAATAATAATAATAATAATAATAATAATAATAATAATAATAATAATACTAACGCAGTTTACAAGCCTCGTATCCAGGCAGATGTCCGCTCATGCAGCTTCACATTATTATAACTCCAGCAGGCCAGGTCACTATAGAACTTTCTCAACTCTCTGGAAAGTAAACAGTGCCGCTGTAATTTACTGGCGCAGATCGCTAGTATTCTCATTATTTCGTTCACTGCCTATAGCCAGATACCTATTTTATTGAGAGTGGACTGAGAAAAATATGGATGAAAAGCTTTCTCAAGGCACGTACAACACCTCACTGGTCGGGAATCGAACCCATGAGCTTTAGATCTTGAGTCCAAGCCGCAGCCATTTGACCACTTTGCTCCGCGCTGTTTAACTCATATTTTAAGGGTAATTTCCGGCTCTAATGTTTCATACGTTGATATACTGGATATATAGTTGGTGATAAGATTCAAGATTCAAGATCTGTTTATTTTTAGGCTTGTCCTGGCCAATACAAATGCTAATTTCATATTATATAAAAAGTACAAATGAAAACTATTTGAGCTGGCAATAACACTACATACTCAACTGCACTCAGTCCTCACCCGCTCTGCTATTCCAGTACACTTCACTTGTATACTACACGAGCCATCATTCACACTTGGTTACATTATACTCAAGGAAACACAGGCAACGCCCCTCCTTCCCCCACACACAAACACATAAACCCTCTCACGCCACTCGCACATATATACTCGTACTCCTTCCCATACAGCTGCACACACAAACACACACACACTCCCTCACACGCACACACAAACACATTAAGGATTGCAAGAAGATGCACACTTCTTGTGCTATCAACTTTCTAGATATATAACTGAAAGTTAAAGGAATACACAACAATGTATGGACCTGAAATGGGAGACTAGCAGGAATACAAGTAAATCTAACAAGTACAAGGCGTGTGGTTGGTGAAAGAAAGGGAATGTTTTCGTGCGGTTTCACACAAATTTTAGTGCCGAATTTGTATACAGAATACTATGCCGAATTTGTATAAAGAATACTATAACCAAATCTGAATTCTCGGAATTTTTTTTTTTATTTTGCAAAAGTCCATGCACCTACTCTTACCAAAACATCCCTTTTATGACGCTGTGAACCCTTTTATATCTAGAATTGACCCATTTATGCCCCAAACTTCTAACATCAGCCTATGGTTTAGGGTTTCCCTAACCACTATGCGCACATTGTATAACCTTTTAGTAACAGTATTTTAAAAATACCATTACTGATATAAAAGAATCTATGTTGTGGAAGCCAACCGAATGTCCCCGATCGGCTATATTCCTGTTGTAAAAAAGAAGCATCCATTAAAATTTAATTCAGTTCTATTCTACTTCACGTTCCACATAACTGTATTTGAAGGTTTTAAAGCAAAACGCCTTAAGCACCTGTTAGAAGTCATGGCAAAAGAGGCCTCATAAAAAAAAGCATAGCCTATGTTTAACAAAAGGCGAAATTTAATGATGAACACATGTGGAAGCGATGTCGTTTCACGGAATGTAAATGTGCATGTAAAATAAAGACTCTTACTGCTATCTACTCCTAAAGTAGACAGAACGAGCTAAAACGTCATGATGGTGTGTAACGTGCTTTGTCACAAAGCTTTTCATTTTCTCCCCTCTAACCACGGCGAGGATTACATTCGCCTCGTCCTGTGCTGGGTGGTTTAAAACCCAGATACTTAACACATCATAAATTTTACAGTTATAACCCACCCACTTTCTTCACACAGTTATCTGATAAATGTAGGTTTATAAGCCTATATATCCCTCACCCAGTGCTAGGATTATACAGCTACCTGACTTTAATGCTCTGATCGTATTTTCCACAGCTTTTCCGTCCTGTATGGGCAGGGCACCTTGACTCTTAAAGCATGCTTATTGCAATGGGGTGGTTAGGCATATTCTTTTGTTATTTATTATTAAGGGGGAGGAATGTGAGCCAAATCTGATCTAATCTAAACTCGTATGGCATGGAATCCAGGCCTGGTGTTTCACATCCTAAATCCATTCACCTTCTGTCTAATAATCTCCTCTCACAGCACTCGGATGACTTTAAATAGTCTAACAACACTGGAACTATGGCTAACAGTTGGTTCTACTCTATATCGTGTTCGCCGCTTGGATTCTTAACGTTAAGGCTGATGAATTATATCCTATAGTTGTAAGCACTCGGATGACTTTAACAGTCTAACAACACTAGAACTATGGCTGGTTGGTTTTACTCTATATCGTGTAGCCGCCTGGATTCTTAACATTAAGGCTGATGAATCATATCCTAAAGTTGTAATCTTCATTCACTACACATTCTGAGATGATATTCTGACCTCACTTACACAATATCTACGCGCAGATTTCAATATCGTTTAGGCATCAACATTCTTAAGTCATTTATGTTGAGAGTGAAACCCAAGTTTCATTCGACAGGCCCAATAACCGCCAGGCTTCTGACTGTTTTTATTCGCTGCACTCAGACGCCACACAGTGGAACTGTGTCTAGCAGACAGATTCTACCCTATCCTATACCATGCAGCCGCCTGGACTTTTAAAACACGTCTCAAGTATGTCATCTAATATCAATTCATTTCAATTCAGTTCAATTCAATTCAATTCTCAACGCTGAGGAACCACATCCTAAAACTGTAACCTCCAGACCTGCAAGCTTCACTCACTACTTCTACAAAAGGATATTCTGATCGCGCTGAAACAGTTTATCGGCAAATTTCAATATCGTTCAGACACCTTCACTCTTAAGACAAGTGTTAAGTGTAAAATCCACGTTTCGTAATTCACAGCCTATAACAAGCAGAATCACCTTCAGACGTTTTGATAATCTAATATACTATACTCACCTTCATTGTTACTGTTCGCCTTAGTTCCGTTCCTTTGATACTTGTGTCTGTTCAAGCTTTTTCATGACTATTGATCATAGTTGTTTTTTGTTTTTTTTTAATGACATTTCATTCCTAGTTCATTTAATTTCTACACCTGAAGAAGGACGTCAGTCCGAAAATTTGTGCATTAAATTTGTTAAATTGTTATAGTTTTCTTGCTTTCTTATTTACATCCAGTGCGGATAAATGTTTTGAAAATAATAATATACTATACTCAGATAATACTTGCACTCTAACTATACTGAAACTGTGTCTTACTAGACAGGTTCTGTCAGTGGTACTCACCTATATTTTTATAAGCATATCTCAAGTGTGCCATTTAACACTAAGCTTGATGAATCACTTTCTGAAGCTGTAACCTCCAAACCGGCAGTCTTCACTCACTACTTGTATAACTAAGCTGGTATTCTGACTTCACTGAAACATGAGTGTCTACTGGCAAATTTCAATACCGTTCAGGCTTCTTCACTCTTAAGACATGTGTTAAGTGTAAAATCCAAACTTCACAGCCTATAACAGGTCCAATAACCTTCAGTTTTTTTTATACTTTTTGTTCACCGCATTCATATCCTGAAACTCTGTGCAGCAGCAGATTCTGCCTGATACGTACAGTCGCCTGAACATTTAGGACATGTTTTAAAGAGACAGGGGTAGATACTTGCTTTACAGTCTGTAAAATCCACAGCACTTTTAAAATTAAGAAAAAAAAATTAAACCACATACATTTTCCTTCAACCTAAACTTTTCTTAGAAAACACTGCTGAAAAGTTGAAAATTTCACCCTCTGCACACCCATTACTTGTGCTGTGTGACGTCATAAAGAGAAGAACGCTAGCTGACGATTGGTGCAGACGCATTAACAAACTCTATGGACCAATCATCTGCTAACCTCTCTCACTTTTTGACGTCATGCAGCACAATTTATGGCGGCGCACGCAGGAAGAAAATCCCAACATTCCTGCAATATTTTCTCAAAAACTATCAGGAGAAAGCAATAATGTACACAGTTTAAATTTTATTTAACAAAAAAAATGTGGACATATTGGGCTGTAAAGCAAATATCTAACCCTATCCCTTTAAGACATGTCTTAAGATATGTCACGTACGATATGTCGTATTTTCCCCAGCACTTCCGTCCTACACGGAGAGTGCATCTTGACCTTTAAGGCATGTCATAAAGTGAAATCAAAGTCTGTTGATTCATGCTCCAAACTCGCAGCTTAAGACCTATAGTCCTCATTCACTGCACCCATATTACCACGATCTTGGACGTAATCTGCTGCCAGACACTTCAGATATGTTTTAAATATGACGTCTAATGCTGAGCTTGTGAGTCACATTTCTATACCTGTTATCTCTTGACCTGCAATCTCCGTTCACTGCATTCCAGATATTTTTCTGAACACACTGAAGTTGCGTCTAGCGATAGATTGCACAATATATACTTGTGTTTGGCACATGCACCCTTAAAATATGTCCTAAGTGTGAAATGCAAGCCTGAATTGTGTCCAGCCACAGACTACATAATGCATTCTTGTGCTTGGCACCTGCACTATTAAAATACGTTTTGTAGCGTGAAATCCACACCTGTTGATTCACATTTTAGACCCAATAACCTTCAAACTTAAAACTCTCATTCTCTGCACACAAAGACTTCCTAGCCAACTCCAACCTCTGTCTACCAAAGGGCTCTTGTTCTATTCTATATTGGATTGCACCTGAACTCTTTAAGACATGTCGTCTTAAGTGAAATCTGATCTTAAACCTGGCTGGTGATTCATAACATAAACCTGTGACAAATGTATCTTGTAAACTTGTAAACACCATGCACTGCCCTTGGATGTCTCTCTACTATCTAGTCGCAGGTTCTGTTGTATAACGGATGAGCGCTTAAACTCTTTAAAAGAAATCATAAAATTTATATGAAATATAAGGCTGATTCACATAAACTCTCCAGACTCAATCACTGTACTCCAAAATGACTTTTTTAACTTGCTGTAATTGTTAACTAGTAGGCTCCGATCCCTAGGCCTTTAAGGAAAACGCTTATGTTCAGAAAACGGGTCTTAAAAGTGAAATGCATAATACAGTAATGGTAAAAATAATGAATGCTCATTAACTGTAATCAAAATTACATTCTAGCTACAATGCACCGATGTCTAGCAGGAGGGATTCTATCCTAATTCAGGCAGATCTTGGTAAAACAATCCTTAAACGTGAGAAATCTAATGTTTGGTACAACGTAAATCCAGTAGTGAAATCTGCGCCCACTGACCTACTGAATAATATAGAAAACGCATAGCTCATTCAGTGAACTTAAAATGACTTTCTAGCCACAGTGCACCGGTACTTAACAGTGGGTTCCATCCCATTTGAGATAGAGGTTCAAGACAAGTTTTAAACATATGAAATCAGTCTTCAATGATTATCATCTTAAGGCCAGAGGCGAAATCTGTGTCTAATGACAAACTATAAAAACCAGCATAATGAACATGCTTTTTCACTGCACTCAAAATGACCCTCTAGCTACTATGCACTGGTGCCTAACAGGATGATGCGATCCTAGTTCAGGCAGACAAGTTTTAAACATGGGGAAGCTAATATTAGGGCCAATGTAAGCCCAGAAGTGAAATCTGTGCTTAGTGATAAACTATAGTAGTGAAAATAATGGAAATGCTCATACACTGCCCTTAAAATGACTTTCTAACTACAATGCACCCGCGTCTAGCAGGGGGTTCGTAAATGCTAAAACGCCTCAACAAACATGTAAAGTAAATATTTGGTAAATAACACCATAAACTCATAACTTCTAGACTGACAATCTCAACCTACTGCATGCACTTCAAATTAAATCTCCAACCACACAGAATTATCACCTGTATGTGGTAGCAATTTCCGTCTTTTCTCGGAGTGAACATCGCCTAAGCCTATCAGATGTCTTTAAAATCAAACCTCAATCTTAATAAAAGTTTTAAATGTGGAATCTAAAACCCCTGACATAATGATAATGCGTGTTCGTTCACCGCATCCAAAATGACTTTCTCATTACAATGCGCAGGTAGTCTATCATGTGGAGCTCAAGCCTATTTCGGGTAGACACTTAAAAGTTTCAAGATAAGTTTAAACGTGAAAAGAATGTGTAGTGATTATATTAATATCATAAGTCCATAATTTTTAAACTGATGATTTCCTTACCCACATCATGTCAAATGCAGTTTCCAACCACATGGTACGGAAACATCGCTGTCTGATAGTAGACTAGTCTAGTTTCGGTCGTCTGTCGAATGAATACCGCATACCCGTACCAGGCGGCCAGGCGTCCTCAAAGTCAAACCTACTGAAGTGATTCACACTCAAATCTCATCCATTATGTGCTCCTTTTATCCTAAAAAATCCAATTTCGGTGCACTCGGAATAACACTTGTTAACTTTCACTAGACTGGAGATATTTCAACAGCAATTACCTTCGCCGGGTACGCGACGTAGCACTGCTCGGTACACATTCCGTTTAGAATTTAATCTAGACTGTGTGTATTCATTCTTTTCAAGTCTTCCTCTCTCGTTGTCGTCAGGCGAAGACATGCAAGACTGTTGTTTTTTTCCCTTTTCCTGCTTTATTGAAACGCACTGACATCGAGCCGTCCTGTCGCAGGGGTTGAAGGTTATGTTTATTTCAGACGCGGGCTTTGAATGGCATCTTACGGGTAAGATAGTCCGATAGGGGTAGGATTTGAGGCCACTTGGATTTGACACGTTTGGTTTTCGGGATCACGGCATGTACACTGATAGTTATTCTTGAGTGAGATAGATACAATAACTAATGGCTTTGCTGGAAGGACAGCTCGCAGAATGTGCAAGAAAAGAGGAGGGGGAAGTTGGGGGGGGGGAGGGGGNGGGGGGGGGGGGGAGGGGGCGTGTGCTTTCGCCTCATTTTATGAATATATTCTTCCTGTATGACAATGCCATTGTTATAAACTTTTCTTTATCCGTTTACTTCAAGTAGGTTAATTAACTACGTGGCTATAAAGGTGATAAATGACTGGCAATGCAAATCAAAATGCTAAAAAAAAAAAAAACCAACATCTTTTTGTCACAATAAAAATAAGATGCTAACCAACCAACTTGAATACCATCAAGTATTTTGCACTCTGGGGGCATTTAAGCATTCACTCACACACAGATAAGCGCACACTTATATATATGTACAGTAAATTGTTTTACACTTCACATCCAAACGATGTGAAAACTTTACAGAGAACACTTCAAAATACCACAGTGCTTCAACTAAAAGGTGAATGTGCCTTGGCATATAGGGGTAGAGTTAAAAGTTTAGATTCTTATTGTGTTTCTAAACATTCATTAAAATGTGTGTGTGTGTGTGTGTGTGTGTGTGTGTGTGTGTGTGCTAATGTTCAAAAATCGAGACGATTTGCTATGCCAATTCATTTTTTGGGAAACTACCCTTTTACATCGATTGCACAGCCGACAGGGACAATTCGGCCGTACTTCACAATATTATGTAGACTACAAATTATACATAATTTCTTTACTATGAAAATACGTAAATACATTAATATTATGAGAAGAATATGTAGAAAATGGGTAAATATTAAAAAATCTAGGGGTAAGACACAATTTTAAAAAATGTTTACATAAATAATCAAAACTTGCATTAAAAGGTGGAGATCATAGGATCATACATACATTTTCATTTATCAAAATATAAAAGTCAAAGTAATTCCCAATCTTTACAGGTGTAGTCAGTTCTTTTTTTGAGGAAGAAATAATACTGTGCCGATGAACGAGTAAAGTGTTGTAAATATGCAGTTTCTTCCTTTTCATTCTTTATAAAATTAGACTACATCATTTTGAGCCTGAAGCCCTGAGAATTTTTCGATCATAAAACAGTTTTGGTTGCAGGAGCCAAATTGTAAAGGCCTCTTTGAGCCATTTAATAAAAATTTCTCCTCGAACCACAGAAATGTTCCGAGATGGCCAGGGCTACTCTGCAGGTCTGGTGCCACCACTGTGCTCAAATTTTATACTGTTTACAATGGGGGTCCTTCATTTTGATTTTTTACAATTTTAATTTAAATGAAAAAGGGGTTAAAATTTGGCCCTCTTTTGCAGATCACAGACCCGCACAAGTGAAATCCGCTGAAGCCATTGGAAAACACTGGCTGCAACAATTATTTTTGTACAAATTCAAGACTGAATTTTGCCACTTCTGCGGTGTGGTTTCATGTTATACGATTATTTCTACACAATGTGAACATACTTTAAACTCTGCTACGATGGACTCAGATAGTCTTTTTTTTTTTTTACCAGTTAGGCTCCTGCGCTACAAGTTTAATGGGTTAATAAAGTATGACTTCACAACTACGGACCTCAAGTGTCTAAACCTCAGTGAAATTATACTCTCGCCCGAAAACCTATACAAACTCTAAATCCACGAAATGGATTCCTTAAGTTTTCGGGTTTTTTGGGGCTTTTTTTTTGGCCTGCCATTTGCTCATGAAAATTCATGTTACGTTTGGTCTTTGGCCTAAGCTGGAATATAATGTGAAACACGAAACTTTTACTTAAATTACCCCATCATGTTAAAACTGGATAGTGGGAGAGGGGTGGGAAGAGGTTGGGGATAAACCATGCATGGCTCTTTTCAAACAAAGATACAGAGATACATACTATATTATTATGTTCTATATTGTCTGTTTTTTTTTTATGACAGGTACCACACTCGACTGGCCTTAAAATGTACCCCACAGCCTTGTGAATAATGTACCCAATGTCGCGAATTGGCAGGGGCGTCACAGGCTGGAAGGGCCCAACTACGAACGAACCAGAGAAATGTTTCATCCACACAGGCAGGAGCAAAGCTTCCATATAATCTCTACGAATTTAAAATTACGAACATATTATTGTACTTATGTAACACAATTTAACTTATCTTAGATGTTTTGTAATGCTCAGATATCATTGTCGTACTATTCCGACTATGACATTTACAAGCATTAACAATACGATGTTTTTAATGCTACCTAGTGTTCTTTTCTGATAATCTAAAAACGTATACACTGTTCTACAATATTCAGCATTCCGTTATGCACAATACATTGCAATAAAAGGCAGTGTCAAGTTTGAAACTTTTTTTTTTTTTTTTAAGGTGGCCAACATGGAATCTGTGAGAAAGAAACTTCATGATCTCCTATGCTTACTGTTTTTTTGTTTTGTTTTTCTACTTCATATTCTTTCTGAGCAAGACCCTTTCTGTGAAATTCTTCCTGAGATTTTTCCTTTTTGTTTGTTTTTCTTTCTTTTTAGGGACGAGAGGCTGATAGTCTAGAATGTACCGTAAACATATCAACGTTACAGAGCTCCTGGCGGATAGAGCCTTAATTTATTCTGTGTCATAGAAATCATAATTTGGACCGAAACTGGAGCTGTTGACTGCGTTCGTGCAGGTGGGACACTTGATCTTGATGTGATGGAATCACGGATAGTAACAGCTGAACCCCTCTAAGACACTGGAGCTGGTTGTTGACGGCACTTGTGCAGGTATAACACTTGATCTTGATGAGATAGAATCACGGATGACTGAACCCCCTTACAACAGAGGGCTGACAGTTCACGGCACATGCGGGTTCAACACTTAATCTTGATGTGATGGAATCGCGGATTGTTAAACCCGACGACAAATGGGCTGGTTGTTAACGGCACTAGGGCAGGTACGACAGTTGAGCTTGATGAGATAGAATCACGGACGGTTGAGCCCCACCCCCCCTCTCCTTTATACGACACTGAAGCTGGCTGTTGACGGCTCCTGTGCAGGTGCGACACTTGATCTTGATGTGATAGAATCACGGGTGGTTAAACCTGACGATTGGGGCTGGCCGTTGACGGCACTCGCGCAGGTACGACAGCTGATCTTGATGTGATAGAATCACGGATTGTTAAACTCGGACCCCTGCTGAAAACTGATCCAGTTGACGACAAGCACGGCCACCTCACGGCGAACTAATGAATAGAAGAAAATGTTGAATGCGGAATCTACCGTTTACAGAACTGGAATGCATTTTGCCGGGGGAGGGGGATAATGTTTTCATTATCTAACACCAGGAGGGACTAGTTTACCTTTGCCCACCTTTCAAACAGGAATAAAAAATATGCCCCTAAGAAAATAGGCCCAGCTAAAAATAGAATAAGATGACCAATTTCTAAAAATATTAATGGCAAAACAAATTCTGAGTAAATCGCGACTGGAGAACAATTTCATAATAAAAATTATCTTATACGCCTCATAAAAACTCAGATGTATCCACAATTACTAACCATTTGCTCATAAAAGCAGTGTTTCTGTGTACAGAGATGATTTTATTCTCGATTTCCACAACTAACACTATCTAATTCGCTATCGGACGGTCCTGGCCATCTTTATAGTCAGAGATCTCAGTTTCTCATCTAACGACTTAAACCTTTTTTTTGATTGGCTGCAAGACGACCTCTGACCTGGAGGCGTTACACAAGTGGTTAGAAGGAGGTCAAAGTATTAGTATATACGAAAAGTGAATGGCTGTCCCCAGATCCCAGTCATCTTGCATTCATATGAAGAGGGTATGAATGGATCATTTTAAGGTATGAAGATGCCAATGTTTTTTTCACTGTTGGCTATATTAGGTTTTACACCTCTCATTAACTTATCCTGGGGTGCCTTGTGAAAATACTTCCCAAACATGTTGTTTAGTTCTTCCTCCAAATTTTGACACAAGGAAAAATGCCCCTGAACCAGTTAGCTTTTGAGAACTTTGGCAGTGAAGCAGATAACCTAATATTTTAGGCCTTTTCACTCAGTGAATAGGGTAACCTTACCCACCTCGCAACAACCACAAATTTTATACTCGAGTGGCTAAATCTCACCTATTCTGAATCTACACATGTATTTGCACCTATCTAAGCCTCTGAAACTGAAATCCAACCCCTTTCTCCCCTCCCCATGGCTAGTTTTCTGATTTTATAGGGACTATTTAAAATTACATATCAAAATATCAGGTGCTATGGCATCTTCATACCTGAAGTTAGTCGCGCATCGCAAACCACAACTCCAGCAACCATTCCTTCCACTCTCTATCTTTCCATTGTCAGAGAAATATGATTGGCTGATATAGTCCGTTACATTAACTCTTATGGGCTGATTCATCTTTCACTTCCGGAAAACAGATATGATAAGGTAATCACACTACTTTTTTTGCTGAAACCAGAAGTAAACTTTGTTGAAGTTTACTAATTAAGATCTTTCCACATGCATTCATATTACATACACGCACATGACCACCGCAGATGCAGTTAGATAATTCATTGTTTATTGGGAGGCACCGTGGCCGTCCAGTTTGTGAGTCGTGCGGTTTACATTGTCGTGTCCGTGGGAAAGACACTTCACTTCCATTTCTTCACTCGACTCAGGTGTAAATGAGTACCTGGCTTTAGCTGGGGAAACCAGGGCGCTGCACTGGTGGCGACTAGCAATGACTTTGTTATGTATTTCATTTGTAATATTAGGTATTTGCATGTATGATGTATATTGTTATATGAGTTTGTATTATGAATGTGATGTATAACATTGCATGACATTGTAAAGCAGTTTCCCTAAGGGGTATTTTCATTTTCATTTACATTATATTTGAGTTAAATAGAACGCATGACCACAGTACTGATTGTGATCACACGGTTAACTATAAACCCGCTCTACTCCTGAAATACACGTATGAGGCTATTTTTGACATTCGTTGGTTTGTTTTGTACAATGAAAACCTGCGTATTATTAGTTTCTGAGGAGAATACCTACGGTATCCGGTTCGCTAGACATCAAGGGACACAATCATAATAGGTGGCGCGCGGAGATAATAAAAAGAATATAAACGTAAATTACATGCTCCCAACTGTAAGCATTCGGGACGGTGAACAAACTACAACATTGTTGCTATAACCTAGAAGGGTAGATCTACCTGGCAGTGGCGTTGCCTGAGGAGGGTGAGGTGCGAGAAAATAGTGGAGAGCCGAGGAGAAGAGATTCTGGACCTTAAACAACAACGATTTGTTCCAATGGGTGGGTTACTGCATAGAGGAAAGTACACTGAAGAACTTTAAAGTTTATCCATATTCCAAGTTTAGAAGTGGGCGAGTCTCGATAAGTAAAAGATGTCCCTTGAAAAAGCAAACCAACCAACAAACAAATAAAAAAGGTTCGGTTTATAGAAGAAAAAAAAATGCCTATGTTATGACATATTAAAATTTGTACAGTTTGTCATCCGATAGCTTACTTAAAACTGAAAATACATAATGAAAGACTTTATGTGAAATCTAGTAATGATTTTCTTGTCACTCCAAACCGGCCGTTAGTCTATGGTATATCATAGGTCCATGGCCTAACTAGGCCTATAACGAGTTGTTAAGCCAAACTGGTCATTTGCCTCTGGTAGGCCTATCGAATGGTTAGGTAGGCCTATAGGATTACAGGTTTAAAAATGTTAGTTCGAAAATTCCTCATTTCTCCCGCAACTTCGTCAACTATACTAACTTTTTTGAGGTTCTTATTTTTTGGTTGCCCTTTGGGTAAGGGGTGCAAAATCCACTATGATCTTCGTGGTCCAAGCAAACTATAGGCCTAAAACCTTCTTGTCGTAGCCACTCGCCAAAAAGCGTGTCAGCATTTTAAAAAAGGAACTTTGATCACGAAACTCTGTAAAAATCTGGCTACTGAGATAAGCATTCCCGCGTCACTTTATGGAAAAGCAGTGGGCCACAGGTGGGCCTTAATAGATATTTTCAAATATCTATTAAGATGAGTACTCACGGCTTGTAGATACTAGATATGGATACTGTGACGTCATAATTTTTAACTCGTGTCGTGTGGTTTCCCTCGAGCGAGCTGGCGAGGGCCTGTTTCCCACCTCTTCTGCCCTTAAAATTTTGTCACTGTTATTTGTTTGTTTTGTATTGGTATTTGTGTTTCTTCTTTTAAACAAAGAACAATACTTAAATGAAGTTCTTTGAAAGCGTAAACAAACAACTTTAGTTTAAAAGTGATCAAAAATATAATTATTATCAGATCCAATAGCATTTTTAATAGTCATCCTTATTATTGTCTTGTTTCTCTTTCATACTATCGTAACCTGAAACAGCAAAAAGTTATGGAAGAAAAATATGGATCATGTCCATTTTAATTGTAGAATGACGTGATCTTCCCTGTGAGACTATAATTCCCCGGCCTTTGAAAACAGGTGGTCTGAGGGAAATGATGTTGCTGGAAGACATAGATACTTTGGGTGCCAGCCTGCTCCCAGTCTGACTTTGGAATAGTTTTTTACTACGTATTTATTTTCACCATTTTTTTACAATAAAACAAAGTTATTTATTTATAGAGAGAACAACAAATAGACGCAAAATTTAATTATAATAATTGTCTCAGTATCTACCAGTATCTATTTATCTGTTAACGAAATAGCAAGTATCGGGTACTCGCGACTGGAACCAAATAGAGTCTATCTAGAGTACTCAGTATCGATATCTATCAACGCCCACCTCTAAGCAGTGCTGAACGAACAATAATGGTTACTCCGATACACATCCGAGATGTATTTCACTCCCTGCATGTGGTAGGATTATTTTGTATTGTTGTATCAACAAAATATAGGCTTAGAACATGATTTACAAGGCAATTAATTTTATTGATTGCATTGTTTGCTTATAATAGGTTTGTGACACCTATTAGAAGGGCAAATCACTCATTGTGTACAACAAGTAATCCGCTAATAAATAAAATCCCCTTTNTTTGAGGGGAGCTGCCAGCCAGTGTCAGGGTGTAGAAATGTGTAAAATGACCTGTGCTCTAAATAAAGCATCCAATTTTTAAGCTTCAGGTACGATTTGAGCCTTCTAGACTAGATAAACAAAAATAAAGTGTGTAGGCCTAGGCCTAGACTATGTCTTCGCACGCGGTCAAATCCAGCCAAATGAACATTTGGGGACCAAATCAGAATTCGAAGTGACCTTTTTCGAAAGACATTTGTGAAAAATTTTAGGTGTTNCCCCCCCCCCCCCCCCCCCTTTTTTTTTTCTTCCCGTTAAAAGATTGGGCAAAAGAAGAACTTAGACATCCATGGAAGAAATTTTCCCAAATCACAGTGGTATAGACTAGATGTAGAATAACACAAAATATTAATAGGGCCAACAGAGGAAAAAACAGTGTCAAAGACCTTAACCAGCAGCTAGATCTAGTACCTGGTATGTTTCCACTTAGAAACACAATGTTTACATCATGGTGGTCGAGGTGGGTCACCTAGGCTATCTGGACAGTCTTTTAAACTTCCTCTCCCCCTGTGGCCCTCCCCAGCCCCCCCCCCACCCACCCCCCTAGTCTAGCCTGTATGGGACTTAGATCTAGATCTACGTGCTGCAGACTCAGTTTACATGACACACGCTTTTTTTTAAATAGTTTTTTTCTCGTTCTCTTTTTGTCCTTGTCTCTCTTGTTTTCCTCCCACCCTCCACCCCCTCCCCCCACCTTTGACACACACACCCAGTGTTGCCAAAAAATGCACCAAATTTGGCCATTTTTTTTAAATTTAAGATTTCATTCGTTCCTTTTTCCTTCCCTACTTCCACCCCCAACCCCACCATCAACCCCTCCCCCCACCCACCCCACCCCACCCCTACCCTTAAGAAAAATCACCACCCCACCCCTTCTCAGCCCACCCCATAGGCTCATATGGTATTGCCAAAGGAAGCTGAATTTTTAAAAAATTCTTTTGGGCAGATGCACCAAACTTTTGTTTCTCCAGGGCTTCTTCCCCAATCAATAACACAATCACCCTTTAAGAAATGCCAATATGATCACTTTTAGGTTTTAAATGTGTGGTTACAAGTGGATTTTATCATCAAGGGTTGCAAATATGGTCAACTAAAAACTATCTGCTCATGCCAAGGTGTTTACATGAAAACAATGACCAGCCAAGAGAGGGTCATTTTTCCTCTCCCCTCCCAATCACCCCCAGGTCACTCCCCTCTGACCATTCCCTACTTGTTCCCTTCCAAACAGGCTACCATGGCTAAATTTTAGGGTTGAACTGTAGGTTCATGGGAGCTTTCAAAGTAGCATAGGATATGTCATCAAGAGAATTGGCTATTTTGAGAGGTATCAAACTCAAAATTGGGCCATAAGAATGATCTAAGACAGATATTTCAGCAACATGGGCATCATTTTATAGGGAAATGAATGTGCCTGACAGCTGACAGTTGCATATTTCACCAGGGAACTAACAAAGGCTATCACCACCTCATCCAATTCATCTCAATGAGTTAGACTATTGAAAATGTTCTATGTCCCTCTGCAAATATACCTCACCACAGGAATATCATTCTGCGTCATTAAAGAAGCAAGAAAGAGACACTTCTACAGTAGAGACTGCATCCCTGCTGACTACTTAGATCATAATGTAGGAAATTAAATGTGGGGAGAGGAATACAATCTAGGGGACGTAACCTAACTATAATTTCAAACTATGATTTATCACTGATTATTTCCCATACGCCGCGCCAATGGCGTACGCGGGGCCAAGTGCTTGAAACTGCACTGGAATATAGCAGTTTTGTCCCGTGGAAGCTGAAGTGAATACTGTTTTGTACGTCCCTCGACGACACTGCGTAATTAAGTGTAATCTCTTTCACACCTTAGTCGACATTTGGGCCAAATTTTCCACATAGCCTAGTCTAGGCCAAATAAGGCAAAGCCACGACCTTGACCTCCAAATCGGAAGTTCCGTTTGTTTGGCTACAGCTGGTTCGAAACGAGGCTATCTCCCGACCTCAGTAAGATCGTGTGTCCTCCACTGATTCACAGTGTTTATCTTCCTGTAACCCGGTCGCTACTTCAGATAATAACAGAACGGTAAGTTTGCTAACGGATAAGCTTCAGTTGCAAACAGCAAACACTGTTACATCGTTTGTGTCGTCGACATTTAAAGTACTGTTTACTATCCTTTGCGAGCAGACCGCTCCTGTAATCAATAGGACGGCACATGTTGACATGCTGGTTGGGCATGATCATTTGTTAGGTACACATGATGTCATGATAAAAATTATTAATAATGTAATTAGAATTAGTCTAGTCTCTAGTCTAGATTAAGAGAGAAATGTCCAGACTAGAATCAGTTATTCCATGTCTGTTTTTCAACGAAAACTTAGAGCATGGGCATTAGATCCACCATTTGGCATCGACTATTTCAGTATTTGTTACTAGTCTAGTCTAGCCTGCACCACCTATGACCATGTAAGCCATGTTAAAAGTAAAGACATTTCAGTCTGCAAATCTGCGCCGACTATTTCGGAATGCTCCGCCCCCCTGCACTTGGCTCTCCTATCCCCTCATATTTTCACGTAAGACTAGACTGTCTTCTCTGGCCTTATGCAATCTAGAATACTGACTGGCCAAAGTTTTGATAATTTTGGAATCAGAAATCAACCATGCGTGTAAATTTCATGTTGTTGCCAAGCATTTTCTTTGCTTGCTCTTTAATTGATTTAGGCAAATTTGTCAGTTTGAGTATTTCTTATTTATCAGAGTGGTAAATTGTTTACTGAATTACAGCATCTTTAGCATCCATCAGATAACTGTGTGGCTAGATCTAGATCTAGTCAGGTAGCTTATTACTTATATTGCTGACTAAAGATGGCATGAGGTAGTCTAGTCTAGTCTTACTCATTAGGCACTAAATTTCTTCATAGGCTTTGTTTAGAGTACTGAACGAGATTGCATCCAGTAAATTATTGCATCCACTCCTTTGGTTTTCAACTCAAAACACATTCCAGTCATAATTTACAAGCCATTTATCAATGTTTGGTCACTTCCACCCCAGTCTGTGGACACTGATTAAGAATTATGGTCCCAATTGATTTTCAGTAGACGAAATGATCTTGGTAGTTTTCCAATCCTTCTTTTAAAAGTCCAACTGATGCCATTCCTCATATATATGTGTTCTCATAATTTTTTTAATACTCATATGTATGTTAGAGATATGGGGTGCATGGAAATCTTTCCTCAATACCTCTGTCACTTCAAACAGCTGAACAGAAGAACACAGACATGTATAGTTAACAACCACCTCTTGTGAAATCATACAGTAAGACTTAGCGTGCGAACTTAAAACTTGGTTGTGTTGAAGGAGAGGCTCAGAAGGGGAGGAGGAAGATAACTGACTGCCTGAAGAAGGCCGCTTGACATTAATTTAATTTGTTCATGTGGTAAGGTTTCATCTTTATCCAGACATAGCAAGTAATGGAGCAATCGATATGGATTATCATGGATATACTGGCAGATTAGATGGGACTCTAATTGTTAACCAGTGCCAGTGCATGCACATGATGACCTCATTTTTATTTGTTGGTTTCCAGGAGAGGAAAACATATTATCTCCTTTCTGTCTTTCAAGCCTACTTCATCCGGTGTGTTTGAAACCTTTCTTATCTGTAATAAAATGTCATTATATACTTGTACCTGTCAATTTGTGCCCTGTCTTCACCAAAGCTGACACAAAAATAATTAGTAAAAGCAGTTATGATGATGATGCACTACCTTTACCCATTCAGCACAAATTATGGTTTTCAACATACCACCTTCTGTCCTTTGAAGTCTCTATGCAAATTGCATACACCAAAGTGCTGAATGGTGCATTTTTCTCTCTTAGTCTTAAGAGTTATGGTCTTAGAATCACAGTCATTTGCAGTAGTATCAGTCGTTTTACATCAGACTTTACCTCTGTCTTTCAGATCATGATCCTACATGTGTTTTTCTAGAATTTCAGTCTTGATGCAGAATTATGAGGAACTGTCAACATGCTTTGATTTAAACTAAAGTAACTGCGTTTCAGAACAGAAAACACAGAAATGCCTACACACGAACACACAACAAGGATGAAATGTCGTGTAAAACAAACAGTGCTTTTCAAAGGACAGTATTTCTAAAATGCACCATTCAGCATTTTGATACATGCAGTTTTGCCTAGAAAATTTAATGCGCTTGTGGTGATGAATTGCGTACCATGTTATCTGCATTACAGCCTCTGAGAAAGTTTAGTATCTCTGAACTTTAAATTCATTTGAAATTACTATAAATGGTATATTGGACATCTCTGGTCCATTTTGTGGGATAGACACAACAAGGTAAATTTTGGTAGCAATGACATTCCCTTGGCAGCAAGCATATTCTGTGGTAGTCACTATGCAGACGTGCTGTTATAGCCACAATATAAGCCATTGTTATGCAGTGAAATTTTTCAGGTCTTAGCTGCTGTTGGACGAAAATTTGCCCCGAAGTTGAGTGTTTACTTTGTACTTCCTGTTATTGTTGTCTGTCAGTGGCGGCTGATCATTTGTGCAACCCAAGCAGTGCTGTGTAAACTTTAGCACAGGATGTTGAGAAACTATGATAATCTAATTTCCAAAAATGCAGAGATCAGGCAAAACATAGAGACCATTTTTGTTCACTGCATTTCTTCTGTCTTTTCACTTTGTGTTGTCATCTTAAAAAATCCAGGTATCTTTGATATATTGTGGTCATTTAGAGAGAGAGAGAGAGAGAGCGAGAGAGAGAGAGAGAGAGAGAGAGAGAGAGCAGTGAATCTAAGGTAGTTTAGACTTTGGTGTATGTTGTTATAAAAAAAGGCTTTTTTTGCAAGNTTAGTAAAATTTTTTCGGGGGGGGTGGGGGGGGGGCTCATTAGCTACCACTGCTCTCTGTCAGTTTGAGGTATGGAGGTAGCGGGCTCAGACCATTTTCTGGATGTTCATAAAGGCCATTAATAATTTAATTCATCATCTTAATTGCCAGCAGTCAATGCCAACCTCTGGCACATTCTGTCAGTGAGCCAAGGTGGGGGGTGGGGGATTCAAACTTCATCTCTCATAGCTGTGACTGTAAATTTGTTGTAAAGGAATGTTAAAACCAGACTTAAAAAAACCAACAACTGTTCTATCTACACAGTGACAGCTTTTCACTGAAACGGTCTGTACGGCATCCTCAACTCCCATACATATATTTATATGATATACACTGGGAAGAGTTTATAATATATTTATTATAAATCTGAAGTCTTCTGTCTTGAAAATAGTCAGTTCTGCTTAATCGTAGTATAAGCAAAATGGCACTTTGGCTTAAATGCAACATTTTCCGCATAACATTAACAGACTGACATTTCTCTAGTAAAAAACACTGAATAATCACAGCCCCATTTGATCTCAACTTTTTCCATGCTGCTGAGGAATTGACTGCAATTGGATACTACCAAGAGTTTGTCATTGCATATTTGTTAGTTCCAAGTCACCCATTATCAAGCTTGAATATAAAGGAAGGGTAGAATGTGCAGACCATCAAATGTTCTTCTGTCCTTATTGCATTCTGAAGTTTTGGCTGTTCTCTGGTGTTATCATCCCATTTGTCATATGTGGGCATTCCCAATGACTTGTCATATAGTGTATGTGACAAATTACTGTCAGAGATAAAAATAATATGCAGCTGATAGTTTTAAACTGATAAAACCTTGGTCATACTATTTCTTGGAAATTCCATAAGTGTTTCTTCATTTGTGACGCATCTTCATCTCAGATTTATATGTAACATACGGTAGGAACATGCAAGGCGGATCAGACTCTGTATTACTGTTTCTATTCTTCCATTACCCTTATGTTCTGAATTTTTGGCCGTTCTCTGGAGTGTTCATCTGGTAATCTCATGTGGACATCTGTGATTATCCTGTGTACTTTCACAAACATCATATTATTATGTATCCCTTGACAGTTTTAAATTATAGAAGAATAGGCCTTGTGGCGGCAGTCAGGACAAATTTTACCGGAAACTGTTACATTAGCCAGTAATTTTGGCCTTGCAATCAGAGAGGCACAATGTACTGATAATCGTTCTGGTGAGCTGAAAATCCTAACTCCAACAAACTAATGTTCCCACTCACAATTATGTGTGATACCTTATAGTAAATTGATGGTTGAGAACAAAATGATATGCAGTGACAGTGGAGGGCTTTACAATGAGAAAACTTATTATAGCATTCCATGGAAATCTCATAATTACATGTATTTTTGTCATCTGTGACCCATCTTCGTCTTTCCCATGTGACTCTCAGTCATGTATCATTTGTCCACATGGAATAAGGTCATATTATAATACTTTGCAAGCTGTCACGGTAGTAATACAGCTGTGTCAATATTAGTACTGTAAAACCTTTAGTATTCACTCTTCTGTAGGTGAATGGTATTCCTCATTTCAGCCTTCCTAATCTGTTCCCATCTTGTTACAAAAGATATATATGCGCGTTATTTTAATATACTGTACTAGTATTACAAATTGTGAAACTGCAGTGGTCTTGCCTACTGCCGTCGTCAGCCATTCCCACAAACAAATGATCTATAAGTGAACATAAGTCTAATATATAAAAATGGATTTGAAGAGAGGAAGCCAAGTAAACTTTTGTGCTGGGTCTGCGTGCTCTAGTTTTAACTCGCCTCTCCCCTCCCCCCTCCGGGGAAAACCCAGTTTGGACCTCAGGCTATATCAAGATTAGCTCATTTTCATCCTCTTTTTTTTTTTTTGCAATCGTGAATCCAACTAGTGTTGCCATAATTTTAATCTTTACTGATCACGGAGGCAATAAATAGGACAAGCAACAGCTGTGCTCACTTGGTTCCTGGCAGAGAGACAAAAATACTTTTAAAAATACTGTACAGTTTAACTGTGAAACAGTCACTGCTTAACATTTCTTACTTAACGTATTCCCATTCAAAAGTGCCAACCGCGATATCCTTTAACAAGCACTTTGGATAACACAAAACTTCTGTGTTCTGCTGTTGGAGTTCCATTGTAAATTCCGTTGGACAGTAAGTCAAACCCAGCTGGCCTACACTGATACGGATGTGTAACCACCAAGGTTTTTCCCACTGTGCTGGTTGATATCTCTTATCTTTGAATGTCACCCGCTTACCTTTGGAGTCCCTTGCACCTGATCAGGGAGAAAATATGAATTGTTATGTTTCAGCGTTTTCTCCAGCCCGCGCGAGCACGCGGTTCTCCCGTTAAAGTTCAAAATTCCCCTAAAATACATTGAATGCGTGCCATTCTCTTCCCCCCCCCCTTCTTTTTTTCTTTCTTTAACCTGCATTCCAAAGTTGGCATTACTGGAGGTAAAGAAAATCCCACTAAAAATTGACAAAATCACCTCCTCCCTCCCGTTTCCTCAAATTTATGACGAAGGGCGAATATCGACTCCCAACTTATAAGACCTGATGAAAACTGCTGTGTTTTTCTCTCCCCCCCCCC
>JAWQUT010000294.1:217911-247953 GCA_033807755.1 Ellobium chinense | reverse complement strand
TTCCACAACATAAACCAGCAATTTTTCATTCTTATAATCATTGTAAGTTTCACATTTTTAGTGGTCTTGTACTGAATGAGATAAGAGGCTTTTAGTACTTAGAGGAAAAACTGTTTGGCAGCGTTGACATCTTACGGGGAATAGCTGTTTGTGCTAAAGAGGCTGGCATCTCAGACTCTGAGCGAAGCTGTTCGATCACTACTGTCATCCTGCCCTTATATAATAATAGGCTACCATTAATATGGAACGTTGCACTGAAAGTTTAAATATACCAAAACTGCAATATATTTTCACTAAGGTTTCGCGGTTGTAGAGAAAGTCTTCAACGAATTTTTTTTTTAAAAATTTAAATGGGGATTGCGGGTTCAAATCAACAAATTTATAAAAACCAGAAGGACTTCTGAGGGTCGTGCACCAAGTGTGGCCCAGCCCCACTAGAGTGTTAGGAAGTTAAAGGGCCGAAACACTCGTTAGATCTAGGTATCTTTTTCTAAAGATCTTTTGTTGCCTTCCTAGCCGAGTAAAAGAGTTTCCTATCTGACATGTGAATATCTTCCTTTAAGAATACCTTACGTTGTTAGGCAAGTCCAATTATAGGCACAAATGACCAGGGACACCTTCTCGAGTCAGATTGATGTGCCTTTGTATTTCAAATACTAGATGTTCGGACAGTAGTAAACTAGCGATTTGCAAAGTTTCTGTGCAGTATGAAACCCTGTTCTCGTGAAGTTCGGCAAAACAAAAAAAAAAGGCGCTCCAATGTGAAGCATGCGATTANGCAATTTTTCATTCTTGTTCATAATCATTGTAAGTTTCACATATTTAGTGGTCTTGTACTGAATGAGATAAGAGGCTTTTAGTACTTAGAGGAAAAACTGTTTGGCAGCGTTGACATCAGCTTACGGGGAAAAGCCGTTTTTGCTAAAGAGGCAGGCATCTCAGACTGTGAGCGAAGCTGTTCGATCACTACTGTCATCCTGCCCTTGCATAATAACAGACAACCATTAAATATGGAATGTTGCACTGAAAGTTTAAATATACCAAAACTGCAATATAGTATCACTAAGGCTTCGCGGTTGTAGAGAAAGTCTTCAACGATTTTTTTTTTTTTTTGAATGGCGATTGCGGGTTCAAATCAACAAATTTATGAAAACCAGAAGGACTTCTGAGGGTCGTGACCCAAGTGTGGCCCAGCCCCACTAGAGTGTTAGGAAGTTAAAGGGCCGAAACAGTTGTTAGACCGAGGTATCTTTTTCTAAAGATCTTCTGTTGCCTTCCTAGCCGAGCAAGAGAGTTTCCTATATCTGGCATGTGAATATCTTAAATTAAGAATACCTTACGTTGTAAGGCAAGTCCAATTGTAGGCACAAATGACCAGGGACACTTCCTCGAGTCAGATTGATGTGCCTTCGTATTTCAAATACAAGATACTTTTATTTCCCTTTTCTGCACCGTAATGTTCGGAGAGTAGTAAACTAGCGATCTGCAAAGTTTCTGTGCAGCATAAAACCCTGTTCTCGTGAAGTTCGGCAAAAAAAATTAAAAGGCGCTCCAATGTGAAGCGTGCGATTGAATTCAAATGAATGAAATGTCCCAGCATATCTGTTATCTTCTTTTCTACCCCAGACAGGTCTTTAATCACATGTACTTCTGTTCACTTCACAACAACTCCTTCCTTTTTTCCGCCTTACGAATTTTTCTTTGATATCGTGGTCTTGCATTAACCCAGTTACCCAGTAGCACTAGAAAGGCTGGGCTGTTGTTCTGCCCTCTGTTTTTAACAGATTGTAGCTAAATGGTTCACAGAAGTCCCGTCATTCATGCACCAGGGCCTTCAAAGTGCAGGCATTTTTAGGGGAGGTCTTTATTATGGGAATTAAAATGCCATGCTTGAGTGAGCCTTTTGCGTCTAAAAGCAGCAGTAGCTTGACACAAATTTCACAGGTTGTCGTTTTGTCACTCATGATTTCTCTGAGGCTCTTGGGTTCGATTCTTATCTTATAGCCGGAGTTAGATCATTGAAGAGCGCCTTTGAAAAATTACTGGCGTCCAACTTTGTTTAGCAACATCGACGTCTCGGCATTAATTCAGGGAATTAAGCGCATTTTTTATATTTTTCCAAAGTTCACCTGTAGCACTCGGTATATTTTTTTTTCCAAAAAGTAAATATAATTAGGGTAATTGCTCCTCGCACTCTTCCATATGCATTATTTTTTTGTATACTCCCCTTTATCGTAACTGCGATGACATAGGTGGAAGTCCTTAATCCTAAACGTAATCGTATGGAGGCCGTGTCCTTAACCTAATGTCCATCGAGACAGTGTCCCAAACCCTAAAAAGCCGTCGCTGCTAAAAAGTAAAGAGGGAGCCCTTGTCACAGTCAAATCTTAATCCATGCCCATCTGACCCAACCTCCAACTCGTCTGCTTCACACTGAAGCTCTAGTTTTCTGAAATTCACGAATAAAGTATTTCATAATTGCGTAGAAACTTTGCATGTCGCTAGACAACGGTATCTTTGAACTTGACGGTAAAGAAAATTGATGTAAAAACATCAAGTATTTGAAAAAAAGCTCTAGGTTTTTTTTCCGAAATTCACAAATAAAGTATTTCATAATTGCATAAAAACGTTTCATGTCGCTAGACAACGGTACCTCCGAACTTGACAGTAAAGAAAATTGATGTAAAAACATCTAGTATTTGAAATAAGCTCTAGTTTTTCCGAAATTCATGAATAAAGTATTTCATAATTGCATAGAGACGTTGCATGTCGCTAGACAACGGTACCTCCGAACTTGACACTAAAGAAAATTGATGTAAAAACATCTAAACAACAGCATCTCCTAACTTGACGGTAAAGAAAATTGATGTAAAAACATCGAGACAACGATATCTCCGAACTTGACGGTAAAGAAAATTCATGTAAAACCATCTAGTATTTGAAATATGAAAGCAAGTCCATCTGAGTCAAGGAAGTGTTTCACTGCAATTTGGAAGCCTATCTTTTCTTCTAACGGTAATGATGGGATGACACAGGCTGAGCTGTCATTGAGTAATTGGTGTGTAAACGTGGGTAAATTGGTCCGCGTGTCAAGTTCACCGGTCTAACGTATGCGCTAGGTACTCCTTTCTATACATAGAGTAATCATATCGACAGGGATTTAACCGATATTTTTTTGTAGTTCGAACAAACAGACAGAACAACAGTACTGGGTCGAAATCTTTTTCGGACAAGAACTGTATTGCCGCCGCCTTGCGCCTGCAAGGCTGTGACAAGCCTGTGGCCTCCTGACGTCACATCCGAAGGGCGGGCACAATCATATCTCAGAGGCTGAGCTAGATTATGCTACTATCCAGGTCATTTAAGCGGGGTTGACCTTTAAGTTAAGGATGAGATGCTTATGGTCGGGCCAACCATCTAGCAATATGTGATCTCAAATGACCATTTCCAAAACAGTCTTCTCTCCCCTTTTGTCCACAAATTATACACTCCAATTTTGGGACTCATTTCATGAGACTGAATACTGAGCCACCTGTCTTCTACCTCCAGATTTTTAAAAGTTTGGCCTAGTTCTGTTCCTAATCTGATATGAAGGGTGATAAGAAAAATGCTTTGTGCTGAACCCACATGGATTAAAGAGTGTTTTTTACCCTCCACTCCATCCTTCATCCTTATTTCTCCTTTGCTTAAATTTCTTTTAATTGTTTGATAATGTCAGAATTGGATGCGTTGACGTGCTGTGTGTTTCTGGAGTGTATCTCTGACCGTGACACGAGTCACAGTGACATAGCACTATTAGTAATTCCATTGGGAGGCCACATTCTGGTTTTCAGAATAGACTTTTCTCATGGAATATTTATGAGCAGGCCGGGTGGTACACTCGCTTTCGGGGACCAGTAAACATGTCTAGAAAATATTGTGTTCCCTGATTCGAGGCTAGCTCTGATTGATGCAAAGACCGTTCGTTACACAATATTGCTTACGATGAAGCGTTCAAGTGTCAGTGAATTGCCAGTATGCATAGGGACCCCAGAAAACTGTTTCAGGTGAATTGATATGAAATCTGGCAAACTGGTTACATGGGAATTGCAGCAACATGTTATAATAATAATGCGATTTATAAGTCTCATATCCAGGCTAATGCCCGCTCATGCGACTTCACACTATTATTACCCCAGCAGGCCTGATCACTCTAGGACTTTCTCGACTCCCTGGAAAGCATACATTGCCACTGCCATTTACAGGCGCTGATCACTAGCATTCTGACAATATCTTCCATTGCCTATAGCCAGGTACCCATTTTACAGAGGGTGGACTGAGGAAAATGTTAAAGAAATGCTTTTCCAAGGCACTTACAACATGACCGTGGTCGGGAATTGAACTCCGGACCTTTAGATCTCGAGTCCAACATCGTAACCATTAGGCCACGCTGCTCCAGATGTTGCAAATGAATTTCTTGCCAGGCAATTTTTACCGAGTGGAGCTAAAATAGTTGGAATCAGTTTGAGAGTGGGTCAGTCCTTAGGGCATGGGGAGCGATTTTTTTGGTTATATTTCTCTTCCCAGAACTTGTGTTGCTCAATTTCACAAATTGTCCATGTCCAAAAATGTCTGTCACATCACCAGATTGAAGATTTCTCCCCTCCATTACGTTGGAACATGGCCGGGAAAACCTGTGCCGATCTAAACTTAGCTCGAGAATCACGTGATCACCCTAGCTCATTAAGAAAGGTCTATGGGAAAGCCGGTGTCTATTCTTCCCGGTTGAGGTCGAAAAACCCGGAAATCCTATGTACGCACTGCGCACTTGACAGCTGTAAAATCGTGGAAGTGTAGGCCCCGCGTCCGTTTCCCGGACAAAATTGACCGGAAAATTTTACCCAAAAATATTGGCCGCAATCGTGCTGACGCACCATAAAACCCTGCCTCAGACAAACAGACAAACAAACAAACAAACAAACAAACAGACCTTAAAGGTCCGGTGTCTGTGTTGGAATTAGGGGCTTGTTGTCTGTCTTATTTTAGAACATTGGCATGTCGGTGTCCTTTGTTATAGTTTACAAGAGAAGAGCCGTACCGCCCCGTAAGGGTGCAGTATGGGTGGTGGGGTTTAGTGCTCTTTATATGTCTCACTTTACAAGATTGGGATGTTGGTGTCCATGCTATTTAGGAGGGCGCGCATTTTTCTCATGTAATAAGTAGATCTGTTGACTCAGAAACTGATAGTGCGCGCGACAGAAATACACAAACATTTACAAGAGATGGGCCCTGCCTTTCTTTAACGGTGCAGTGTCTGTGTTGGGAGTAGGGCTTGTTGTAGAAGATCGGAATGTTGGTGTCCGCGGTTCGCATTTTTCTCATGTGGGATGAAGCGACTCAGAAATGGGCAGTGCTTACCACAGGAATACACAATACAGTAATCTACAAAAGAAAGACTGTGCCTCCCCTTAAAGTTTCAGTGTCTTTGCTGGGGTTAAGGTTTGTTATTTGTCGTATCTTAGGATGGTGCGCAATTTTTTTCATGCGGTACGTATTGACTCAGAAAAGAGCAGTACGGACCAGGGTAATACACTGTAATCTTGTTAAAAGAAGGGCCGTTGTTTCCTCTTAAAGGTGCAGGGTCTGTTTTGAAGTTAAGGGCTTGTTTGTCTTACTGCAGAAGATCGGCGTGTCAATGTGCGCGGTATTTCGGGTGGTGCGCATTTTCATGCAGTATGTACTGATTCAGAACAGGGCAGTGCGCACCACGGAAATGCCCTGTTATCTTGTAAGGGAAGGACCGGTCTGTCCTTGAAGGTGCAGTGTCTGTATAGAAGTCATGGGCTTGTTTGTCTAACTGTAGAAGATTGGCGTGTCCTTCTTCGCGGTATTTAGCATAGGGGTAGCTAACCAGGTCACCTCTATGAGGAAATATTAGGCTTTGACCTGATAGCGTTATCAGTTTCTGGAGTGGACCAGATTTACTGTAAACCCTAACTCAACTGATGCCGAAAGGCCTGGATAACTTTAAGAAGACAAGTCAGATATGATTCTGATAGAAGGGCATCAGAATGCAAGCACCATGTTGATTTGTTTTTGACAAAAGACATTTCCACATGGATGGTAGAACGCCGAATTTTTGGGGGGAAAATCGAAAATCAGATCTGAAAAGAAGCCTATATTAACTTTCAGACGAGGAGAAAAAAAATGAAAAAACTACCTCCATATTGAACAGGGACGGGTATGTTGATATTGGTGTCCAAAAAATGTGCCATCAACTGCTGTCATCCCTGATTCCACATGTCTGCTATGCAGTCCGAAAATCATGTTTCAAAATCGCGTTTGCCAAGGAATGTATGAATTTATCAACACTTGTTTGTATGTTGTTAAATTAGCATGACCTATTTGCCAAGTTACAACCTCAGTTTCAAGGATGTCTCTGTTGAGGTCCTACAAAAAGTAAAGAGATTCTGCAGACAGGCTTATACCGATGCTGATCCACAAAGGGATGGGATTCAGAACCCAGTTATGTAGTTTAAGTTATGTCCCATGACCAGGGAATTGTCGCGCACACGTTGTTGTGTTTACACAGACTTATACCGATGCTGATCCACAAAGTGATAGGGATTCAGAAACCAGTTATGTAGTTTAAGTCATGTCCCATGACCAGGGAATTGTCGCGCACACGTTGTTGTGTTTACTTGCTCTGCACAGCCATGGCTGCTCGCCATTCATTAAAAAAAAAAAACCAGCCCAGCACGCGCAGAGCTTATATACTAACCAGCAATGTAACCCCAATTCCTTGATCACGTGACGAAACTGAAAAAAACCTACACGAGGTTTGTTTGGCCTCTCTGAGACATTACTAAGTGTCCACGGATGTATACTTCAGTTCTAGCATGATGTGGTTAATTGTCTTTATGTTTCTGTCTCTTTCTAACGTCCATTCCGTCGTCATTAAAAAACAGCCCAGCAATCGCAGAGCTTATATATTTATACTAACCAGCATGTGAACGCCAGCCCCTTGATCATGTGACAAACCTGAAAAAAATCTAGTCTACATGGCCTTTCAGAGACATTTACTTTACTAAGTGTACACGGATGTAGTGTAGTTCTAGCATGATGTGGTTACTTGTCTTTACAGTAGGGCAATGGTATGTTCTTACCTGTGTTTCTGTCTTTTTCTAATATCCATTCCGTCGTTATGAAAAAACAGCCCAGCAATCGCAGAGCTTATATATATACTAACCAGCATGGGAAAGCCAGTCCCTTGATCACGTGACAAAACTGAAAAAAACCTAGTCTGCATGACCTTTCAAAGACATGTACTTTACTAAGTGTCCACGGATGTAGTTTAGTTCTAGCATGATTTGGTTAATTGCCTTTACATTAGGAAAATGGTATGTTCTTACCTGTGTTTCTGTCTCTTTCTAACATCCATTTTGTCGTCATTGAAAAACAGCCCAGCAATCGCAGAGCTTATATATACTAACCAGCATGGGAACGCCAGTCCCTTGATATCGTGACAAAACTGAAAAAAATCTAGTCTACATGACCTTTCAGAGATATGTACTTTACTAAGTGTCCCAGGATGTATAGTTTAGTTCTGGCATGATGTGGTTAATTGTCTTTACAGTAGGGCAGTGGTATGTTCTTACCTGTGTTTCTGTCTCTTTCTAACATCCATTCCGTCGTTGAATGGAGATTCTTGCCCTCTGTAAAACAATCAAGAAAGAGCTAAGAAGTTGTGTGTTTTCGTGTTCTATCATGGCATGGTCTATCAAAAGATGTTTGTTATAAGCACTAGCACCACTAATACTGAGTACTCTTATAATGCTAATCCCATACAAGCCGATTAGGCAGCAGTTATAGTGTATAAATAGTACGGTCCATTTTATCAGTTTTACAGTAACCTTATGGTGCCGTTCAGTATCAGATTGGGGTCATTTGTGGGCAGTACCCTCTCTGGAAATTTTGTCCATTTACGTGTCGATGTTGGTGTGCTCTTTTCTAGGCTGTTTGCTACTTCAGTACTTCAGTTAATTTATTCAGAGACACACCATACTAACTTTAAAACTAGGGTTGACATCCGCAGTATTATTAAAGTTATCATAGTGTGATAGCTCTCACTATCTGTTTAAAAGACGATCTAGTTCAGCATCATCACTGTGAGAATTTCCAAAGTGATTTTTACTGTCCGTAACTTTTAAATCCAGGCAGATCTGAGTCATTACTTTTGTGTTTTTGGGTACATGGGCATTCTGAATAGTGGTAGTTGATGTGTTAAGGAAACTGATGTGTTAATTTGCCCAGAGTTACCAATCATCATTTTTCAATCTGTGCAAGAGGTAAAGAGCAACTGTTGGTGTCACCAGCCAGTTAATTTGTCAGTGAATTCCAGGAGTTTATGAAAGTGTAGATCAGTACTGATTAGTGCACGGAGTTCATGACCTGGATATAACATTGCATTTTAAAGAAAGCCAGGGAAGTTAGAAAAGCAGCCATGTATTCGTCTCCAGCAGAGGCGCTGAAGTTTGAGATTAATAGGAATGCCAAAGAGAAGCAGCGTCAGTTACAGGTCGGTGAAGGTGTCAAATATTTTCAGATTAAACGATAACATCATGCCAGTATGTCTGGCAATCTGTTCACAGTAACCATGAGGGCGTAATGTAGCCGTAATCGTGCTGACATGCCGTAAAACACAAACTCAACCTCAGCCTCTAAATTTGTAGTTTCTGAAGTCTTTGCTGAAGATGTGGTGTGTTGTAAAGGTAAAAGGAGGGTGGATCCTTTCTTCGATAAGAGTTCCTATTATGCGCACCACACCTTCGTCCTCTAAATCTCATGAATATCATTTCTCGTATGTTAGAGGTATTGGGCGCGTATGGAAGTCTCTTCCACTCTTTTATCATGCATCTCTAGTACCAATTTGAATTCTTTCCTGTCCATGTTGTAGCGATAGATAGAAGCTTGTCATAACATGGGTGTCATCATGACAGGCAGGCATCTGAGGTGTACATTGCATACATGCTGAAAACAACAGGGTTCAAATATCCAAAAGTGGGGGCTGGTGCAAAAAAAGATAATGTATGCTCTTTTTAACAGCAGGATGCAAATTCAAGTTGAAAGGTTTTATCAGGCCATAGACCAACATCATTTCACAATACAATATTACATGAATACAATACACTGCAAAGCCGCATACATGTTCCTCATACACACTATTTCCACTCATCTACTACTTTCTCATCTAGCCAAATCTTAAATCCAGTGAACAACGTGAGGATTATTTTAGACATGAACGGAACACATGAAACATTGGACAGAAGTGCAATACGTACCTCATGGTACTCTACCATNCCCCCCCCAACCTTATTAAATGACATTTTAGACCGTAAATTTAAACAGGTACCCAGAGCAACCCAGTCATAACTTCCGTGGATGATTTTCACGATCAGCAGATCTTCTCAAACAGCATATCTGCCGTCTTGTGACGACAAGGCACACATGCGATACAATTTCTATTGCATATATGTCTTTCTGTCATAAGACGGTAGAATTCTGTGTGGATTCATGAGAACTTGTGGTCATAAGATTCCAGGATTCCACAGATGATATAATAGTTTGTTTTTTTCTTTCCTGCAGATGGCTCAGATGTTAGCCAGGCCCGGGTCTACTGGCCAGATGCCCATTCTGCCCAGCCAGTTCCCGAGGTCATCCTCTACGGCCAGCAAGTCAGGGGTGAGTACATGCCATGTCATGTTATAGTTGAGGCAGTCTCCACACGTTGTGTATTTTATTATATGTTCCACCTCAGCCTTGCTTCTTTGTTAAAGGCCACTTGTAAATTGAAGAACACTTTGCGCATTTGATGTTTTCAGTGGTCAGGGTTTGGCATTGTAGCATGGGGTATACTTTGGCATCAAAAATGGAGTATATCAGGTTCAGGAAATATCCAGTTCACACAGATTAGTGGGCAATGTATGGTTATGGAGCAAAAATAAATTACACTCAGCATTTCAATTGGCAGTTTTTCTTACTTTGAAAACATACTGGTACCACAGCAGGGTATACTGTCAATATATTTTTGGAGTTGCAAGCCTTTGTGAACCACATCAGTGATATCATATTGGTTAAAAAACATGTAACTGCAGATATCAGTGTTAGCGTAAGCAGTGGTTTATTCAGTCTTTCTCTCTTCAGCTGGGCTAAAGATAGTGAACTTTGCCAAACCCTGGCTTCTATGTATGTGATGTTAACCTTAGGTGCTGTTGGCCATTAGTTTATTGGCATTTCAAAGTTTAATGTGTGAATTCTCATATATTCATTGTTATTGTTTCATTTTATTTGAGGAAGTGGTAGTATAAATGGAGTGGATCATGTTTTTAGAATAGCTACTGTTTCATTTTGCCTTTACAAGTAGAATAGACACCTTTAATTAAGAATGAAATATATCCAGACACCCAAAAGGTTTTTTGCCAAATTTGAACTAAAATGTTATCACCACTAATTTTCAGGATCTTTTAAAAATAGTATAGTTTTTATTGCTGCTTTTCGTCAATTGTAACATAACTTCCCATCCTATACTTTGAATGTTGTGTGGAACATACTGAGAAAAAATAGTGAAATGCTTTTAGCAATAGGGAATATTAATTTTTACTAAATTCAAACCAAAACAAATTTAGCGGGGTCAGCATTTAGGGATCTTGTTTAAAAAAAAAAAAAAAGGTGGAGGGTAATGAGATGTCAGATCAGGTTTTAAGATTGCTGAGTAGGATGCCTCTCGCATTTGATACTTCAGATGCGTTCCTCTGCCGTCCCTTTAACATTCACGATGGAATGGGAAGTTGTTTTTTTTACTTTTGGAAATATGGACTTTGTCGCCACACTAAATGCTGGAATGCCAGGCTTTGCAGCTTTCTGGAATATGATCCGTGGCTTTACTTACACGAAGGCCTGTCACCATAAATATAATATTTATGCCACATTTTCCTCACATTATTCTCTTTCTTGGAATGTTTTGAGTGTACCATATAATCCAGGATTTTTTTTTTTTTTTTGCCCAGCGATTGTACCTTTTAATGCAGCCTTTTGTTTTGCAGCGAGTAAATCATGTAAATCAGACATTTTTCTTTGGGGCGAGGCGACTGCACTTTGTATTGTTGTATTGCAGACTTGTCCATTGCTGTGTCTGTGCTTCATAATCCAGACTTTTCCTTTGCAGCGACTGTACCCTGTAATCCAGACATGTACATTTTCACCGACTGTACCCTGTAATCCAGACATGTACATTTTCAGCGACTGTACCCTGTAATCCAGACATGTACATTTTCAGCGACTGTACCCTGTAATCCAGACATGTACATTTTCAGCGACTGTACCCTGTAATCCAGACATGTACATTTTCAGCGACTGTACCCTGTAATCCAGACATGTACATTTTCAGCGACTGTACCCTGTAATCCAGACATGTACATTTTCAGCGACTGTACCCTGTAATCCAGACATGTACATTTTCAGCGACTGTACCCTGTAATCCAGACATGTACATTTTCAGCGACTGTACCCTGTAATCCAGACATGTACATTTTCAGCGACTGTACCCTGTAATCCAGACATGTACATTTTCAGCGACTGTACCCTGTAATCCAGACATGTACATTTTCAGCGACTGTACCCTGTAATCCAGACATGTACATTTTCAGCGACTGTACCCTGTAATCCAGACATGTACATTTTCAGCGACTGTACCCTGTAATCCAGACATGTACATTTTCAGCGACTGTACCCTGTAATCCAGACATGTACATTTTCAGCGACTGTACCCTGTAATCCAGACATGTACATTTTCAGCGACTGTACCCTGTAATCCAGACATGTACATTTTCAGCGACTGTACCCTGTAATCCAGACATGTACATTTTCAGCGACTGTACCCTGTAATCCAGACATGTACATTTTCAGCGACTGTACCCTGTAATCCAGACATGTACATTTTCAGCGACTGTACCCTGTAATCCAGACATGTGAATTTTCAGGCACTATATTGAACTTTCGTAATGCCAATCTGACCTTTGCAGCAACTGTACCTTAAAATCCAGACTTCCCCTTCTCGCGACAGTGCCCTGTGTAAATCAGACATCTTTTGTTTTCCCTGCGAAGTCCGGCGACTGCACTTTATAATGCAGACTTGTCCTTTAAAGTGACTGCTTTATATATTATGCAGACTTCTCCCGTGCAGCGGTTGCATCCTGTAATCCAGACTTGTCCAATTGCAGTGACTATATTCCGTAATCCAAACATTTCCTTTGCAGCAACTGTTCATTATTATCTAGACATTTACATTTTCCTCTGCAGCGACTGGACCTTATAATGTGGTCTACTCCTTGGCAGCAATTTTGCCTTTGCAGTGACTGCATTCTTTAGTATAGAACTTTTCGTCGCAGCGACTGTGCCCTGTGTAATCCAGATCTTTCCTTTGCAGCGACTGTTCATGTTTATTTAGATATTTCCTTTGCAGCTCCAGGGATTTGCTGGAGTACACATTTGATTTTTTTTTGCCCTGTCCAAAATAGTCCGTCTGGGCTACTGACTGATCATCCATACATTGCATGCCTATTTTAGACTAGAATCGAAGACTGACTTTGATGTCTGTGGATATGGTTTTGTGTAATATAGATGCACTTTAAACTAAAAATACACACACACACACACAAAACCCAACTAATTTTTTGAATCGGCATTTTACTTAGCTTTTCTTATTAGGGACGCACCAAGAGCAATGAACGATCATATAAGTGGACATCTCTTTCACACACTACAGTTTCCTCTGCCATTTTACACAATTCTCAACGAGACGGTGTCAAAATTTACGACAAAAGATGGCGTCCCGAGTATTACCGGAATATGCCGATGTAACTTTGAGTAGTTCTGTCGTGTATTATTAAGTCCGTAGTCGGTACAGTTTACGCGTGTTATTCTTCACTTGCATGAAATTGTCGCAGGTATGAGAGTTGGTAGTCATATCTAATGATAGAAAACAGACCTTTTATCTAGGTTATGAGTTTACTGTTTTCTTTGTTTTCACACCTTTTGTAATGACCATTGTTTTCCAGAAACGTATAATCTCAAGTTGATTTCCCAGAGCATTTGTATGTTGTTTTACGTATACATATATCTAATTTAAGCCCAGTCCTTATTTTTGCAGCACCAGGAAGTTGTTAGTTTTATTCCCGTATTTGTCTATGTTGTATTTTAGTTTCATATGATGTGTATATAATAGGCCTCCCAAATACAGAAAAACGGAGTAAGTCAGGGTATAAAGGAACACTAAAATTTTAAGATATGCAAAATTTTGAAAGCTGACACTTTCTTCCATTTTCTTTTAACTTACGTTTGTGACTTACATAGGCTTCATCGTTTGTAATTTTACTATACAGTAGACAAACGTTGAAACGAAATCGGCAGGACCGAAGACATATGTTTGGTTTAAACAGATCTTCGGTTTAACCGTTTTCGTTTTAACTGATGGTTACTCAACTGTTTTCTTTTGCTAATGTTTTTAGCCGTACTGACGCTGCAGTTTATTTTTCTCTGACGCTCCATATAGAATTTAGTATTTACTCACTGCGCTTCATTTTTTAGGGTAGCGCATGTCCAGCATTTTCTTTCTCTCCTCAGGAATTTGAAATACTATTTATATAAATATTATAATGGTTTACTCACTTTGCCTACTGGCTGCACTAGTGCTTAGTGGAGTGGTTCATGTTCATTAGGGAGCTTTCATTTTCAAGTACGATTTTGATGTGAATTTGCACATCTGAATCTGGCTTGTAACATGCAATATAGTTGAGTCACCATGAAAGCCATAACAAGATGTATGAGATACGAACTTGAGAATAAAAGCTCTCTGGTGTCTTTTCATTCGCAGCTTACAGACCTAATTATCTAGCCACTTTTTTTTTTCGCTTTTCAGCAAGGAAAAAAGAATTCAGCCGGAAGTGTAGGCCCAAATGTAACTTTTTTTTTGTAACTACCCTCTTTGTTTCGTATAATTTAACACCTGTCACTGCCATTCAAACTTTTATACTGACCTCTTTAACACCTAGGTGCCACTATTCATCCGTGAAAAGAAATTTTGCTATTGCCTTTGATGGCTCCATTTTTCTACTATATTACAGTTGTGTGGTATTGCCAGAACACTCAGATATTACTTTTGATGTTGTTATGACTTGTAAATTACTGTTAGTACTTTTTTGAGCTCATTTACAACATCCATGACTGTAACAAACACCCGGATTTAAGGGGGAAAAAGCAAACCATTAGTATGACTTAAAGCTACTTCGTCTCGGCTGTAACGAGACATGGCTGTAACGTGCATATTTATAAACCTGGATCTCCTTGTGAGACCTATGTTCCAGTATACAATAAAGTAATCTGCAAAATAAAGCAAGTAATGGCAAAGAGGATTCCATAGTGGCACCTTTACTTTTAAGGGGTTTCCAAACTGACAGAAAAATTTCGAGGTTCCATTATGTACCGATGATTTGTGGAAAATTTTCTTCGATCTTACGCTGTGTTTTCGCAGTAGCAAAGCTTCCCCCACTGACCGCCAAAACAACATTTTGCCCAAAGGCAGACTGGGCTGTGCATCTTGCTGCATGCCAGGTTTATGGGGACAGAAATATCAGTTTTGGAACCCCTGACCCCGAATAGCTGTTGAAACCCTGTTTTTAATTTATTATTTCATATTATAGAGTAATTCAGATTTCGCACCCACTCAGCTAGCCTTTTTTTTTTTATTCCATCGAAACCCCTCTCCCCTCCCCTTACCTTTGTAGGCAGCCTTGGCCTTCCCCGCTTAAGCCTAAGCCTTAGCTATTTTTCCCCACTTTGCACTTTGACCTCTCACCTAGCCCACTTCATCTTTCAGCAGTAACATAGGTTGTTACCAGACTGACGCTTAGTGGGTTTGGAGCGAAATCCGAAGAACTCGTTAATGTTTTCTCACTCAACTTTACTATTAAAGCAAGTTGTTTTTTTCTTTTCATTTCAATGGTGGCGGTTTCTGAGTATGTCTGTGATATATTTATTCTATTTTCGAATAATGACATACACAATATACAATCTGGTATTACAACAAGTTAACATTCTTGGACTTTTCTACACACATATGTTGATGTATCATTCATTACTGTAAAATGTACATTATTACAAACCATCTATTCTTTCCTGACTCATAGTATGTATAACTGTTTCTGAGACGTAGCAGTCATGACTATAATATATTCACAGACACGAGTGTGTCGTTGAATAATTTTCATTTATTTCATATCATGTTGAGGGTGTCCGTGTAATGACTGTTGCAAATCAGTTTCGGGTCATTGTGTATAAATGCTGCTGTGCTGTAGTGTTCAACCCTCTGGTAGATAGCACTGTGGGTAACTTTACATATTTTGTTTGCTTTTTTTTTTTAATCAATCCCTTGGCAGTGTGTGTAAAAAGTTTCTTCAATTTTTGATAATGGAACTTAAGTTCCTCTCACATAAGTATTCTAAATGATTGCCGAAAATCACCGCAACAAGATTTGCAGCGGTTCACATAGGACCCTTAATTCATACTCGCACCATTCATATTCATTTTGTTCGAACACTCTGTGTTATCACCTTGGGTTTCGGAGGCATCATTTGCTTTTATATGACAGTGATGGGTTTAGTCAAATTATTAGTTCGTTAGTGTGGCACCTAGAATTGTAGTATTGTAGTATATTATTGCATGCATACTCTTAAATGCCAGTCCCAGAGACAAAATATGCTGAGCTGGTTATAAAATCGATGGTTTGTGCAGGTTGCAAACATTTTACTGTGACAAAAGAGTACCGTTTATTGATGCTTAACCAGACATATTTTGAATAGACCTCTGAGTATTTACTCCGATTCTTTTGACCTTTCTGGGACCAGCATTGAATTTTTTAAAATTATTTTTTTTTGGTTTTTTGTAGCACATATTCTCTCTTAGTTTGAAAGCATTATATTCTCTCCTAGGTTGGTAGCACATATTCTCTCCTAGGTTGATAGCACGTATTCTCTGCTAGGTTGAGAGCACATATTCCCTCCTATCCTAGGTTGGTAGAGTTGGTTTACTGAGTGGTTGTGGTACTGAAGTATAGTGCAGTATTATAATACTCTGTAAATAAGAAATGCAAAGCATGATGCTGGTGGTAGTATATATCTGACACATATTTTGCAACCTCTTTGCAGCCTTTTGGACGCCAGACCTCTAGAGAGAGTGATAGGGCAAGTGCAGTTTGCTATATCAGATTGCAATTTTTTTTTCTCTTGTGGGCTTTTTTTAATCATGCTAATGGTGGTTTGTTTTATCAGGCTTATACTTACTGTAGGTTTTTTTTTTCCTTTTACTACTTTTCATATTCATCGATACTACAAATCATTTTTCAATTAGATCTGTCTTTATTCATTATGGTAAACTTGCTGTTTTTTCTTCTTTCATTTGATTCTCTCATGTTTGCCAATCTTCATTCAGCACGATTTCGTTGACACCAATAATTCACACACTCAGCCCTGCCCAAATAAAAAAAAAATAAATCATTGTTTCATCGATATGCATAGATTTCAGAGAACAGCCACATTTTTATCTTCCACGATTTCATGGTACTGCTTGTATTGACGATGTAGAAGTAGTTACCCTCCCCGACTACTCATCATTATCATATTAGCACACGCCCATTAACAATAGCCATTACATCATCAAATAAAAATACATCAGTTCTTTGCAAAGTATGGCCATGCTTAAAGTCGGGACCAAACAAATAATATGTGATCTCTCAGATTGCTGCCATTACATCATCTAATAAAAATACATCAGTTCTTTGCAAAGCATGGCCATGCTTAAAGTCGGGACCAAACAAATAATATGTGATCTCTCAGATTGCTGCCATTACATCATCTAATAAAAATACATCAGTTCTTTGCAAAGTATGGCCATGCTTAAAGTCGGGACCAAACAAATAATATGTGATCTCTCAGATTGCTGCCAGGGTTTGAATTTGGTTATGCAGATATTTAAACTCAAAGCTCAAGTTCAATTTTATTATAGACCTTCAGCATACATAGGAGTTAATATCATTTTGGAAATTCCTCATGGTAGATATCTGTTATATTATTACATGTCCTTGTGAAGCTAGAAATTGTGATCAGTTGTTGAAATACATTCTTTAAATATGGGAATGATTTTTCATGGAATTTTACCAAGCGGATGGTGGATCGTCCACCGAACTGGAACTGAAGTGATCCTAACTGAAGTGATCCTAACAACAGTCTTTAAAAGTTGTCGGTTTTTGGAAAAGATAGTTTAAGGCCGTACTTAATTCTCAGAACTGAAATGTCAGTTTTCAGTTCTATAAAAGTAAAATGCTGTAACATTATATTTCAAACATGTCAAACTGGAAGTGAAAACAAAAACAAAAAAACAAAAAAAACCAAAAGAATACTGCTCTTCGTAAGATTTTGCTTTTCGTCTGTGAAAAATCCGTCCTTTAACTTTCTCTTAATTTTTTAAAATTAGAATTTAGATAGTTTTTCTTTGAGGTTTTTAAAAGATAATGTGACTGATGAGTTCTTGCATTTCGTGGACAAAAGTCCGAAAAAAATCGACCTTCAGATTTTTCATAACTTTTAAAAATTTGACATGAACCCTGGAATGCGTTCAGATACTTCTCTTTTGAAGTTTTAAAAGATAATCTGATTTGAGTTCTTGCATTTCGTGGATAAAAGTCTGAAAAATCCGCCCTTCAAATTCTTTCTTAACTTTTAAAAATTCTTTATGAGCCCTTGAATGTATTCAGATCTTTTTTTTTTTTTTCTTCAAAGCTTTGATAAGATAACGTGACAAGGTAGCGATTCTAGAATTTGTTTGGCCCTGTCACCGCAGGTGACATTGTCTTCGCGATCATCTTCACGGTTCACGCATCACATCAGATTATGTGTGACCATTTCAGAGTATGAAGGCCAAGAGCGGTTCTCGCTCCGCTCCCATCTTCATCCGGCAAATGTCTCGAGAAGATCGTAAATGGACATGGGCAAGTCACACACAGAGAGTGCAGCTTCCTAACACACTACATTGCTGTGTGGTTGTTTCTGTGGTGGTGCTGCTGCTGCTGCTGCCGCCCTTCCCATTTCTAGTCTTTCTCTCGACAGGATTCATGATTATGGCCTTGGTCCATAATTAATATTGTTTCGTTGCCACTGCTGCTGCCCCTCCCATTTCTAGTCTTTCTCTAGACAGGACTCATGATTATGGCCTTGGTCCATAATTAATATTGTTTCGTTGCTTCTCTCGTGTGTCGAGTACATTAAAAGTTTTTGGATTACCCGTTGCCACTGCTGCTGCCCCTCCCATTTCTAGTCTTTCTCTAGACAGGATTCATGATTATGGCCTTGGTCCATAATTAATATTATGTCGTTGCCTCATCCGTGGTAACGAATACATTGAAAGTTTTTGGATTACCCGTTGCCACTGCTGCTGCCCCTCCCATTTTTACTCTTTTCTTCGGACAGGATTCATGATTATGGCCTTGGTCCATAATTAATATTGTTTCGTTGCCTCATCAGTATTAACGAAAAACGTCAGAATTTTTTGATTTCCCTTTGTCCTCGTTACCACGAGCTGACCTGCTGTCCAGATTAGCTTATTTGGACAATACCAGCCGTAGGCCGTGTTCATCTAAAAAGATGTACTGTGTAGAGAAGCAAAACAGTTTGAGTTACGCTTTTGAAGTTTAGTGATCTAAAACTTTCTCCTTTGAAACATTTGCCACATGGGACATAGTAACCCAAAGATTATACATATTTAAACCTGCGAAATATTCAGATATAAAAAGCATAATATCTTGTAAACCGAAGTGATAGTTTAGAAAATATGGGGCAGAATTGACCATCTATTTCTAATGGGTAAGGGCGAATCTTAATGACATACGAAAGAATGCTAGAGTGCCATTTCATGTTTCCTGCCTTACCTGTCTTTTTTTAACTGTCGCGAGATTTTACTAAAATAACACGGTCTTAATTAACAGTGAAGTTTACCTTATGACCGTGCATCCTTAAAACCACATCGATCACAGAATTTATCATACAAATTTGGAGACTTTCCAGTGCTATGCATTTTGAAATGAATTTGCAGCATGTTTAGTGTCTCACAACAGGAAATATAAACAGTAGCATATTATACAATAGTCACTTTGAAATTAGCCGTTTAAATATTCCCAGCATTTCAGTGTTTTAGACTTATTGCGAGACACAGTTTAACCCTGCCCGGTACTCCACTCTGCACAGCACCTGCGTTTTTCAGTGTGAAGGAAATTAGATTTACAAGTGGACACGTGTTTTACGTTTTCATATTGCTGTAGACTTAAATCATTTTAACATAGTCAATACAAATCATAATTGTGTAATGTACTATGTAAATTGAATGTTTTTGGCTTAGTGCCTGTAATAAACTGAAACTGAAAACTGAAACATGTGAGTTATTGAGCTGAACACAAAAAATGCACTAAAATTCGGAACAATAATGCTTTCTGACACTAAGATTAAAATCAGTACTAGATACATATTTATTCATCACGTAATTTTACAGACCTGTAATGGAAAAAGAAGCAAAAAATGATTATTTATATCTAACATTGCGATGGGCTGTATGTATCACTACTAGGATTAGCACTCCTTGAAAAACCGCATGGTTTTTTTTCTAACTCGCATGCATTTTTAAAATTTGCCTGGGGAACCAGTTTGCATGTTGTCGTCAGCAGTGTAGATTAGACCTGTAGATAGTTTCACTCCATGTCTGTTTTTATACATTTAATTTCTCATACATGGTACACATGTCGTTGATACTCAGAAATGTAAATACTCTAAACGTTGTGTGTATGTGAATGTTTGTATGTATTTATTAAGAATAATCTTAATGGAGCTGGAACTAGTTAGGATGTATCTTCCTCCTCTGCCACGCAACCTCTCTCTCTCTTCCCAAGCATCGCTAGTAGTAGGAATTTGTTTAGATTGCTTGTAGATAACCTCAGTTATGAAACTGTTTTTCATTTTCATCTCATGAGATCGTCAAAAGCTGTCTTCATCTATGCTTCGTCGTCAAACGTATAATTTTGACAGTTATTATGTTCTGTCGTATATTTACGAATGCTTTGAACGCTTTTTTTTTCTTCCTACTTTGTAAAAAGAATCATTTGTTTGTTGCAACCATGATGTATATTTATTTCATTATATATATTTCTGTTTCGCTAAGCGTACTCTCAATTTGAAGGTATGATATCGGGTATCAAGTTGATTTTGGATCAGGTTACTCTTGGGATACAGTGGCCGTATGCATAATCCATACGTTAACATACAGTACTACGTTAACAACAGTGAACACTACTGATGTTTTGGAAGTTTCCCGAGGATACCGCAGTGCGTTAACTAACGTAAGGATTGTGCATACGGCCACAGATTTCTTTCGCCTTTATGAACGCTTTCCCTTCTCCAATTTTTTTTTCTTCTTTTTGAGTCTGCCGGTCTTTCAGTTTGTGCGTCTGGAGTTATCTAATGAAAGACCGTATTTTGACGATGGATTTACGGTCTTTTAGTAAAAACACTTCAGCTCTGCTTGTAAAATGTCTTGAACCTGTCCACTGTCTGTAGTGGACATGAGTTGCATCGCGTGAATCTTCAGCGGTCAGAATAAATAATATGAAATGTGGTGGTGTAAGGGTTATGAATTGATGATGCCAAATTTTTCATTTCGCTTATGCTTAACCGTTTTCGCTGCAACTGTGCATTACATTTCGTTCGTGTTGTCGTTTAAAGTTGTATTTCACAAATTGGGTCATAATTATATGATATGTAAAATTTGATATCAGTTCGTTCAGAATTTCATGCTGGTTCTGATGACGGTACCAGAAGCCATAATACTTATGTTAAAATACTTAGGGGCGCAACCATTTTCTTTCTTTAACGAAATGATGTAACTTTATGTTAATAAAATGGTTGTGGACGATCCTGTTTCTCATTTATAAACATTTGTCGTTTATGTGGAATACGATGTTATACAACAACACGAAGAAGGTGTAAAGAGTTTTAGTAATGTGCACTGGATATTGGCAAATATTTGGTGACGCAGGTGTGAAAATATCAACAACAGAAAAAACCCAAAAAGACCAACATTACTACGTTAAGATTTGAATACGTTTTGCTCAATATAGTACTTTAGCTTGTTGAGCTATCGTTATCACAAATTTACTAAGAGTCGTAAGAGAGTTGTGGCGCATAGTGCAAATGGTTAGTGCGCCCAGCGTTCTGGCAAAAGCCCAAGCAGAATGCCTGTAAAATTGCAAACTACATGCATTTATACAGCACGAATATGGTGTTGTAGGCACAAACTAGCAACGGACAGCATTTTTTTTTCCAGTGCTTGGAATATTCTTGAACGAGAGTGGCCTGTCTTAAGAATCTCTAAGAATACGCCAACTTGTTCAGCCTAATTTGTTCACACATGTATTTTTGAGGTGCTTGGTACACTCTTGAACTGGGGCAACCTTTCTAAGGGAACTACAGACGTCACCAACTAATTAACCCACATTGTTTAAATGATTATTGCGGTTATTAGTAAATGCGGTGAGTTTCATCACTGACTCAATGATAACAGGCCACCACAGACATAATAACAGAACCAGTAGTGCTCTGCAAAATAGGGGCAATTAGCCATGATTGTTATGTTGATTTCCTTGCTTGATCTCTTCCCCCTCTCGCCCCCACCCACCCGCCTCCTGGCTAACTTGTTTTTTCTTCCTGTTTTGGTAGCTTGTTGTTTGATTCATACGTCAGCGAATATAGAGAATCACAGGGAATCTGTATAATAATGACACCCTGGGATCGTTACAGTCACTATAACTGTAGACCTCTCGCTTATAGGTCATGTATCTTTTGTTGAAGAACTAAGCTGCGCCCATCATAGTCACTGCTGAGAGTTAAAAGTACAGTCCAGGATCTAGTTATGTAGTCACTATAATTGTAGACCTCTCGCTTAAAGGTCATGGATCTTTTGTTGAACAACTAAGATGCGCCCATCATAGTAACTAAGCTGAAAGTTAAAAGTACAGTCCAGGATCTACTTATGTAGTCACTATAACTGCAAACCTGTCTCTTATAGGCCATGTATCTTTTGAGTTTATTGAAGAACTAAGCTGTTCACATCATAGTCACTAAACTGGAAGTTAAAGGGCACTGTGCGTGGTTACATATTGTACTGAAGGACTGGTCAAGAGCAGCGACATATGACGCAACATGTGGCGTGAACTGGCTAACAAATGGCACAGTTTTAGTGCTTGATGGAGTTGTATAAGTGGCAAACACACTGTAGCTATGGCGGGGTGCCAAAAAAAACAAACAAACGCAACAAAAAAAATGTTATGATTATTCATGCAAACCTCTCTCCTGGCTATTAGTACATTCAGCGAGATGTCTCATTATGATGATTATGATAATAATGACTGCTCTAAGCTCAATTCTGTATGATAGTTCCAACCTTAAAAATGTGTGTCATTGTTTTGGCGTGGGACTGAAGTTTCTTTTTCTTATCTTTGCAGTTTATTCACTTAACTCGTTGTTCATTCACTTTCTTGGAGCTGTAGGTATAGTGCTATCTAACTTTTTGCTGGCGATATAGCTACGGGAAACCCCCACAACGTCAGTGACGTTTCCCGTTATTCCTGCCAGCATGCAAAGTTAGGACAGCATTCTGCATATGGCTCCAGACTTCTTCGTAATGAACAGATATGCACCGTATTGACAGTAATAATAGAATATAGGAGATATAATAATATACAGATATAGTCTTTGGCATGTTCCAATGCACACATATGTACTCTTATCTTCTGTCTTTTAAAAAACCTCATTTTTCCATGTCCGACCCGCCTACACTATAGCGATCCTGATGATTTGATTTGCATAAAAGTTTACACCGGGCATACTGGCCGTCCATTCAGGATCAAACACACCATATAATATGGGAAGAACATATTACTGCCCTTCATGGTAGGACACATGGAATTTGCAGCACTAACTTTGTATCGGGTAGATACCGATTAGTTTTTCGGTACTGAATTAAAATTTTGTCTTCAGAAGTCCCAAAGACTCTAAGAGTGTGTATAATGTGTATTAGCAGTGAGAAGTAAGGTTTGTATCATGAACTGAATGATGTTATTCAGGCTTGTATACATAGACATGTTTGTATGGCAGTCGTTATAATATTGAACAGAAGGATCTTTGCGAGGATAGTTCCTTGAAACAGCATCAGATATTCACTTTCTGGTGCGGACTTTATTGATCTTTGATATAGTAGTATATGATATTATATCCATTTCTCTGGTCATTAATATATATCGAAGAGAGGGATCATAATATGAGTAATTCGCTCATAGAGGTATGAAGATGCCAGTGTTTTTTTCCCAACTGTTGGCTATATAAAGTTTTACAACTCGCATTAACTTATCCAGGGGTTGCATTTCCAAACATGTTGTTTAGCACTTCCCCCAAATTGTGACACAAAGACCCCTAAACCAGATAGCTTTTGAGAACAGGCAGTGAAGCAGGCGACCTAATATTTCAGGCTTTTTTCACTCACTTACCCACCTAGCAACAACAGCAAAGTTTATACTTGAGTGGCTAAACCTCACGTATTCTGAGCCTATAAATGTATTTGTACCAATCTAAGCCTTTGAAATTCAAATCCAACCCCTTTCCCCCTCCCCATGGCCAGTTTTCTGATATTGTAGAGACTATTTAAAATTGCAAATTTTTATGCCAGTGCTATTGACATCTTCATACCTTAAGGGTCGGACATTCATTAGAGCGAAATATAATGTGAATAGTTCACTCAGAAAGGATCGGAAGTTCATAGAGGGACTTTGTAAAAATAATCCATTCAGAAAGGGTCGGACATTCTGGTGTTGGCTTTACTTGTCTATATTATTATACTGTCTGATAATGTGTGTATTTCTCTCTAAAACGTGCATGCTATTTGTCTCGTCAGATGGATAGTTCTTCTAGTAAAGACTCGGTAAGATAACTTTATATATATATAGTGTACTAGGCTCCACCCCCACACGGTGGCTGGGTTTATATTACATGTATAATGGTGATAATCCCGCCTACTTTTAGGCACCTCGCACGTCACCCAATCAGGGTGCTTAACGCTTCGTACTCTCTGCCCATTCAGCTTCAGGAATGTTATATACTTTACCAATTGCTCCGCCCACTAATGGTTATTGGTGCTTTCATGGTATATTCACTTTCATTAATAGACAGCTAGCATCCCACTCATCTCTCAACCTCTCTCTTCTTTCTTACTTTCTCTCATGGCATCCAATCAAAATGCTTCTTGCGTACTGGTCTCCATTCATTCGTCTGTTGGCACTTTAGTCCCCGCCCACCTTTTTATTCAGCATTTCACTGTCCATTCATTGGCTGTAGCGCTTACCTATAAGTTATTATCCGGCTAGCTGCCTCAGATATACATACACTGTATATATTTTGAATAATTTACACATGCTTATACCTGAATGACTTGTTCGATAACATCATCTCGACTGTTGTAATTTATGAGATTAGTGAAGAAGATTTCTGCCATCTTATGCCAAAAGACACATATGCACTATAACTCATAGTGCATATTACGTGCCTTTTTGTCACACCTGAATTTTACTTTAAAGCTCACAGTCCTTTGAATTCCAACATGTCCCAACAAGAGTAAAGAATTGAAAATCTGATTATGTTATTCTTCTTTTCAATCTCCTACTCTTTCCAAGTCTCTCGCCCACTCCAGTTCGCACGCCCTACCTCCCTCCCCTTCCAACCACGCTCCAATAAGCACAAGCACATTGTCTTCGCATTTTGCATGGCACCTCATTAACCAAATTTTCATTATCAGCTTCTGTATGTCAACTCTGTACCATACAATACACGTCTTGAAAGTAGAATAATTACGCTAGTCCTGCTGATATTGTCTGTTTGCAGATTTTATCATGTGTATTTAAACTGCTCTTACACACATGCTTTGGCCTTTTTCATATTTCAGTATGATATATTTAGAATTTGATCTTTGCCAGCCATGAATAAGACTTTCTTTCCCCCCACCCCCCCCTTCTTTATTTTAACAATTGTGTATTAGGTGTAGTACAAGGTGGAAACGGAGCACTTTAGTAACAGAAGCAAGGAGTGAGCAGACGCAAACAGATGCTTACACAAGGTAGGATAAAGGGGGAAGTGCTCATGAAGACAAATGCAGAGAAAACATTTTCCATTTTTTCTTCTGCATTATTTTGTCTTCATGAGCACTTCCCTCTTTATCCTACCTTGTGTGAGCATCTGTTTGCGTCTGCTCACTCCTTACTTCAATTGTGTATTAATTATTCAAGAAAAATTATTCTCAAAATGCTTGTGGATTCTTAGAATTTGTTAGTCAAACGCAATAGCTTTGGAAAGCAATTATCTTCTTCCCCATTCCCCAAATCCCCCCATCCTAGTCACACACCATTTTTTTTTTCCATTTTGCCCCTGAAAACTATTTTCTTAGATGTGCTGGGTACAGTTTGACCTACTGAAGTCGTTCCTTTGACATTTCCCTCGCTAGTCATGTTTCAGAACTAGCCTAGAAGCTAGGCTGTGATTAATAAGACATATTACGGTGGCAAAAATTGGCCATTGACGTCGTCAAGTCTACATCAAAATCGATTTTGCAGCATGTCATTGTGAATGCAGACTGTTGACATTAATTGCTGTGTCGGTTTGTTGTTTTATATATTTTTTAACTTTTTTAGGAGGACAAACAAAATTGCTTTGAAACCTGCATGTGCAGGGCAGATGTTTGCCCGATTTCACATCCCAATAGTGCAATAGAAGGAGCCTGATAGAATACACGTGCCTTGAGGATAAGTGGGAGTGTCAGGGCGTGAGAGATTGATTTATTGCCTTGTCAAGGTTGGATGTGCATTATGTCTCCTGCGATGTCTAAATGGATTTTATTACCTGTTTTATTTTAAAGTTTCTCATCTGAGCAAGATATTTTTGAAAGAAACAAAAAATCAAGGGAATTGTTTTCACCAGCGGCGACATCGAGCTAAGCCATAACTATGCATGCACGTTATTCTTATGAGTAAACTGCAGAAATTTCAGATAATTTGGTGAAAAGCCAAATGGCCTCCCTGATACTAATACAGTAAAAGTAAAAGGGAAACTTTACGACATTGCCATGCACCTTTCTCTATTTATCCATCAAAATTGATTGTGTGACCCTCAGATTTCATGCACTGCTTCTCTATTCATCCATCAAAATTGACTATGTGACCCTCGGATTTCAAACACGGCTTCTCTATTCATCCATCAAACTTGATCGTGTGGCCCTCAAATTTCATGCACTGCTTCTCTATTCATCCATCAGAATTGATTATGTGACCTTCAGATTTCATGCACTGCTTCTCTATTTATCCATCAAAATTGACTATGTGACCCTCGGATTTCAAGCACGGCCTCTCTAGTCATCCATCAAAATTGATTGTGTTACTCTCAGATTTTATGCACTGCTTCTCTTATTCATCCATCAAAATTGATTGTGTGGCCCTGAAATTTCACGCACAGCTTGGTGAGGATTGTCTCCAGGACACTGGTTCTTCAAGAGATTTCAGTCAGTAAGCTACGGCACATTAAATTTTCCGCTTCGACAGAGGAATTTTAGAAAGAGATTCATGGTACTCAAAAGTGTACAGGCATGGATCGCCATGGATAACAAGGACAAAAGTTGTTACTCCATTGATCTAAATCCGCCAAGGGCGGACCCCCCTCTCTCTCTCCTTCTCCTTCTCCTTCTCCTTTGATCACTACTGTCGATATGTCATGTAAATTTGGCCGCTTAGCCATGTCGATCCCATTCGTAGAATGGGTGAAAGGGCATTTAATCTTTTATTCTATTTATACCACTTCTCTTAGGAACACCAAAACGCCCCTCAAACGCCGACATTATGTGGGTGATTCCCTGATACTGTATATTAGATTTCACTAAGTCATGCAGGTTTAAGTCATCTCCATGTAAATATGTGGATCACACAGCCAGCATCTTCAACTGTATGAACTAGTTACGGAAATGGCCTAGTTTTATCCCGACACAATTGTCAGCTTATATCCGTGAACTAACCTTGACTTGGTGCAGTTTTTCCTGTGCTGAAAAGTGCATCCCAGCTAGAGTCGTTATGACCTCTTTAGTAAGTGTGTGTGTGCGGCGGGCTGGAACTGAGGGAGACGTTAGTTCCGTGAACGTTTTTGTAGAGCACTGTTTGAATTACGATCTTTGAAGTTTGGGTAGGTGAATGGATGGATGGATGGATGGATGGATGGATGGATGGATGGATGGATGGATGGATGGTTCGACTAATTGATCGATCAGTCAGCCGCGACTGATCATTCATTCATTCATTGACATTCATTCACTGTTATGCCTAAGTTCTGTGTGTCAGATTCCAGACTTGCGTTATTGTTACGAGAAGTGTTAGGATTTTGTTAATGCAGGACTAGACTATATCCAGCATGAAACCATATTGCACAGACAGATAAATTTATGAGCCCTACACTATGTGGGCAGACAGTGATAGCGAAACTAGACTGTTAACCTTAGCCACGGGTGTTTTTATATCATATTAGTTATTGTATATACATGTATGGTATCGCTCCTTCTATTGTTGTTTCTTTGATATACGTTTTATTAGTCGGCGTTCTGTAACCTAGGTTCAGGTTCTAAATGTCAAGGCCGATATCTAAATGTTAAGGCCGAATATGGTAATGATGCCATTGAGGTTATGCAAAAAAAAAGCTGCCAGAATCGCATAGAGTTTTATCCTCATGATTTTCTCATTTCTCAATAGCCCAGTGATTGTCTCTGACAGAATAATAATATAGAGGTGTTGGCAGGAGTGAAGTGTTTACACACAGTCTATGTCACTCTGCTTGCTTCTCAGGGCAGAAGCTTTTTCTGTCTCGTTCTGTGGACCCAATGCTTCAATAATGTCGCAGCCAGTTTTCGCAAACATCGACGGTCGTGATTTGCGGGTTCGAGCTACAAATGAATGGCATGGGAATTAAAGTTCCCTCTGTCTGTATTTGCAAGAATCTCGCCATACACTGGAAAAATGCGCACTTTCGTGCGCACTCTATTCCCCTTCGTGTGCACATTTGTTTTATTTCTTTTTGGGCCTTTATTTAACATACCTTAACGCACGGATTTGTTTTAACAAGATTGCGGGAGTTCGTAATATTAATGTTATTTTCTTGTGACGTTTGGGATGGGTGGTGCTCCTTTACTGTTTATATTGGAAGAGAAGGGGGAGGATTATATCGGAAGAGAGGATAGAAGGGGCGGAGCATTAGGATATGTAAAACTATTAACCAATTCTGCCCTACAACGATATGAACCAATATGCGCCAGCTATGCGCCAGCATGGTACTGCCTGGGTATAGAGGGTGTATAGATACTAGGGAGTATTTGAATACAGGCGTATCGCACAGCCACACACTATCTATGGCCTAATTGGATTCCTTCCAGTAATTATTCTTCGATTATATGGACGGTCAGATTACCTCCATACCGCTAAACTCGCTAGACTTGAGGTTAGCTTGGCACGATACACTATGTCTAAGCAGTACACCCGTACTTGGGATAAATACCCAGCGCGCGTCTGTTGAACAGGCAATCGATAGCGTAGCTGAATTTCTTCTAGACTAGTCGTTATTATTATTCGTTTAAGGGAGATGAATGCATTGTCACTGTTGGCAGTTGAAGAGCTTTTTTCGCAAAACTCGGTATGAGGTCTTCGAATATTTTTGACATAAAGGTACATAACATTAAGGTACAGTAATTGCTCTTCACGCATAATTATATTTTTATTCACTGATAAATGACGTAACACTTGAAGAAGGGCAGATGTTGAGCTTATTTAGATTTTGAATAAATTAACTCAGAAATGTATATTTGAATACACTACACCACTGACTCATTTTCCAACGAAAGTGCATTTACTGAAATTTGGATAAACGCTCTTCAATTTTCCAAACCAGCCAGTCAGGACAAACACTGCCGTATTTGCAATGGCTCCTGAGTGACGTTCGAAAAGGTGAATCACTGAGAAAATAATGCTTATAGTTAAGCGAGCATTGTGTGGGAAACAGCTGTGAAGTTTAAAAAAAAAAAAGTGGATGCGCTGGCCTGTTTTAGCCATGTGGAGGTGTCGGATGGTCTAGTTTAGTCACATTCAGTTGGTCTAGTTTAGACACATTCAGTTGGTCTAGTGTAGAAACATTCAGTTGGTCTAGTTTAGACACATTTAGTTGGTCTAGTTTAGTCACATTCAGTTGGTCTAGTTTAGACACATTCAGTTGGTCTAGTTTAGACACATTGAGTTGGTCTAGTTTAGTCACATTCAGTTGGTCTAGTTTAGTCTCATTAAGTTGGTCTAATTTAGTCACATTTAAAGCCTTTTTAGCTCTTTCAGTTGGAAAGATTAGTTGTTTAATCACATTCAGCCTAACGCTTACTTTTTGCACGAACAATACCGCGATTCCTCCTGTCTTTATCTTTTGCTTACAGGTAGGGTTAGGATGCTGTTGTCGTTAACCACACTACGACTCGTCTAGCCAATTTCGCTGACTGGTTTCAACTTAGCTAGCAGTGCACGAAGAGGCAGTGCATAAGTACTTCACTTAGGATGCATTAATATACAGTACAGTTAGTGGGTCACATCGCTTTTGTTTTAGTTTAAGTCAGTGGGATGCTTTTGGCATTGATCACAATACAACGTGTCTGGTTAGAATACGCTGACTGGCTTCTGATTGATGGTGCACGAAGAGGCAGTGCATACGTGCTGTAATTGGGATGCATGCATGTATGATGTATGCACATGAACAGTCAATGGTTCACGTTGCTTTGTTTCAAGTCACTGTTAATCCTTTTACATGG
>JAWQUT010000294.1:183819-217302 GCA_033807755.1 Ellobium chinense | reverse complement strand
GAGAGAGAGAGAGGGGGGGGGGAGGGTGCCATTTGCATGGTAAACTAGCTCTGTTTACCCTAGTAAATATTGTTATGCATTTTTACTTTTAGATATCTTGCTGAGAGCAAGTCAGTGTAATACAGGTGTGGGGTACGTTGGCTTTGTTGAGAGGTCCCTTAAGACTGGGAGGGGAAGAGAGAGAGAGTAAATTATATATACAGTAAATTACATATATATTTATCCTGTTGCAACCCAGTTATCATATTGTGATTTTGTCATAGTTTAAGGCAGGAGAGAAAGAGAGGGCTTATCAAAACTCAGAAAGAAATAAAAGAGAGAAAGGGAAACGTTCAGTGCATAATAACTATATTATGTTGTTGTTTTTTTGAAATCCTAATTACCAATGCAGTTTTCAGATATTGTCAGGTGTAGCCACGGTTTGAGGCAAGAGAGAAAGAGGGAGGGAGAATAATAGAGACGGAAGAAGAATGCCTTTATACAGTAAAATTGCTTTCTTATATCCATATTATTAGCAGCTCAAGTTAGATACAGTAATTATTATGTTGTACAGGGGTAGTCTGAAAAGATTGAAAGAGAGAGAGAGAGAGATTTATTGTATTAGAATGGGAAGCTAAGCTTTAATTATTCCTTTTGTCTGGACTTCACAGATAATCCAATAATCTTTTTTTATGGTTTTNGGGGGGGGGGGGGGGGGGGGGGAGGATGGTGGAAATAAACTGCATGTAGATCTAGTCCATTGTGAAACTTTATTCTTTTCTTTTTCTTCCCGCCTCTTTTTTTTTCGTTCTATTGTATGTGTATCTATAACATACTTCTAGCATGGCTTCACTCTTACTCCAGTTTCTAAGTTTTTCTTCTTTCTTTCAGCCTTCCTTTCCCTCTCGCCCACAGAGTCTAGGTGTGCACTTAGCTGCGTGACAGTTTATGCGTACCTCTTATCGTACGTGCTAAGTATCTCACCTCGTCACATTCCCCAACGAGATTGATTGATAGCTTTGTACCTTCTTATCTCTTCCCGTATTGGTAACCTACTTCAAGGTATATATATNTATATATATATATATATATATAATGCCCCACGGAATGAACATCAAACAATAATCACCCCTGTCTTACTTCCTTTGCTCCAGTTTCATCACTGTTCTAACACTTTCTTATGATCCTTTTGTTGTTTCCGTAGTTGGGACCGCCCTCTTTCTCCCCCTATATATAGATCGTTTTTATCCATTTTAATTTTTAACACCCCCTGAAGAAGACCTTTTGGTTGAAAGTCTTGGGGCTTGTATTATGAGATTTTTATGCATTATTTGATTAAACTCTTTTATCGTCTTCCATGACGGGATTTGTTTTTTTAATATTCACACACAACAACCTACTTCTGTTTTTTGGTTTTTTTTTCCTCTCTTCTTATGTTTATACATGTGCGTGCTGTGATAGCATTCATGACATGACAGTCTTCCTCTATCGTACAGTGGATGACTTCCAACCTTTAAATGGCCACAGTAGCTTTGCGCGTGCAGTCAAGAGTTCATAAAGTTAACCCATTTTTTTTTCCCACGGGCGTTTGGTCGTGTATGTCTTACTTAGGCAGAGGGTTAAAACCCCCTTGTAATAACCTGGGTGTTGTTGTTTTTTTTTCTTATGTTTGTACATGGGCGCGATGTCATAGCGTTTTTGACATGGGAGTCATCCTCTCTTGTAGCAAGTTTACTAAGTTTAATAGGATAAGCCCAGACCACAACTATAGTAGTAATGGTACCTGGAGCAAGTACAGTATACTTGTGATGACATCGAATTTCTACGGGGGCCACTCTAGTTTATCCAGTTTTTATTTTTTGTTTTTCCTCAAAGGTGTGGGCGTGGTGATTTACATTTCGTTGCGTTTGCCTTAGGCAAGGGATTAGATAGAACCCCTATAACGTTCGTTGTGTAGGTCTCGACGCGTGCTAGGATATTGATTAATTTTGTAATAAGCTCACCAAGTTTTATATGTATGAATTCCAATAGTTCCATCCAGTTTTTATCGTGGGCGTGTGTGTGTGTGTAATTGTGTATGTGTGCTTGGGGAGGGGGGGTGTTGGAGGGCATAGAATACTCACACCTTAATTTCTCCCGTCCTCCCTCACTTTTAGATTGCACGCTGGGTGGTGAGCAAAGCACATACAAGTAACGAGAAATGCTTTATTTTGCTTACCTCCCAGTCTAAGAATTTCAGTGCACATGACCCAGCTTAAAACAAAAGGATAAATAACGCGACGAATTTTTTTTTTTAAAGCACAAGAAAGATATTAATGAAGTGTACGGGGAAAAAAATTCGACGATGAATGGCAGTGCCGGCTGACGCCATACGCGACGAAATGTAAAACTTCCCATGGGCGGAGATCCTCTTCCGTCAAGCATTTTTATTTTTAGAGTCCCACGCAGAGAAACTCCCAGTATCTTCGGAACTAGTCTAGGTCATGACTAAGGGAGTGATTCACGTGACTGTTTGGTATCACTGGGATACACCTATCGTTTGGAAATCAGGATTTCGTTTTTTCTTCGGTTTGGAAAAACCATGAGAAGTAGTGTCTTGTTGTATCTCATCCGTCATTTTGTTGTCGGTTTCTCCATCCGCGGTTTTCCGTCACGCACAGATTTATGAATTGTAATGTATATTTTTAGTTTATCAGTGAAGTGTCCACCTACAGTTTCATTGTCCTTTTTACTTCCGTGTGTTGTCGATGTCCGTTTGTAGCGCAAAGTGACTCACTGACTTGCCTTGTTTTAACCTAGACCGCACCGTCGTCTCTGCATAGACCATCGAACCTACGTTAAAATTGCAAGCCTGTGAGTCACACNCTCTCCCTCTCCCTCCCCCTCCCTCTTCTTTTGGATTGCATGCTGGGTAATGAAAAATACATGTATACATCTACAATACTTACAAAGCTCAGCAAATCACATATAAGTAACGAGAAGTTCTTTATTTTGCTTACCTCCCAGTCTAAGAATTTCAGTGCAAGGGACCCAGCTTAGAACAAAAGGATAAGTAACGCGACGAAGTTAAAGCACAAGAAAGAAATTAATGAAGTGTACGGGAAAAAAAATTCGACGATGAATGGCAGTGCCGGCTGACGCCATACGCGACGAAATGTAAAACTTCCCAATAACAATAACAACAACAATGTAAAACTTCCCATGGGCGGAGATCCTCTTCCTTCAAGCATTTTTATTTTTAGAGTCCCACGCAGAGAAACTCACAGTATCTTCGGAACTAGTCTAGGTAATGACTAAGGGAGTGATTCATGTGACTGTTTGGTATCACTCGGATACACCTATCGTTTGGAAATCAGGATTTCGTTTTTTCTTCCGTTTGGAAAAACCATGAAAAGTAGTGTCTTGTTGTATCTCATCCGTCATATTTGTTGTCGGTTTCTCCCTCCGCGGTTTTCCGTCACGCACAGATTTATGAATTGTAATGTATATTTTTTAGTTTATTAGTAGTGAAGTGTCCACCTACGCTTTCATTGTCCTTTTTACTTCCGTGTGTTGTCGATGTCCGTTTGTAGCGCAAAGTGACTCACTGACTTGCCTTGTTAACCTAGACCGCACCGTCGTCTCTGCATAGACCATCAAACCTACGTTAAAATCGCAAGCCTGTGAGTCACACACATCTCGTGAACCCTCTGGACCATGTAAATCCTTGTTCTCTAGGGATCCTGTCAAAAGTCATGACGTACGGCCGGACTTGTCGATCACGTGGGGTACGTCCTGTTAAAGGCCTGGCTGAAATAATAATATTGGTAATTCAGGAATAAAGGGGTAAAGTACAGCAAATCTTCATAAATTCAAATTCCGGGGAACGGGTCCATGATTTCGAGTTTGTTGGAAAGATTTATTCATTCGTCGAAAATAAAAGACTATAGACTAGAGCATTACAGTGATTATGTTTATTTTCCGAGTTTGCTAGATCTTACTATATCTCAGAGACACACACAGAGAGAGAGAGAGAGAGAGAGAGAATGCTTTGTCCATGCAACTTTGACTATTCGCTGACCGCGACATACGTTTCAGTCTTCCACGATAACATTATATGCTCGTATAAGACTTCACCTTGAACCTATGACGTACAATTAAAGAGCTGATATCTGACATAGTTCACAACGACCTTTTCAGTGGTTTGGTAAAAGAGTCGTAATGAATTACTCTCGATCAGCTGTTCTCCTCGAACCCCTATTCCAAAACACTTTGCAAGCTTCAAGGTGATAAATCTAGTGGTACTTTAGTAAGAGAATGATTTATCCATGCAATCGTCACATTTTTAACCTTGACACGGTCCCCAGTACTTTCAAGATAACACAATACGTAATGTTATATAAGAATCATCTTGTTCCTGTGGCACTATTTGTCTTTTGCAGTGTGCTCGATTTCGCCGTAATTCAACCCGTTCCCTAACCCCTTATGCTCACTCATTTACGGCGAAATCAAGTTCGTCCGTCTTTTGAGTAGCTGGTACCTGACATAGTTCACGTCGACCTTTCACCACCGTATTGGTAAGACTCGTAATGAATTACAGTAAATGCCAAAGTGCTGCAGTTCTTAAACGCTTTGCAAGCCCTAGAGTGATAAAATTTGACCGTACTTTAGTGAGAGAGTAATTTATCCACGTAACTTTTACCTCCTTTAACTTCGACACAGCCCCCACACTTTTAGCGATATGATAACGTGTGCATAATGTTAAGCTTCACCTTGAACTGGTGACGCAGGCTGCTGAGAAGCTGATAGATACCTGATATCATTCACGGTGACCTGTCAGCATGTTGAGAAAGAGTCGTAATGAATTACACTTGAACGAGTCAAATGTGAAAACACTTGATGCAAATCTACCATCTCCGAAACACTACTTGAGTTTCAAAGTGATAAATCTCAGAGAATGATTGATCTATGCAGCTGTCACCTATTTAACCTTGACACAGTCCTCTTACCCACCATGATAACGTGTGCGTAACGTAAAACTTCACCTTGGATCTGTGTCATTTCTTATCTTTTGACGTGCCGGTTCCTGGCATTATTTGCATTGACCTTTCAGCATATTGAAAAGTGTCTTAATGAATAATTGCATTCGGCATCGCTTAATACGAAATTACTGTTATCCCGAAACTACTTGCCGGCCTCATTGCGATACATCACGTAGGATGCAGTTAACAAGAGGATGATCTATCCAAACAGCTCTCCCTTTTCAGGGTTTCTGTCGTACCTCTGTCTTTCACTTTAATGAGTGGGTAATGCATGTATTTACTTTCAACTTGTTGCAAACTATCCAGAGTTCTCTGATATTGGACATAGTTCGTAGTGATTTTTCATCGTATCGTTACAGTTCATAGTGAATTTTCAGCGTATCTTTAAGAATAGTAATGAATTGAAGTCGAGCAAAGGTAGATACGAAAAGACTTTGTTCAGTGCAAAACTACCGCTATTCTGAAACATTCTGCAAACATCAAAAAGATAAATCGAATTGTGCTTTACTAAGAGAATAATCCACACAGCTGTTAAATTCATTAACTTTGGCGTAGTCCCCATACTTTCATGATGACATGTGCATTACGTAAAATTTCACCTTGATCCTGTAGCACTGTGTGTCTTCTTATTACGTGTACCTGCTTTCTGACATTGTTCACAATGACCTTTCAGCATATTTTTAAAAAGTCGTAATGAATGAAACCCGAATGTGTTAGATACAAAAACACGTAGTCCAGTGTGGAACTACCTATACTCAAAAACGCTGTACAAGCCTCAAGGAAGATAAATCTGGTTGCACTTTAGTAAGGAGAGAACGATTTATCCACGTAACTGTTACCTCTCTAATCTTGGCACGGTTCCCATATTTGTATGCTTTTATGTGCGTAATGACATGTACAACTTTACCTAGATTTTGTGGCACTCTTTTGCCTTTGAGTAGCTGCCTTCTGACATGATTCACAGCGACCTTTCATGTTTAGACTATTGTGAAGAGGCGTGTTGAGCTTTGCTTAAGTCTGAACTCCTTTTAAGCGACTCTAGCGCTAACCCGAAACACTTCACAAGTCTGAAAATGAAATTTACAGGTATTTACACAGATTATGCTTTATCCACGCCGCATATCACATCTCTCACTTCTACACATTTCATAATATATTTCCTTGATAACACGTACGTATTGACGGCTTTACCTTGAACTTGTGACATACAGTTATTTAAGTCTGATATCTGATATTTGATATCTGACATATGATTCACAGGTGGCCTTTAGTTGCACTGTGGCGTGATGACCGTTATCTACGGCTTCATCCCTGTAATAGGATGTACCCTCTGAATAGATTTCAGTGAAAAGCTCTTTTATCTATGTTAACTACCGTTACTTCATAAACTTCATCAGCATGCGCATAGGTATGATAAATGTTCGCACACTGTCAGATCCTGCTTTGCAGTGCATGACATGTTTTGACTTCATCGACTGCTGGCATCGGACACAAATTCTCATACTTCAGTGTCGTAGATTTAGGAGAGGGGGAATGGGAGATGCCCCCTCAAAAAATCTGCTTTCACATGGAGATCCAGTTTTCTCACATTACTGAAGTATCTGTACATAACTTAAATGTCTTCCTCCCGTCGGGAGTGAGTGTTCCCCTTAAGTATCCACCCATGCTCTTTTCCCATTGTCCCACTGTGTCTCCAGTGTGCCACACCACTGTCAAGCTTTGCCGTTCTCTAAAATCACGAGTCCTATCTTTTCAGTGCAACACGAAGCATTCACGTTACTCTATACACTACGTAATGCACCTGAGTGCCTTTGACACATGGTTAACCTTAATTTTGAACTCTTAAGCTACCATGACCAGTACATGGCTTTTATTTATCACAACGTATTTTATTCAGCGTGCGGGATATCCTGAAACGCCACACCAACATCATGAATGGGAAGCTATCTCACCTGTGTGAATTATGATGTCATGCAAAGTTCAGTAACTGCTGAGGGCAAGTTGTGTCGAGCGTCTGATTTGAAGCGTGACTTGATCGTGTTGCACAAATGGCTTTAAAATTGAGCTCAATAAGCGCAAACAGAATGGTGTGAAGGCATGCCTTTGGAGGGTTAAAAAGACAATATTGAATCATTCGATGCTAGGGTACCATTGATCAGTATTGATGCTGTGGCGTGATTTGTTGTCCGTTATGGAATCCCGCCTCGTGTCGGGAAGGCATCTTTGGTCATGAATTTTTATTTGATAATATCCGTTGCATATTATGTATGTTGGATTTGACGTCGTGAATTATGTTGAGTTTTACGCGCGATGAATTTACGCGACTATAGTATGTAACCAGTAGCTGGACAATTCTGAATGTGTTATTCCAGGTGGTCATGCACGGTCCCTTCGCATTACGAGTTTCTCTTTGTATATGAGGTGGAATAATTTGACATGTATAAAATGAGGTTTGGGTGAAAAGATGATCGTCTGCATCTTTTTTCTTGGCATGTCGTGTTTCATTTATTTTTATGTCTTTTCAAAAATATAATATTTTGAGTTTATATTAGTATATGACTTTAGGGATCAGAACCGATCTGCAATTTTAAAGAAAATGATATGAAAATATTCACATGACCAAATTCGCGGAATGTATATCACAGTCATAGGCATTTTGCTCACTTCATTTGAATGAATTTTCTCGGAAAGGGGGAAAAAACTGTTAGACAACAACATGAAAAGTGCTGATCTCAAACTTTAGTGCTTTTTTTTTTTTAACCACAAAAAATAACTTTGTGACTGTCGGTGACATTTAATGGCGGCGTTGGATTGTAGCAGGCACAAATATCGCCCAGTATGCAGATTGCCAGATTGCCTACCTCTGACACATGCAGTAATCATATGACCGTGGCGTTGTAAGTCAGCAAGGATGTGTCATGTTAAATAAGGAAATGTTAAAAAATGGGAAACGTTAGATTTTCACCCTGGCTTATTGTAGATGTTGAGATAAATCTTGATATCATGCTTCATAGTTACGTGAATCTAAGGATAAGATCCGTCGCGCAGCACGCACGCGTACAGCTAGTGTAGTATTACGGAAGGATTTTCATAAGTGGCCCATTCTACAACATGCTACTGATCCATGACCAATAAACTCACTACATGGGGATGGTATGAAAAAAAGAGGAGCTTTTTTATTGTTGTTTTGTTTTGTGGGAGATACACAAAGAAAGAAAGAAAAGTGGTCGAGCATAAATTTTGCAGTTTCGTTTTTTTTTTTTTTCCTGCATGTGAAAGGATGGCTCACATAAGGAAAACGCTTTCACTTTTAGTATTCCATTGCTTTAGGTTTGGTCACGCATGATGGAAATGTCCCCGCAATCCGTCTCACGCAGCGTGGGGTGGTTGAGCCGGTCTGTGCCTGTTGCTATCCTCTAAGTGGATCTTTTTACTTGATTTGATGTCTCCAGGCAGCCGTATGGTTCAGAGTTTTACTTAGATCTTAGTATAAGTGTCATTGTATTTCTAGGCTTCTGTTAGTTCAAGTAGGTTATGTTTGTGTGATAAAAGTGACAAGTTCGTGGTGATTTACTGTTGACAAGTTAATGGTGATTTTGCCGTTAACAAGTTATTGGTGACTTTACTGTTGACAAGATAGTGGTAACGTTACCGTTGACAAATTAGTGGTGACTTTACCGTGGACAATTTCGGGGTGACTGTAACGTTGACAAGTTCGTGGTGACTTTACCGTTGACAAATTAGTGATGACTTTGCCGTTGACAAGTTAGTGATGATTTAACCGATGACAAGTTAGTTGTATTTAACCGTTGACAAGTTAGTAGTGATTTTACCGTTGACAAGTTAGTGGTGATTTTACCATTGACAAGTTAGTGGTGATTTTACCGTTGACAAGTTAGTGGTGACCTCACCGGTGGCAAGTTCGTGGTGACGTTACCGTTTGCTTGTTGATGCTTATTTAGTTAGAAATCGGAGGTAGTCTTTTTGTCAGTCTTTCAAGAGTTGGCTGTAAATTTGCCTTTGTCATCTTCTAGCTGGATAGATTTCATGGTGAAAGTATTGAACAAAAGGTTCATGCTGCTCTTATTGACTTAGTGGACATGTTTTCATTCGGAAAGACCTTTAATGAAGTTCTTGCCATCGTTTAACAGATCCAGGTGTTTAGAATCGTCCAACAGACTATGCTTTTAAGTGTTTTGTCTTTGCTTTGCTTTTATTGTGTAGCCAGGTTTTCTCACTTATTATGGAAGTATTTCCCCCAAAGACTGGTTCGGTGCGAAGTAGCTGTTGACGCTCTCTTGCCAGTCGCGTTGCTAGGGCTTCACCGTCTTGAAATCGGCAACCATTGTCCAGAAGAATAAACTAGATTGAAAATGCTGGTGTTTTTTGTTTTTTTTTTAAATTGTAATTCTGTCTTTGTTCAAGCAGTGTAGGCGATAAGTGCTGTGGCACGGTTTGAGACGTTAAACATAATAGCCTTTTTTGTACTGTTGTGGTTTTTATCTCTACATGCGGTCATTGATATGGATTTCAGGTGGATCTTATATTCTTAGCCGTTGTTATTGTTGTTGTTGTTGTTGTTGGTGGTGGTGGTGGTGGTGGTGGTGGTGGTATGCGTGCGTGGGTTCAACTTTTGAAACTTCCATTATTTTGTAGCAATGTTTTGATAGGTTCCATGATCCAGTTTTAATAATGTGTAAATTTTAGTTTTGTGTCGGCTTTAGTCCTACTGATGATCTTGGCTTTGACATCAATAAGAAAAGGTTGAGTTTGAGGAGAGTAACACTGCGATAATCTAGGGACTTATACATGGAGATTTGTTTTCTTAAGCGTTGCGAATATCGGGATTGTGATTTAGCGGTGTTGGTTGTTATGTATCGACGCTAGCGGTGCTTGCTTGTCAATCGTTTGGATGGAAATTGGATTTAATATATGCTCGTATCTACATTTAGAATCAACGATCAATTCGATCTAATGAAAGGTGTTTGTTTTGGTCTCCTTTGTGTTGTGTTAGCGTCTGGCTAGATCTAGATATTGATGTGCTCAGTGACCCGAGTAGGAAAACCACTGTCGCTTCTTTTTTTCTTCCTGAGGGTGACCTTTCACAAATATCTGGAGGCATCCGGTAGGGGTGGTCACCGTGACTGATTCACATACATGTCCTCGAGTAGATTTGACGTAGATCGCGAAGCTTGCATCACTGGTGTCCTGGTGTGAGAAAGTCCCGGTACAGTACTGTACTTTTTAAAGGCTTCAAGAGCATGTCAAACTTTGGTCTAAATTTTGAAACACCTTCAGATATAAATATCTTGAGGCTATCCTTTCTAGCTTGAGTCGAGAATAGACTATGACTTTGATAAGGTGGTGGTATATGAATTTTAGAGTCATTGTGGCCAAGTCAAGTGGTTGATAGGGTTTGCTTTTTAGGGAATATGTAGGGACTTCTTTATTATTAGTTGTCGGGATTTCTTGATTTTGGATTTTTAACTGATTGGCACGTGAGATGACGGTGATTTTGATGCTGTCTTGTTATTGATAGCGTTATTTTAAATTGTAAATAAATTATGTGTGAAAGAATGTTTCCATTTTCCATCAAATTTCAATGTTTGTGAATGAGATAAATAGTTAAATCAGAGGCAGTTCTGTGATTTATTTTTTTTTTGTAAGGACGAATTAATACTGATACTGTGGGGACTGGTTCATTTTGGATATACCTGTATCACCGATTGGCATATGACTGATTAACTTTTTTGTTTCGACTGCTCTTCAGTGTTATTGAAATTGTAATCTTTAAGAGGACACTAGTTTGCAATTTCTATCAGGTTTCAGTGCTGGCTTGTGGGATTGGTAATAGCTCAAAGAATAATGTTTAATCATGGCGATATTTTGTGAGTGATTTAAAGTGCCCACAAATTTGTTAGGTGGAGATTTAGGAAAGTCCAGCGCGCCATGTGAGCGGCGATGAAATTATGTGATGCTGTGGTCTGGGGTTTTTGTGTCAATAAATTTGTTAAACTTGTTGTTATACATATTTATAATTGTCAAAAAGGGAATCGGTGTACTTTCATAAATAGACGATGTTGGCTTTCGTTTCTTGGCAGGAGCTTTTTAAAATGCTTAGATAAAATTACCAATCCAATTTCCTTTCTTATTAATACTGTACATCGATTTTTTTTTCTTCAATCCTGATGGTCGGAAACAGACCAAAAAAAGAAAAAGTTGACAGAGAAGCGTTTAATAACCAGGATCTCTGATAACTTGTCCCAACGTTGACCAGTGTGGAATAGACAGTGACCCTTCGGTATTAAAATTCACAGCGCTGAACACTAGTGCTGACCAGCGGTGGCTTAACCGTATCACCCAGACATGTTGCATTGACCAGATAACCGGTGACAGACGTAGATTTATTTGGTTCTCAACCCAGCCCTGAGATTAGTGCATAAAATACGAGACAGTTTGTTTAAAAAGAAAAAAAAAGAAAAAAAAATTGTACAGAGTTGTGATTTTAGTTTGGCGTATCGGAAGTATAATCCACCATGCCGAGCATTCCCCTTCAGAAAGTGGATACCCCGGAAGATGCAGCGGTTCCTCTCAGTTCCAGACATTCCAGTCTTGGACTGGCCACTAAGTTCGGTTCATCAAGCAGGATGAATTCAGTAGCGGTATGTTTTTTACATTCCTTTGTCTTATGTTAGCATCTGGATGCGTGCGAAGAATGTTATTGTCTTTTGCTGTGTCGTGATCCATTTTATTACTATTACGTGATTTCTGCAACCAAGACAAGTTTCCATGTTATGGGTAATACAGTTATTCTTATCTATCTTATTTCATCTTATCTTATCATATCTTATCTTATCTTATCTTATCTTATCCCATCTCACATGTGGTGTTACATGATGTATATAGAATATCAAAAATGTTTCATATCTAACTATAAAATATCGGTGATGTAAACTGTAGATGTCACAACTGCTACCTAACTAGCTGCAGGAGTACCTCGATCGTGAGTGAGTACATCTCAGTAAAATAAGTTCACTTTTTTTTTCATGCACCCAGGGCATACTCGCTCTGCTAACTTTTGAAGAAAACACTTCTTGGTCTTAACATAGTATAATGAGAGGTGGAAATTTCGAAATTAGTTGTTACTTGTTGCCGGAAACATCATATGTATAGCACTCGGGACATGTTCATAGGTGCTCCCACCCCCCCCCCCCCCCCCCNCCCCCACGCCAAAAGTCGCCCCAAAGAAAACAAGCTAATTGTGCCAGTTTACATCTGGTTGATGGCAGCTCTATTCCTTCCGGTAATTCCCTTATGATCCAAGTTAGTTGTGGTTGGGGAAAACCCTGCCGTTTCCAGCTTACATTACAAAAACGGAATCGCCGTCAAAGCTTGTTCGTTATTTATTTTTTTTGGTCAACTGTAAAAAGTGGCAAAATGCTGAGATAAAATAAGAATAATTATCTGGACCTTATTGAAATGATGCCTCTCGTCTTTCTTTCGTACATTCATCCTCTTTTCTTATTACATTGTTTCCCAGTTTTTTCCCCACCCCCATCATCCGGGAGCGGTCACTCGTGACTATTCGGGAAGCCAAGTGATTTCTTCCTCTCAGTTTTGAGAAATCCTACATTCTTAACCCTTACACTTACATCGCAAAGGCCGGTTCTGGTCGCTGTAACTATTGTTTAAGGCTGATGCAAATATCGATTTTATTCACTACGCCTTGCCCAAACGAGAGAGGCGAAGGACGGGCGAGCCCGGCTGGTATCAAAGCGGTCAGTAAATTGACACCTTACACAGCGACGCAGTAACCTGGTGTAATCAAATCAGGTATGCCGTAAGGTGCTCTTGCCGAAATTTTGGCGTAGCATTGCGAGAGTTATCATGCCACTGGGTCGGTCGGCAGGTCACACTGAATGAAAGTCAATCCTTAGGACTTGAAGAATATCCTTTTTTTTTTAATTCTTCACGCGCCGATTAGATAAGAGTACGTCGCGTTTTCAAGGTTTTATAGGTCAGACGCGTACACCGTGAAATAGAGGACTTCTTGGAGGTCAAGAGGGACGGCATGTATTTTTGTTTACTGATGACGCAAGTGTCGCAGACGGTCTCTCTCTCTCTTTCTCTGTCTCTCTCTCTTTGTCTCTCTGTGTGTCTCGGTCTCTCTCTTACTTAGTCTCTCTCTCTCTCTCTCTCTCTGTCTGTCTGTCTCTCTCTCTCTCTCTGTCTGTCTGTCTCTCTCTCTCACTTTCTCTCTCTCTCTCTTTCTCTCTCTCTCTCTCTCTCTCTCTCAGAGCACGGTGGCCGGGAGGCCGAGCGCTTGTTGAATAGTTTGAATGCTGTTAGCGACAGTTTTCTGCCTGTGCGGATAATTGACGGTGTTTTAAAATCACCCACTTGTTGGACTCCAGCGGGGTTCAGGTCTGGTGTTTGATAGACCCATAACAGTCTTCTGAAAAGGGGCGTTAAAATATTACTCCAACATATAAACTAACTCTGTCTTTCTCTTCTCTCTCTCTCTCTCTCTCTCTCTCTCTCTCTCTCTCTCTCTCTCTCCCTCTCTCTCTCCCCATCCCTTCCGGTCTTCCTTCCTCCCCCAACTAGTCAATCTTGTCTTGTCAGACGTTCCTTAGGAAGAGATGAGCGTGTGAAGTGTGTGTTAGGGCAGAGTCATAGCCATTGTCGGTAGTTAATACTTCCGGTACTCACCCTCAGCACAGATGTTTGTGAGTAGTCCGTGGTGTAGAAATTGCCATTGTACGTTCATATGCAATATTCATGTTTTTGAGGTTTTTTTTTAACTTAAGAGACAAAATTTATCAAAGACTCCGATAACTCCCAACGGAGCTAAAAATGGTGCATGTCTAATAGCAATGCAGACTCTCAAACAACTTCCATATTTAATGGACACGCGGTTTGATTACCTAGTGAACCTCGTACTTTGATCTTTGACCTCGGCAGCTAGCATTATATCGTTGGAGTATCGAAAAAGATCATCGACGGTTCTGGGGTCAAGAGTACTCACGTTACTATTCAGTTTCAGTTCAATTTAATTGGTTACAACCCGTTTATAGAACAGGGGCGTGGTCGTACGAAGCGAGTCGACCGCGCATCCAAATTATTTTGTACAATGTATATACATCACAAACATTCAAAACACTGGACATTAGGAAATGATGTGGTAAAATATAATGTTCACAACTATTTACATAAACAGTCAACTTTCTTATCTTATCAAACTCATCTATCGTAACAGAGCGCACAATCATTAAGATGTTCCACCACAGTGACTGTATGCATAATCTATACGTTAATTAACATACTGCGAACATACGCAGTGAACCTTACAAATGGTTTGTGAGTTTCCCCGTGGTTACTGCATTGTGTCAACTTACATCAGAATTATGCGTACTGTCACTGGAGATTAAAACTTGTATAAAGTCTTTAAAAAAAATGGTGGCAAATGATTACCTTTGAGGATGGTATAAACTTCAGTGTGAGACAATTATTTTGAAAATACTGACCAAACCTCAGCAAATTTAACCAGTTTAACAAGTTTATATAATTGTAACCCAGACGACAATTTTGGTACGTGGGCGAGCAACAGAGTGTATACACTGGCAAGGGGACAGCACAAAATACATATAATAACAAAGATCCTCGTTCAGTAGGCACATACATAACAACCAGACAATGCGCACAGCTTTAGTTTCATTCACAAATACTCTCGTTCATCACACATCATTAAGCAATATATCACCCGGACCGGCACACTGCATACTTCCATTGCATTTTATAGTATCGTTTCTATATAATAAAAAGAAAAAAAAAGTAGCATAACTCTCGGGAATCAACATTATCTTAACATATTTTCATATCTATTGTAGTTAGTTCAGCCAACACCAGCCTAGGGTGCGTGACACTCATACGTTGCATCAACACGATCTCGTGACTTATACCACAGTACGAAGACGTTGGCGTTTGTTTCTGCCCAATCTGGACCATTTTGGGACGGCCTTCACCACGTTTAAGTTTTATCTAGGCGTTCATGTTTTTGTTGGTGTTTTAACGCCCCCACCTATTTCGGGTCATTTCATTAACTGTGGGGGTTTTAAATTGATGTAGATAAAATGTTTGCTGTAATAAGGGCGTGGATCCCAGGGCAACTGGTGCATGTATTGTTCTAGGGTTGGCGTCAATGCGTACTGGGCATAGCCTTTGGCGCCCTACATTTTGGTAAGAGTAGCCATGTCAAGAACATACATGCACATAGAGATCTATGGACACTGTGCCCATCGGCTATTGATTTTTGTGTCGTCGCTCCTTCCTAACGATGTCTTCCGCCTGTCTGTGATATTCCTTCCTTCAGTTTTTGTAGTATGTGCGAATTGTGTCAAGACCCATTCCATTTCGCTCGTGTTACCAGCGATGAATCATTACCTACGTAGTCCCGTCATTTGTATCCATTTGTATGTTAAAATTAAAGAGACGGGGGTAGATATTTGCGTATAGCCAAAAGATTTTTTTTTTTTTGGCCATAAACTTTAAAACATGCACATTTTTCTTTCACCTGACCATTTCTGAGAAGACACCGCTGGCGTGTCGGGATTCCCCCCTGTGTACGCCGCCATGACACGTACTGCATGACGTCAAGAAGCGAGATCCGATAGGCAAGTAGATGATTGGTTCAGACATTTTGCGCATGCATCTGTACCAGTCACCTACAAGCTTTTCTCGCTGTATGACGTCAATCAGCACGTGTATGGCGGCTGACACAGGGTGAAAATTCGACATTCTAGCGATGTTTTCTCAGAAATGGCTATTGGCTAGGCAGAAGGAAAACGTATGAGTTTATTTTTTTTTTAAACAGTGGGGATGTTCAAAGGTATTAAGCAAATATCTACCCATGATAAACCTGTGTACTACACATACCGTCGCTCGACACTGATCTGAAAATCCGGTATTGACATACACGTATTATAATTTACAGCAGATACCGTTGATTGACGCGCCGACAGGAGACACATAGATTGTTCTTGACTTGAACTTAAGGGCTGTTGTTCTGTTTATGATAAACTTTGAGTGTTTCTTAATGGGGCCTTTGTAACCCTTTGCAATCAAAAGAGTCTCTAGATACTGAGACTGATGACAGACTGATTATGATAAACCAGATGCAAGAAGGTCATATAATGCTTATGTTTTGCTTACTACAGATTGGGTTTGTGTTGTTATTACGATTTAGCGATGAGGCCACTGTAACCTTTCTAAATCAGATGGGCACCTTGATGCAGACACTGCTGATTATGGGAGCGAAAAGGTCATATCCTTCCTGTGGTTTTCTTAATATAGACAATGCTTAGTTGCAGTCAATACGTTCTTGTGATGCCCATTGGGGTTGATAGTGGTGAACTGAGACCCCAAAATATCAGGAAATTTTAATATTTGAAGTATTTCCATTAATGATGGGGAATTCGAGTTGATTGTTGAGCATGATAGGAGCGATGTTAGGGAAGAGAGAGAGTTCCTAGACAGTGTCTTATGCCTCTCTCATAGGTGTTTTCTCTTTCCTAATCTTAGCACTAAAACCAGTATAACCTTTATGCAAAATAGTATGACTTCCAGGCTCCAATTGAGGAGCATTTTTCCAAAACTTGTAATGTGATCTCTGAATATTTTTGAAATTAAGGGAAATAACATTAAAGTAATGACTCTTCACTCTTATATTTTCATTTACTGTTAAATGAGATAAAATTTGAAGGAGTACAGATTTTGTGCTGATTTAGGTTTTGAATGAATTAACACAGAAATGCATAGTTGAATACAGCACCAACTCATTTTTCAACGAAAGTACTTGTACAGGTTTTTAGAAAAACGCTCTTTAATTTCTTTACCGCCTTTGGTACTTAGCAAATGGAAGAAAAAGTAAGAAAGCCTATAAGAGTGTTCCTTTGGAGTGCTTTTTACTGCTGGGATGCCACTCTGCAGAGAATTCTCTGAAATCAGAGAATGTTGGTGTCCTTGAGAGATTTTTGTGGAATGCCAGGTCTGAGAAATAGCTTTGTATACAAAAAGCAAATTTACAAATTGTTTATTCATTATTGATCCATGTTTTTCTGTGATCCTTGGACACCTTCTTCTTGTGTTATGGACTTTTTATATCTAGATGAACATATTTATGCATATACACATAATAAATCACTGCTCATAATGTGAAGCTGCAGAAAGTTCAGAGAATTTTATGAGAAGCAAGTGGAATTTCTGTTATTATAATTTAAAGAGTTTCATAATACTGCACTCTATATCTACCAAGTACACCTTGGCTTGGGAGAGGACCAGGATTCTACTAGATCAACTAAAGACATATGTAAACAGAGATAACAAAAGTACCTTTTGGTTAGGGGCATGACACCCCAGCTTTTTATATAATTTTAAGCCAAATGACAAATCTTTTGTCTTTATCGATTACAGCTGGTTTGTTATTTAATGCTTTATCTGGTAACATGTGTTCCGTGTTTCACATTGATCGTGATGTGTGTGGCGGTGTGGGTGGTGGGTGGATTTCAATGGGATCATGTCCTTTCATACAAAAAAAAGTTCTCAGCAAGGAATGAATGTGAATACACTTCGATATGTTTGTTATAGGCAACTCCCATAGCACGAAACATCTTGGGTCCAGCCTCCTGCTGGCTGCGTGACCATTGTTACGGGTAATGGCAGTTGCACGTGTTGTCTGCCAACTGATCAGCTGATACTGGGCTGCAAAATTTGACCGCCGCATCCCTGCGCAGCAAAAAAGATGTGTATGCTTTCTATTGCCGAATACAAGCAGAGAGTAGATTTAATTCTAAAACAGACTACAAGGGTTAAAGCATTTGTGTGACACATATTTTGGACACTATTTCAATACTTGAATCACACCTTTGTCCTTAAGCGTCACAGATGCTGTTGCTTTTATTTGTTGTGGAGTTTGGGTAGGTGAAGGGGGATATGGAAATCATTCCATTTTACTGTATGCATGAGACTGATCTAAGCCAGGTATCACTTTGGGGTTTGAACATTTTTGGAACAGGATGGTGCTGTATAAGGAGTTTTCATAACCGTGTGTTTTAATAATTTTGTGTGTGTGTTTTGTGTTTTTTTTTTGTTAAATTTCATGAAAATTCATGAACATGTGTCTTTTTAGGGCAGGCCAGCTTTTTGTTCTGCCATTCTGCTATCTCTCTTTTATCCTTGTTCATTCGTTTGTACATCTTTGGCTTTATTTATCCTTGCCTAGAGTGACTGCCCCTTTACACCAACTGCCGATTATCCACTTGCCATCTTTTGGGCATAGAGTGCCTCCTACCTTGTCAGCTTATGCTATTTATAAGAATACTCCGACTGAAGTTGCTTGCTCCTACTGTTCATTTGAGAACAAGCCATTGAATTGTTGATTTCTTGCATGAGATAACCTTATTTTCTGCAATTCAGTGGTGACCTTCTCTTCCACTTTCTTTTCATCTTATTTTCCCGACTTAAACCCCTTTCATTGGTAAAGTCCCAAAGTAAACATGGCCCACAAGTCACATGTGTTATCCATCTTGCATTCAATTATATTCACAAAAGCTATTGATATCTTTGTTGCTGTGCTCAAATGTCACTGAGGAATACACCAATAATTATTACTATGTAGAAACCTAAATAGAAAAGTACACAAATTTATTTTTTGATGGTACCATGAATCATTGAGGTGTATTGATTGATTTAAATTAATTCTGCCACTCGCATAATGCTGAAGGCAAACATTTGTCTACAGCTATCATAAATTACAATTCCAGTGACATAAATTATGTTGTGAAACGGATTGAGTTACTGTATAGTTTAGATTTCTTTTACCTATTATGTTTCTTAGTTTTAAAATATGATGATGGCAACATGTCACTATGGGTAAGGGTTTGAGTATCGTCTTCATCTGATCACACACTGTGAACTTGTTGTCATATAAGAAGCATAGTTTGGGCTAAATCAGCCAAACAGATCCACACACTGATATGTAATGTGTCAAGGGGAAACATGTACTGATCACCCATCAGTGTACGATGTGGGCTGAAAGTGTTAACTTAAAACTATCTATAATGGTACTATAGTGGACAAAGTGCCTTTGTAGGTTAAATACGTCAGTTACGGGATGTGTTGGAGGAATAAGTATGTCACTGTCCCCTAGCTAGCTTTAGGAATCTGCATGTTGAATTGTATTGATCAGTCCCAAGGCATTTGAAGAGGGAGATCAAAAATGATTGTTTAACAGGAACTGAATTCATTACTGAGTATTAGTTACATATTATAGTAACTAATGTTTATTTGGTTTGTGCACAATGATGTGGATCTTAAGGAGATATGGAGAGAATTATAGTCAGTAATGATAACTATGTGAATACAGTGCTTTGCTTACATTGTGTTGTTGGTGTGATGGAACATTCAGCTAACGTGATGGAACACTCAACAACTTACGCATGTTAGTAGATTGTTGGTATCACACCAAAAACATTTACCACACATATGTCTGAGACTCATATATATCCATTTGAATCCTTAGAAATTAATAAGACTAACTGCATTAGATATCCATAGTCCTTTCATCTCGTACTGTAATGATTGTTTCTAGTAGTGAAGTCCTGTTAGGGATTTGCTCAGAACCTCGTTGACTAAATTATTGATAGCTGTTCTAAGTTCTCATTATTAGATATATGGCAGTAGCTTACTTGTGACCTGTATTTAGAGCCACAATAGTCATTACCGTGTACATGGTAAGAAAATATGCTTTAGATTGTCTGGCAGTGAGTAATATTTCCAGAAATACTGCTGGTAGTCTAGACAGCCTGTTCAGATTTTCTTACTGCTTATGTACATTACTGAACATATTGCTTTACTTAAGTTTTAGATAATGGTGTTATCTGAATTGATAACATAAACTGATGCCTTTGCATCACTGTTAATGGGATTTTTAAATTTAAATGTTATCACTGATTCTTGGAGACCTATCACAGTGCATGGTACCTGTCTAAGATAAGTGTAGAAAGAGCTTCTGTTTGTCTCCTATTCCTTTACTATTCAAGAAATATTCAGCTACACTGAATACACTTAATGTGTGAAGTTTGCAACTGAGCTATTCCTCCCACTGAAAGAATGTTGTTTCATAGTAGACAGAATCTTTGTTACTGGCTTTTTAAGTTTTACACCTATTATGAAAAGCACTTTACAGACAGTTGTCCATTTTTATTTTTTTTTTTTGCATAAATCGAATTGCCGTGGGCTCATGTCCATGGGAATGTTGATTACATAATCACCAGAACTGATTTGATTATCTCCCCTTTATTGTTCTACCCACAGTTCAACTTGAAAGATCTTGAACACAAGGGAGAGTACTACCTGCAGACCCAACAGCTCCATGCAGCCAATGCCAACTCCCGTTTGGAGCACATGTGTGCCTTGGACATCGACTCGGAACCCGGCCTGGTACGGATGACTGGGATCATCTGTACTATTGGTTAGTTGATATGTCTGTGTTCAGTGTTGTATTTGTTGTCTGTCGATTTCAAACTCTTTTCTGGAGCACATGTGTGCCTTGGACATGGACTCAGAGCCCAGCCAAGTACGGATGACTACGATCATCTGTACCATTGGTTGGTTGATGCATCTGTGTTCAGTGTTGGCTGTATATTTCACACTCCCATCTGGGGCACATATGTGAACATTGACTCACATCTGTGCAAAATATGGATAACAGGGATTAACTTTACCCATGCATGTTTGACTGTTATCAGTGATGTCTTAACCATTCTTGATTTTTAAAGCTGCCTAGAGCAGGTGTGCCTTGGGTATCAATTCCTAGTCAGGCCAAGTATGGAAACGTGCAAACCTCTGGTTTGTGTTTGTGTGTGTATTGCTGTTTGGAACAGAAATGTCCATGTTCAGCAATTAGTTCTCTGATAATGATCCCCAAGAAAATTGTTTCATGCTGAGATAGCATTTTGGGTAGTAAAAAAGAGTCCAGTTAGCTAAATTCCACTTGTTTCTTGAATTTTGTTCCTTTGAAGTTGTACCAGTCACAGCCACAGATAAAAAGCTGTCTCTGAGCATACTAAAGTATACAATGGTCAAACGAAAGTACCAGTAAAATGAAATGGAACAAGAAGCCCAATTTATTTTTTCTTGTTTCCACCTCCAAGTCTAAACTGAATGCAGTTTAAATTAAACATAAGCCTTTGATCCTAAGAATTTTGTTTTAACCAATGTCTGTTGTAGTTTGTTATGTATTCTACAACCTCCTCTCCCCATCACCTCCCATCCCAAATCTCTTTTTTTTTGTCACGTATGCATAGTCCCTCTGTTTATTGTCTCACTGCTAATGTGTTGGTTTGACCAGGTCCGGCTTGCAAAGAGGTCCAAATGCTCCAGAAGATGATCTTAGAGGGAATGAACATTGCCCGTTTGAACTTCTCCCATGGCACTTACGATGTAAGTATCTCAGTTATAAATATTATGTTAACTGTATGGATTGGAAGGGAATCGATTCTCCTTGATTCTTCTTATATCTAGTTTCATTATATACACATATCGTCACTGTGTTTTAAAAAATGGATTAACTCAGACTTGCACCATTTGTGAATAAGGATGCTATATTGTTTTTGAGATTAGGCCCATGTTGACATGTTAAAAATGATTTTCAGAGTTCGAAAATGGAATCATTGTACGAGACAGTGCTATCCTGGTTTCAAATTCAAAATCATTCCTGCAGGCTCAACAAATTAAACCCTCAAATGACATATCGAAAGTTCTGAAGACAATTAGCCATCTGACCACCTTGTATGGTGTTGAAGTGACTTTACAGTGAATGCAAGGTCATGTGGGCATCCCAGGCTATGAAAAAGCAGACAAATTATCAAAGTCTGGCATGGCAGTGCCACAGGTCATGACCAGTATCTCCTGTCAGACCAGTAGGCAAATACTAAGACAAAAAGGATAAAATAAGCCAACATTTTCGCACCAAAACTGCAGTTACAAAGATACACACTAATTCTATTTTACTTTGCCATAAGGACTGAGAAGTGTAAAACGTGACTTAAGCCATTTTTTAAGCACACAGACAGTGTGTGTACAGTTGCATTGATTTCTAGTTTTATACAGGCTGTTAACAATTTGTGTACATATTTGTACATGTGTGAAGTTTGCTCAGGATTTGTTCATATGTTTAGTGTATCATTAACTGTCCTTGGAGAAAGCCAGAAGGCCAGACACTTCAGTACAAGAAAAAGTTGTACCTGTAATGTTAAGTTTGTTCTTTCAGTAGCTATGGAGTTTTTTTTCTTCCGGTGGCTGTTACATATACACAATATACTTTCTTTATGGAAGTGCGTATAGATGTGCGGCTTTTATGAGTGGGTATGTGCTGGGCAGCAGTGGCCAGTTAATTTGATACTTATTATTTTAAATAGAAGTTATTCCTTTTGTGGATTTTCTCATTCTTTCTTAAGCTTTCAGAGCTTTTAATTATGTTGTAAGGCTTTCGTAAGTTGTCAGCCCCCTCCTTTCTCCTCAATTCCTGCAATGCACCTGTTGTACATAAACTGATTCTTCTTCTCTAGTGTTGCATTCTTTATCCTTGTTCCGCAGTATCACAGGGAAACCATTGAGAATGTACGGACAGCAGTGGCAGGATTCTCTGAGCCCAGGGCCATTGCTATCGCCTTGGACACCAAAGGGCCAGAAATCAGAACAGGTCTTATTGATGGGGTGAGTTAACACTACAAAAAAAGATGTATTGGCAGCTGCTTTCATCTTCTTCCAGAGTTTGTTTTTTCAAAATCCAGTAGCTTCAAAAATTGAAAAGAAACTGGTAGAACCTTCAAGGCATATTGACAGACAGATATTATCTGTTATCACTGTTCTACATGTATTTTCAAACAGCAAAAAAATGAAAACGTTTGTCACAAAATGAGATGCTGGGGCCAGTATGAATGATGCATAATGGGCGTGTTACTTTGTTAAGTTAGACCTGTGCTTTTTAGTTTTTCAGCTTTAGCATAACCTGTTGGCCTGAAAGCTTGGGGACTTGTACCATAAGATTTTTAGTATTATTTAATTAAACTGTTTAAACTGTTTTATTTCATTTCTTGATGGGATTAGTTTCCACCATTTTTCATACATAGCATCTAGATATTTGTAAAAGTAATCACCTGGTATTTCAAATAAGATTTGTGCTTCAATTTTTTATTCTTAAACGATTTCATTGTACCCATAAGATTAATGCCTGCTATCTTTCATTTTTCCTCTGTAATGCATATACTTTCCTCATCTCTGCAAGCTATTTTTAGGGTGAGATGTCTGGCTTAACTAAGTGAGTAAGACATGAGACACTGACAAGGAATTCCACATTGGCACATTAAACTGTGTCATCCCATCTCTTGAAAATTAGGTCACCAAAATGTGCTTCATTCAAGTCGTTAAAGGACATCTGAGGTGTTTTTATTGAATATGCATCAACAGGCAATACCTTGTACTATTTGCACTTGTAAAGGATATATCATCGGGAATACCAGATTTTCATACATTCAAGAATTGTGCATTAATGAGCTAATCACACACATTATTCAAGCTACTAGAGTCAAGGAGCGCTGTAGTGTTCATCTGCAGCACAGCTGACTTCCAGTATTAACAAATGTGAGGAGTTGACAAAATCTAGATCTGTAATAATAAATTGTGCTTTATTTCCATGTTATTTAGTGAAAAAGGGGAATCCTCATCAATGGTTTTATTTTATAGACTGATCGCAGCTTCAGTTAAAACCAAAGCACACATTGCTTAGCAGTGTCTCACAGTGAGTGCTTCTATCTAAAACCTCAGCTGGGATCAGGCCATGAAACAAAAACACTGATAAGGATTTTCACATTTCTATAAACAGTCCATAGTAAAGTCACTGCCATTGTCTTTGCCTTATTTCTCTGCAGAGTGGCACAGGTGAAGCTTGTCTAGTGGCCGGTGAGAACATCAAGATTGTCACTAACGACGAATTCATGGAGAAGTGTAACAAGGACCTATTGTGGGTGGATTACAAGAACATTACTAAAGTTGTGGAGGTTGGCAGCAGAATCTACATTGACGATGGCCTAATCTCTATCATTTGCAAAGAGAAAGGTAGAAGATTGTGAACCACTCTCTGCTTTTATTGATAGACAGTAAAGGTCTTTGGCACCTATTATTTTTTTCTTCTTTTGGCCCTGTTAACATTTTGTGTTATTCTACATATACCACTATGATTTCGGGAAATTTCTTCCATGGAGGTTAAAGTACTTCTTTTGCCCAATCCTTAACGGAAAGAAAAAGGGGGGTCAACGGCCAAGACGTTTTTACAATTCTCTTTCAAAAAAAAGGCCCCTCAAATTCTGATTTGGTCCCCAATTTTTCATTTAGCTGGTTTTGACTGCGTGCGAATACATAGGCCTACACACTTTATTTGTATATCTAGAAGGCTCAAATTGTACCTGAAACTTCAAAATTGGATGCACACAGGTCATTTTACATATTTTCTACACACTGACACTGGTTGGCAGGGCCCCAAAAAAGGGGGATTTCATATATTAGCGGATTAATTGTCTTGTACAGAATGAGTGATTTGCCATTCTAATCGGTACTTCTATTATGCATGCTGCTATTGTAATAATAATAATGTAGTTTAGAAGTCTCATATCCAGGCTCGCACCTACTGACGTAACTTCACACTTATATTACCCCAGCAAGCCAGATCAATCTAGGACTTTCTCAACGCAATGGGGAGTATACAGTGCTGCTGCCATTCACAGGCACTGATCACTAGCATTCTGACAATATCTTTCACTGCTTGTAACCAGATACCCATTTTACGAATAGGTGGACTGAGAAAAATGGGAAGGAAATGCTTTCCCAAGGCCCATACAGCATGACTGTGGTCAGAAATTTGAACCAATGACCTTTAGATCTTTAGTCCAACAACGAAACCGTTTAGCCTCGATGTTTTTACACACCCACATACATACTCACTCACATACATTCCTTATATAAATTTCTTTAGGAGATGACTTTCTCATCTGTGAGATTGAGAATGGCGGTATGCTAGGCTCCAAGAAAGGCTGTAACCTGCCTGGCACAGCTGTAGATTTGCCTGCAGTCTCAGAAAAGGACAAGGCTGACCTGCAGTTTGGTGTGGAACAAGGGGTAGGTACAAATTAAGGGTCCCCAACATCCAAGAGCAAATTGGGAAATAAATAGATCCATAGCCGCCAGTGTGATATGATATGTAATGTAATGTAATGACAGTTCTGTCACCTTTAATGCAACATAAGTTATTTGTCAAAAAAGTATGGCACACAACTCGTTCATAGGCAGGTATGCACAGTGGAAACATGAATGTCACTATCAGCTATCAGTGTTTTGTGACAATGTCCCGAATGAAAAAAATAAGGCAATTAATTTTATATCATACTTGAAATGTACCATTTAAAATTTTGTGACACGGTGGTCAAGTTTTCAAAACTCATATACCTCTAACCAGTATGCTTTAACATGTTTTAAATTCAGGAAGTGACTCATGTTAAACCAAGGAAACATGGATTTAAAGTTGGCAAACTGAACATCACAAATGCAATTCGATACACGGGGAAAATAATTAGTAAAGTATATTTATATGCAAATTATGAAGTCAAACTTCTAGAGGAGATGGGATATAATGTTGCGTATTGTCATAATGAAACAAAATAAATTTTGACCTTGAATGCAAAAATCCTGTTGTTTGACTTCGTGCATCAACACTGGGATTGCCACTTCCAATGAGTTTTCCTTAATGCCACACATAAAATAGACTGAACAGGAGGAGGTACTTTATGTGTTCCATTTTCACTTCCATTCACAGGTTGACATGGTGTTTGCCTCCTTCATTCGTGACGCTGCAGGGATTAAGGAGATCCGAAAAATTCTCGGGCCCAAAGGAGCCAACATCAAAATCATTGCCAAATTGGAAAACCATCAGGGAATCCGCAAGTATGTCAAGACTCTGCATAAGATAAAAAGGGAGACAAATAGAAAAAGAATTTTCATTTGTCATGTCAGTGCATCGTGGGGTTGTTAACATGTTTCTTCTATGTGACTGGTCCAGTCAGTTAGGTCAAGAAAAGAACTACAACTTAATTTTGGGGAGTGGTGACAGGGTCTGTCATCCATTATAGGTACTTGTTTGTTTTAAAGCCAAAACATCTATGTGCAAATGGACTGACTACTAAAGATTGGATTAAAAGGGAATGTTGTTGTTATAGTATAACAAAATGTCTTTTGAGAATTGTGAATCCATGAAATGGGAGAGGGGGAAGGTATTAACGCCTGGGTGTCTTCTCTGAACACAAAGTAAATAAAGGATTTATATGCTACTTAAACATGACAATGAAACAGAAACTGTTGATTATGTTAAAGAACTTGACTATGGTGGTCCACTAAATGTTCTAGTTTTTACTTTTTCAAGCTTCATAACATTACCTGTGCTGTTATTGTCTTTAACCGTAACAAGGGACTGTTTCTGATTTATTCTAATTTCTCTTGTTCAGTTTCATGGAAATCCTGGAGGAGACGGATGGTGTGATGGTAGCCAGAGGAGATATGGGTATTGAAATCCCACCAGAGAAAGTATTCTTGGCTCAAAAAATGATGATCGGCTGTTGTAACAGGGCAGGCAAGCCCGTCATTTGTGCAACACAGGTGAGTACATTATTTTCCTGACCCAGTTGCATTTTGAAAGGTTTATACATGTTAGTTTTAACTTTTTCTGAACTAATTCACCTGTCGGAAACCTGAAAAAAAAGTTTTTTACATTGCTAAAGTAGGCCAGCGGACACCCACTGTTTTTTTGTTGTTGTTTTTTTCAGTACGCAGCTCTTGTTTTACAGTCACAGCACCTTTTTACCAATAACTGTAACTCATTCAGGCCTAACTAACTTTAAAGCCTCAATGTCAGGACATGGCAAATATGAGGTTATTTGTCCTGACTGGCTGATTCAGAGAGATGAACCTCCTAGTCATGAAAAGTTTGATTTTGTTGTTTTTGTTGAAAGCAATTCCCTTCCATGCCCATCCTAATGATCAAATATGACAAACTGTCATTTTTCTAGGTTTAGATATCACATACAAGTATTCACAATATCTGTCAGTTTCTTTCTCTGTATGTGGACAAAATTCTTGGTCTGTCTTTTTGTGATTTATGTGGGGCGTATATTTATCAACATGCTCTCTACTTAGATGTTACGCTTTAGTTCATCTTCTATTTTGCACAAGAAAATAGTTGTGATTTGCTTGTTTAGAATATACAACCTTTTGTCTTAACCATTTTCACAACATGAAGGATCACAATCACAATCATTCTTCTTGCACTTGTTCACTTGCTTTTATGACCTAGACAGAAACTTGCTACATTCAGACGCATTGCAGAAAATGTACCAAGGCGAAACGGAAGCACGGAAATTCAGACATGCAATCATTCTTGTGTTTATAGCGAAGGCAGGAATTTTTTCTTCCAGGGAAAGCATAAAAAGATCATTAATGTTTTCACAGGATGCATCTAGACTCATTATTTACATCCTTTCTTAAACTAATTTTTGTTCTACCCAGATGTTGGAAAGCATGACAACCAAGCCCCGAGCTACCAGATCTGAAACCAGCGACGTGGCCAACGCTGTCTTAGATGGTGCCGACTGCGTCATGTTGTCTGGGGAGACTGCCAAGGGAAAATACCCACTGGAGACTGTCAGACATATGCACAGGGTAAGCTCCCTTGGTCTGTGTATTGTCCTTCTTGACTTAGAAGAGCTTTAGGTTTTTGGCACCTATTAGAGGGGCAAATCGCCCTGTTTTTTCCACCCAGTTAATCTGCTGACATATAAAATCCTCCTTTTTTGGGGCCCTGCCAGCCAGTGTCAGGGTGTAGAAATATGTAAAATGACCTGTGATCTAAATAAAGCATCCAATTTTAAAGTTTACGGTGCAATTTGAGCCTTCTAGATAAAAAAATAAAGTGTGTGGGCCTATGTATTAGCACGCTGTCAAAACTAGCCAAATGAAAAATTGGGGACCAAATCAGAATTCAAGGTGACTTTTTTCAAAAGAGATTTGTGAAAAATTTTGCGCAATGACCACCCTTTTTTCTTCTCTTTAAAATATCGGGCAAAAGAAGTATTTTAACCTCCATGGAAGAAATTTCCCAAAATCACAGTGATAATTGTAGAATAACACAAAATGTTAATAGGGCCAAAAGAAGGAAAAACAACAGGTTTCAAAGACCTTTATCACCTTTCAGTAAGTCCTTGAGCACAAAACTATTTGTCAGCGTGTCAGTTTGGTAGATAGATATGAGTTGGTCTGTCAGCTCACAAGAGCGCCTCAACCTGAAAGTTACAGAAGTTTAATATCTGGATAAAAGCACTGCATGTTTCACAAGTGGTGAGAGCAATCCTACAAAACTTATGACGAGAGACACCAAGTTTGTATAATGCCTTTCTTCAGAAAGCTTTGTACTTCACTGTATAAAAGGTCACAAACTTGTAATGCAAAGGGATCTTGCACTGCATACTCAACAGAGAAGCTACATAGCACAAGGTGCCTTCTTGTAACGCAGACAGTGGCAAAGTTAGGACATGTAAGACAGTTTTGTGTTCTGTATGAACACTTTTGTGATACAAGACTTCCATCAGTGTGAGAAAACCTTACTACTCAGTTGTTTACGTTCCGTTACAGCCTTACTGTGTAAGTTGGTGGCTGACATTTTTGATGCCAAGCATGTTTATATATCACTCACCTCTTTGGATAGGTTGTGCATGATGGGATTATCCAAAGCTCATATAACTGTAGATGTGGATTGAGCTTACCTATTCATCTCCCATGCCACAAGAGTTAATTACTTGTACACTGAATCTTTGCAGATTTGTCGGGAAGCCGAATCTGCCATATTCCACAAGCAGCAGTTTGAGGACTTGAGGCGAGAGACTCCCATGTACACAGACTCAACTCACACCATCGCCATCGCAGCAGTCGAGGCTTCTTTCACTTGTATGGCTGCGGCTATTGTTGTTCTAACGACCACTGGCAGGTAAGAAGATCACTGGTGCAGTCAAGTCTTCTCTGTTGTTTAGCCGCTACTGTTGTGTTTTCATTACTGCTGGTAGAATATAAGGTGGACTTGGTGAGAACAGTCCATAGTCCAGTCATTTTTTTCGTTTATTTTGGCCAATTTGACCATCACGATTAGTGTAGACAAGATTCTTTCATTTGTCCGGCTGTGATTGTCATGATTCTACACCACTTGATTAGTGGAAACATCACTGCAATGGAACCCCCAAGGAACACGAGGCAGGGGTAGGCCACGGGAGACATGGAAACGATGCACGGAAAGGGTCATGTGAGAGATGAAGCTCACTTGGAACGAGCTTGGAAAGATGGCCCAAGACAGGGAAAGATGGAATTCGCTAGTACGTGGCCTATACCCTGCTGGGGGTGAAAGGCATTGATGAGATGATGACAAGTGAGAAAGTTTGGATATCTAGAAATTTTGCTGGGCCATGAGAGTATAGCGCACTGAAAATAATTGCTGTATTGGCTGAGTTGTCAGTGCATAGTTACTGCTTTGTAATATTATTATCACACCAGGATCATACTATCAGTCCTCCAGTTACAAAGGCAGCATTTAGAAAAATGTCTGTCACAGCCATTTGTCATTCAGTGTTTGAATTTCACAGCTCCATAGTCAAGCTTACATAAATAGATTTATGACTGGAACTATTTGCCATAAAAATAAAAATAAAATAAATACGACTTTATTTACCCCATAGGGAAAATTGTTTTACAATGTCATACAGTGTTAAACATCTCATTCATAATACAAACACATATAACAATACACATCATACATGTAAATACATAATATTACAAATGAAATGCATAACAAAAGTCATTGCTGGTCGCCAGCGGTGCAGCGCCCTGGTCCCCCCAGCTGTAAAGCCAGGTACTCATTTACACCTGAGTCGAGTGAGGAAATGGAAGCGAAGTGTCTTTCCCAAGGACACTACAACGTAAACCGCCCAGCTCGCGAGTCAAACACATAAAATGTCTTATGAGACCGAAGTTAGGTTTGACAGAAAAACTGTCACTTGAAACCCTCATGACTGACAACTAAAGCCACATGCTTTAGACAGAAGTTTTGCTTACAACACAATCCTCTTGAGCCCACCTAAATTCTGTTTCGGTTCATACTTAGTATGCATGGGAAGGCTGAAAATCTGTAGAGTGTTAAAGATACACAGTTTCACTCAGCAAAATATTTAATAACTCCTTAAGAGCAAGTGTTTGATTTTTTTTTCGCATGTTGAATGGTGACCCAGGAAGCAATAGCGTCGAACTTACATTATACTGCCTTATAGACAGAGGAGCAGCAGACTTCATAGGGGGAGGCAATATGATGATCAATAGTGGGTTATGGAGCGAAGGCATTGTGAGGGCCGCAGATTCTTAGTGCTACTAGCATGAACTTTTTCAATAAGATTGTAACACTTTTGCCATCCACAGATCAGCCTACTTGGTTTCTGCTTACCGTCCACGATGCCCCATCCTTGCTGTCACAAGAAACGCACAGACAGCACGACAGGCTCACTTATATCGAGGCATCTTCCCCGTCCACTACATCGGTAAGTAAAATCTCCAGTGTGTCGTTGATGCTTTAGAGATGTTTCCCAACTGTCTGTCCTGCCCACACTTCTCGCAGAAATCAGGGAGGGCAGCATGCTGAAAATTTTCAGAAAAGCAAAAATGCCTGCTGAAAAAAGGTCATTTTAGTCGGTGAATGCATAATAACAAAATGGCAAAGCAAACTGCATATTGAATGGAAACCTCTATGTTGATTTTGGTCTCTGAAAATTTTGTCATTGAATGCTGCCCTACCTGCAGAAATCCCACCAAGATTTTTCCAAAACTTGGTAACTGCTCTCAGGATTGCCTTTCACCTGGAAAATGTGGGGCAATCATAGACGATTACCATTGGGGTTTTTAGGTCAGAACATAACTGGATTCAGTAAAACTGGCCAGCTCACATGAAGAAATATCTTAGAGAATGTCAAAGTGAATTGATGGTTCATAAGGTTTTGAAACTGCCCCCTTGTGTGTTGGCTTGAGTAAAAACTAATTTATCAGTGGATAAACTGCAATAGAAAAAATGTTAGACCATCAGAAAACGTCTTGGAACCAATTTTTTTATGTGACTATCTGGCTGTGACAGTCTGTATTTTGTCTGTATTTTGACAGCAGTTAGAAAAACAAGGCATGTGTGAAGCTGAACATCCTTTTCTTCTCCTACAAAACATAATACATACATACAAACTAGTAGGGTGTAGGGTGAGCTTTCTCCTATTGCTTTTTTGGTCAGCTGTTTACAATGTACTGAGGTGCATGAGCTTTGATCAATTAATTAGTGACCCCTCTTTGGGTTAACCAACCATGGACACAAGTTTCAGACAGACCGACAAGTTTATTTTCACTTAGCGTTGTTTATGTGTGTTTCCATGTCACATGCAGGAGTTCTCATAACTTTTATCTTTACTAGATGTCATTTTTTTTTTTTCATTGTGTTCAGTCTGTTTTCACACATTTTCATTGTAGTTGTTGTCTTGTGGGTCTGTGTTTTAGGTTTAGGTATCACATACAAATATTCACATACAAATATTCACATCTCTGTCAGTTTCTTTCTCTGTATGTGGACAAAATTCTTGGTCTGTCTTTTTGTGGTTTAATGGAGCATATATTTATGAACATGCTCTCTGCTTGGATGCTACGCTTTAGTTCGTCTTCTATTTTGCACAAGAAAATCGTTGTGATTTGCTTGTCAAGAATATACAACCTTTTGTCTTCACCATTTTCACAACATCAAGGATCAAAAGCACAATTCTTCTTCTTGATTTTGTTCACTTGCTCATATGGTTGCAGGAGCCTAATTGGCTAAAAATGTGCCAACTATCCGAGTCCATAATAGCAGAGTAAAAAATCTGTCCTTAGGACAGATTGTGTAGAAATAATTGTAGAACATAAAACTACACCGCACAAGTTGTGAGATACATCGGTGAATTTGTTAAATAAAGATTTTTGGCAGGCAGCTCTTTTCAAGGGTCTAAGCGGATTCAGTTTCTGTGAGCAGCTGGTCTGCAAAAGAATGCCAAATTTTGGACCCCCTTTTCATGTAAACTGGAATTACAAACAATTTTTCCAAAGGACCCCTACTGAAAACAGTATAGAATTTTACCACAGTGGTGGCTCCAGACTTACAGACTAGTCCTTGCCTTTTCAGAACATTCATATAGTCTGAGGAGGATATTTTTTCAAATGCCCCAAAGAGGCATTTCCAATTAGGCTCCTGCAACCATATGACCTAGACAGAAACATGCTACAGTCAGACACATTGCAGAAAATGTATCAAAGAGAAACTGAAGCACGGAAATTCAGACATGCAATCATGTTGTGTTTATTTTTTTATAGCCAAGGCAGGAATTTTGTTTTCAGGGAAAGCACGAAAAGATCATTAATATATTTCCACCAAAAGTTTAAACTTAAAAATTGATAGCCTGTATGTTTTTCACAGGCTGCAATCTGGACCAATCTTTATCATTTACATCCTTTCTCCTCTTGAAATTTCATGCTTTCGTTGAAATGAAATGAACTGTTGAATAATTCTTTGCTGATTTTAGAACTAAAGGAAAGTTGTCAGTTTTTAATCCTGGTTTTTACGAAAATTTTATCCGTGTTTATTTTTAATGGCATTTGGAAACCTGTTTCAGCATGTGAAAAGGGTCGTGCTCCTTTTTAAATTCTTATGACGCAAAATTATTCCACAAGATGTATTTTCAACATTACTCTTGTAATACATTAGTTATAATGTGGAGCAGCATGGCCGAACGGTTAAGGCGTTGGACTCAGTATCTAAAGGCATGGGTTCGATTTCCAACCACAGTCGTGTTGTAATTGCCTTGGGAAAGTATTTTTATTCCCATTTTCCTCACCCGTCTGTAAAATGGGTACCTGGCTTTAGGCAGTGGAAGATATTGCCAGAATGCTAGTGATCAGCGCCTATAAATGGCAGCGACACTGCATGCACCCCTGGGAGCTGAGAAAGTCCTAGAGATCAGGCCTGCTGGGGTATTGATAGTGTGAAGTCGCGTGAGTGGGCATTAGCCTGGATACGAGACTTATAAACCACATTATTATTATTATTATTATTATTATAAGTGTTAGAAACATAGTTAACCACCACTATTTACTGATGTAGCATCATTGTACATAGGTACAGGATTTTTGTTAAAGTGACAGATTCAGTCAAAACCTGACCTTTATTGCTGTTTATTTTCAGACTTGGTATGTTTCTAAATTATTATGGGAGGCATGTAAAACTGTT
>JAWQUT010000294.1:142130-175881 GCA_033807755.1 Ellobium chinense | reverse complement strand
TTTAATGTATTAGCATAGGGTTTGGACAAAAACATTGACGCATCATAAGAAATGTAGTTTTTTCCTGCACGGAACGAGACTCCACTACACGGCTAAAGAAACGGCCGACTTAGATGGTTTGAGCCGATAACAGAGAGAGCTGGCGGAGTTAGACGGTTTGATAATTTTAATAATTTTCATACTTCTTGTGATTTTTTTGCAGAAATATTTATAGACATGATGCGCAATGGTATGCTTTAGCTATTTATCGAAAAAAAGGTCTGGGCCCCGATTTCGGACTTAGACGGTTTGTGCCCGACACCATCGATATGTCCTTTCATTCAGGTCAGAGATGTAGTTGTCTAAAGTAGCAAGGGATCACCCAATCCAATGAAAAATATTATGAGAAAACTGAAATTAAAAAACAGTTTTTCACTGTAAAAATGATCTATTCAGTTCCACAGAAAGTCAGTTTTCTACAATTAGTTGCCATTCACCCGTGAAATCAGTAGTTTTGTGAAGGGAATGATTTTAATCAAATTTTGCAAGAAAGAAAGATTCAGTAGTAATTAGTCCCTGGCATCTCAGAGCCAAGTATATCAGCTCCTAGTCTAACAACATAAACGTCATTTTGACTGGCTTCAAGAGATATATGTGGTCTGTTACTTTAAAAATACCCGGCAGTCTGTTATACACGTTACTTTTTTATATTATTGATGATGTATCGATGAGCAGGTAAATCACACAAGTGTATCGAGATTTGGTTTCAGGGTTATCTTTTTACTACTTTGCCACCTGTGTTCCTTTGTATTTGTTATTCAATTCGTTCATCTTATGGTTGATGTATGACCTGTTGGCAATGTGATGTTGCATTTTGTTAAACCTTTGTGGAGGGTTAACAAGATATTGCCTTGCTATGTTTCTCTGTTGTTACACCACTGATATTACGTCATTGTGAGAATACTACTAGTAAGACTTAACACCCCATTTTACAAATGGGCAGGCAGGCAACGCACCAGCAGCGAAAGAATACCTAGCGCACCGAAAGGCGTCATAGACGAATGCATTAGAATCCTTGAAAAAGTTGGAGGATTGGCGAATCGGGCGGATTGGAAAGACCTATCGGAGATTGTATTTCGTTGCTATACACATTCTTTTTTTTAAAAAAGGGTAAAAAAAACAAAGAGGACTGATATGTATAGTTACTTTTTGTGTATTTTTCTACGAATTTAGGTGAAAACCGCATGTTTTTACGTTATGTAGTTCTCAAGAAATTTGTGACACAAATTTTGGCTGAAGCGTTTTATTGATATAGATAATTTTGTATTTGGAAGAGAAAGCTATCTAATGATGTTAAAGTTCACAGGCGCAAGCAGAAGTATAGAGGTGACTGACAGTCCCCTTGGATAAATTATTTGATATTATCACCCAGTAAGATACTTGACAGACAATTCAGCCTAAACGTTTGATTACATTACCTCAAGCAATAAGACAAATCTTGAATTTCCCGTCTTTTTCTTTCTTTCTCTCACCAGCACCCAAGATGAATGAATGGACGGCTGATGTCGACCGTCGTATCTGGAAGGCCATTGCAACTGGCATGGAGAGAGGCCTGATCAAGAATGAGGATCCAGTAAGTTCAGATTTAACTCTTTTGCTACCGTGAGCCGGATTTTCCGGCTCAGAAAATGGTCCCACTCGGACCGCAAGCCGGATTATCCGGCTTGTAAAATAGGCCTTATAAGTTAGTCCACTACTTCCAAATCATTTTATATTATTCTCTGTTCAATTTCCTTTATTTTGATGAATATCACTCCGTATACACTGTATTTGTGTTCAGAGAGGTGGAGAGTAGGTGAGTTGTTTGTTAAGGTCGAGTGATAAATTTGGGTAGAAAAATGGGCTGGTCCAGCCATGGAATCTGACCCGGTAGTGAAAGAGTGAACTTCTCAAGGACTCTGCAAAGTGTCAACCACATGTTGTTGTCTGGAAATCTGTTTTCAGGCATCAGCTGTGGGGGTGACCCATTTTAAAAATGGGTCATCATAACCACAGTGCTGTTGTTTCGCCCATAGACTTACACACCTGCTTGCACCCCTCTTCCTGGGTGTGCGTGTGTCGTTGTTTTCTTTCCTGTGGATGCAAGGATGCGCGTTTCTGTGTTTTACACTTACATGTATGTGTGTGCATACCTAAGAGAATGTAAATATGTCTAAGTGCTCAGAGTCTACATGGAGGATTAGGCCCAATACAAATGCAGTCTATTAATATTAACCTTTTAAATAGGCTTCTTAACTCTTTCACTACTTGACCTAATCCCCATAGCAGGTCACCTCAAGACACGGCCAATTTCATGACCCAGTTTTTTTATCCACACCCTACAGTACATAAATCCTTTGCTACAGCGGCCCAGAGCAAATAAAGCATGCAAATTATGTATCAATGAATCATATAAGAAGAAGAAAATGTATATTTATGTATTGGTACTGTGTGAGAGAAGAATAGTATGTGTATTTACCGAGCTGTATTTTCCGGCTCGAGGTCTTGCCGTGACCTCTGGCCCAAGCCGGATTTTCCGGCTCGAAGTAGGGAAAGAGTTCAGTATTCAACACGGATTAACGTGACTGAATGGTTGTGATGTTGGACTCAAGATTTAAAGGTGCTGGGTTCAGTTCCCTAACATGGTCTTGTTGTTAGTGCCTTGGGAAAGCATTTCATCCATATTTTCCTCAGTCCACCCCTTGTGAAATGGGTACCTGGCTATAGGCAGTGAAAGATATTGTCAGAATGCTAGTGATCAGCACCTCCAAATGGCAGCGGCACCGTATACTCCCCAGGGAGTTGAGAAAGTCCTAGATTGATCTGGCCTATTGGGGTAATAATAGTTTGAAGTTGCATGAGTGGGCAACAGCCTCGATATGAGACTTATAAACCGCAGAATTATTATTAATCGGTGTAATACTAGGTTGAAATGAAACACTAAATAATAGGCGTCAAATAGGATAAAAGGGAAAGTGCTCAAGAAGACAAATGCAGAGAGAGAATGAAAGAAGGAAAGAAAGTCATGTGGTGGTATTAATCACCGTTATTTTCATCCACTCAGGTTGTTATCTTGACGGGCTGGAAGCCGGGCTCTGGCGCTACCAACACCATGAGAATCATAGCTGCGCACGACATGAAAGACAAGGATCTCCTCCCACCCATTGTGGGTATGAGCTCTGTCCCCTCATTCAGCCGAACTGCTGGTGGTTTGGAGGAGGACGTGTCAACACTGTCGATTGCCTCATCTGACAGTGGGGATGTCAAATTCTTTTAGGTTTATTCTTTGTAAGACTTAATAAATATTGTCGGTTTAGAGTGAGACCTCGTTGTCTTGAAAGCATTTCTACAGTGAAAAAGTTTTTGTGTTGGTTTGAGAATATTTAGATCTGTTAAAGTAGTGAGATGAAAGAATGTTATCAGAGTGGCGTTTTTGCAAAGTACAGCACTGGATACTGGGCATGCGCAAAGACAGTATCATTGTATGGATTATATAAGAGAGAGAGTGTCGTTGGACCTTCGTCATTATTATAATATATTTGGTCACTTGAAGGAGTAGATGCTTTTCACTAGTTGCTTCAATTCAGATTAGAATGAAAGTAAAGAGTTCACTGCTCTGTTACAAGCACCGAGAGGTTCTCTGGGTTTTGAAAAAAAAAATAATTGAAAAAGAAAGAGGAAAAAAAGAAAGTCTGGATCTTAGTTCTTAGTAGTATTTATCCACTACTTCTTATCCATTTCATTCTATATATTGAAGTGTTCCATGATAAGAATGTAAGTAATTTGCTGCCAAACAGTGATTATGTATGGAATCCGATGTAGAGCAGTTGCTTCAGAGTGCCACATCGGTGACACTATTTTCTATAGAAATTTGACTTTACAGCAATTAGTTTTGGTTCTTTATAACAGAAGTTTATTTATTCGTTTATTACAAATCAAAACCGGTTGCTGTAAAGACAGAGCTTTGCAGAAATTAGCATAACTTATGTGGAATTTACCTGGAATTTTCCTACATCATAATCATATCGGACTCTTAAAAAGTAAGGAGTCTTGAATGCGGAGTATGATATACAGAGACTGCAGTAGTTTCTCACTTCCAACTGGTGCTCTGCCTGTCCTAGTGCGTTTCGTGGCACACACTTAACTGATTAATAATTCTCATGTAGGATGTAAGTCATATTAATAAGTAATTTTGTTGAAAAGTACAGATCGTATCAGTAGGATATAGATTGTATCAGTAATTACAGATCTTATCAGTAAGTACAGATCATATTAGTAAGTAATGATATGTTAGGACACATGCCATAATCGAACACACACCATATCGATAAGTAATTGTGTGTTAGGACACAGACCGTATCAATAAGTAATTATGTTCTAGGACACAGATCGTATCACTAATAAGTAATTATGTAGGACACAGTTCACATCATTAAATAATGATGTTGGACACAGTTCGTATCAATAAATAATTACGATGTAGGATGCAGTTCTTACCAATACATAAATTATTATGTAGGACACAGTTCGCATCAGTAAATAATGATGTAGGACACAGTTCGTATCACTAGATAATTACGATGTAGGATGCAGTTCGTATTAATAAATAGTTCTGATCTAGGTTGCAGTTCGCACCAATAAATAATTATCATATAGGACACAGTTCATATCGATAAATAAGTATGATATAGGACACAGTTTGCATTGATAATTAATTATGATGTAAAATACAGTTCATATAAAAAAATAATTACCATGTAGAACGCAGTTTATATCAAAGAATATTCATATAAGACACAGTTAATATCAGTACATAATTATGTTTTGTAATAAAAAAATGATGATATCTCTCACACACAAGCAGAGTGGCTAAAAGGTAGTTTGTCTGTCAATTCCAGAGGTCTTGGGTTTGAATCCCTCTAGTGGCTGATATCTCTTTGGGTACTTCTGCAGTGTTTCAAAGGCACCCACTTGTCAGTGGCCCGGGGGGGGAGTGGGGGGAGGGGGCTTCAATCCTCATTCCTGACATAATCATATCTGTGCTGAAAAGAGAATTAAGACCTGTCTAAACAAGCAAAGATATGCCTTTTCACTGTTGAACGTTTTCCTCCATAACGTGAGTTCACTCTAATCTGACAAAATATTCTGTGACATTATTGTGGGTTTGGAGATTGTAGTTTGTGATGGATCGTGTGTGATGTTTTGGAAGTGTGACCCTGTTGACAGTGTATGACAATCCTGCGTTCACAAAGAAATCTGAAGTTGTCAGTATGTTTCATTTAAAGATTAGTTGATTGTTTCAGTGGGTTATTTTTATGACAAAATTTATGTTCGTAGATGACAGTTCAGTCTTTTAGGACCTTTATATACAGTTGCACTTCATGAACTTGAATTCTAATGGACTGGTTCGGAAGATTCAGTGTCATGAAGTAAATTTAACACTTTACCTACCATCGTTGCAACATGACCACTATATCCAGTTACCTTAGTGTTCCTGTGACGTAAACTTGTGACTAAGCTATACCATAGATTTACGTCATATTGAGGTGCAAGGGTTTGAAAGGGTAATTGAATTGGCAAAGCCATAGTACGCAGGATGTNAATACGCAACATAGAGGAATGATACCTGGCACACGTATGTAAAATCTACCAAACCTGTACGTGGTCTAAATATTTTTTTCCGAAAACGTATATATTTTTCAGAAATTGAGTCATAATTATCATCTATCAATCAATGATTGCGAATACGACGTGATAATGTACTTCCGTCAAGTCCGTCATTTCCGTCTCAGACCGGAACTTCCATTCTCAGATCGCACGACGTTTGGTGATCGTGACTTTCATTCTCAGATCGCGCGTCATGCGGTGTGGTCAAGCTTTGTTCATTTGTGAGGACAAATGTCAATATATATTATGTTCTCTTATCATCTGTACTTTGTGTTCCTCATAAATCTATCTCAAATACTCTTATTAGTCTATCCTCCTTTCCTTTCCTTTCCGTTCGTAGAACGGGGAACCTGCTAGTTCACATAATTTCAACTTTTTGATGGGTGGTATTTGTGAGTAATATTTAAACCATTCCCACATGACACATCAAACTTACAACAGCAATGCATGCTGACTCATTTCCACACCATTATGCCAGAATGGCTTTTTTAGAGTCAGGAGAAAAGAATGAAGGTTGCATTTCTCCGTGAGAGCTTACTGAATGAGGTATTTTCAGACGGGCCAGTGACACCACGTGATCTAGGGATTGCTAGGATATTTTGATAAGTGACGAGTAATCATATATGAGCAGAGCATGTAAACAAACCAACTTGTGAGCAAGATTTCCTAGGTCACGTGATGGAGGTGAAAATACCTAATTGTGGGTGTAGAGGAGATTAAATGGTATCGCCCAGTGCAAGTTTTGTTTCAATAACTACACTGGTTGTTTTTCTATGAGATTCAAAAGAAAAACAATTTTTGTGCATCTTTTTAAAGTTAATTTTGGAGCATTTTGGACTTGCATTTATACGAAATTGTTTCCCATAGCTAATGGGTAATTGAAAATGGCTGTCTGATGGTGAGTTGGAGTCAGAGTGGGTTATGTAAAAATTATGGACTTTGGATGAACGTGTTACTGAAGTATACCAATTGTTTGAATACATTATGGTTGATTTGTGAGGTTCTGCAGTAAATTATTACAGTAGACATAGACATTTACACGTTGACCAGCGGAAAGAAATGTTTCTTTAAGCTGTGCACGTTCAGTTTATGTGATGAGAAAATTTGAAGGCAAATCCCAGAATGCTAATTGTCATAAAGTAATGGTGCAAAAATGCTTTGTTTGTTAATATATTCCATGTTATCGATGCCTAAAAAAGATATGCCTAGAATTGTGTGAAGTCACACTAGTTTAGTTTTTTTCTTGTTTGTGTTTTTTTAGTTACATCACAACTTTATGTCGTTATTTTTGAGAGATTTTGAGTTTTAGTATTAAAAATTGCATGAATGAAAAGGGTCTATATGTATTATTATGTGGCAAGTGAGAGCGTGTGTATGTATGGATATATCCCCCTCAGGTCAACAAGTTTTTAGTGATTTGCTGTGTTGAAGTTGTATTTTATCAAAAATTTGGTGAATTTGTTTAATGCTGAAGCACATATAAAAGAGTGATGATTTGAAAATTCCTGTTGAAAGTTGTCACTTGCTCATGATAACATAAAATGGAAGTCTTTTTTTATGCTTTAGTCCCTTGTCGTCCCAACAAAAGATCTTTTTTATCTCCACTATCTGTTTTCATACTTCACTTTGTCCAGTGTAACGAATCATCCCATTCTTTGGTGGTAGCCATGGCTGAAGCAATCAGAAAAACGTATTCCTGATTCTGGCTACAGGGATGAAAAGCTTCCAGTATTTCTGTTCTGTAAATTTTGCCCAATACTGTGAAAGCTGCTCGACTTTTATTACTGTACTAATTGTAATACTTGTAGTAAGCCATTCTGTGGTAACAAATCATAGGTGCCACCTAATGTCAGGTAATTTTCCAGTATTTTCATCGCAAGTCGTTTACATCCCTGTAGCTAGAGGGAAATGCAGTGCACAGTGGTTACGACGCTGTATTCTTTGGACACCGGCAAGAATGTAAAGAATAAATAATATTAAAGTGTTTATCTGAGTCTTTGTGACACTTAATGTCAGGTAACTTTCCAGTATTTTCATCGCAGGTCATTTACATCCCTGTAGCTAGAGGGAAATGCAGGGCACAGTGGTTACGATGCTGTATTCTTTGGACACCGGCAAGAATGTAAAGAATAAATAATATAAAAGTGTTTATCTGAGTCTTTGGGACATAGATATGCCATCAGGTAGGATGTGAACTTTGAGAAGTCGTGAAGAGAAAACTTCATCTGTGTCGTGTTACTTCAAACAATGTCATGATAAATTTGGAAATTCTATGCGTTTGAAAATATAGTAATGTGTACACACTGTAGTTTGAAACATGTATTCTTTCTGTGCTTATAAATTACCATCCACATTAAAGTCACAGTACTGAAGCGAAGTGCTATGGAGAAATTATGTATTGTCCTAGAGATTAAAGATTCTCATTTTCACAATACTGAAGCGAAGTGCTGTGGAGTAATTATGTATTGTCCTAGAGATTAAAGATTCTCATTTTCACAATACTGAAGCGAAGTGCTATGGAGTAATTTATTGTCCTAGAGATTAAAGATTCTCATTTTCACAATACTGAAGCGAAGTGCTATGGAGTAATTATGTATTGTCCTAGAGATTAAAGATTCTCATTTTCACAATACTGAAGTGAAGTGCTATGGAGTAATTATGTATTGTCCTAGAGATTAAAGATTCTCATTTTATTTCTCATATCTAAATATGACGTTCACCAACTTCATTAGTGAAGTTCCTGGTTGTAGTATGTGTGTAGACTAGTTGATCACCTAGTGTTATGCACATATCTTTTTTTTTTTCCTTCGTGGAGGAAGAAGGGGAGGGGATGGTTATTTTTAAGTATATATTGTCTTAACATTATTACAACATTATATACTTCTATCACATCCTTTAACACTGTGACAGCTTTTGCCATAGTCCGACTATGTTTGTCATTTCACAAGGTAAAACTGTATAGCTTTTTGTTTCACTGTCAAAATTGTCGAGTCTTTTCTCTGTAGAGAATAGGCACACTGTGTTTCCCTATTCCTTCATCAATGCAAATGACTGTCAAACTTTTGACAGTCGGGTCCCTTTTTGACATATATTTGATCAACATTTTGTGTGAAACATGACAGCATTGAAATTCCATAAACATCTTGCCCTACTTTTGTGATGATGGACACATAAATGCCTGTGCTCTGATGAAACCTTGGGAACTTGGAAACTAAAATTGTACAGAAAGGAAAACACTAAAGAATTTGACAATGATTTCTTTTAAACAGTAACTTGTGGTTGACGGGCTTGTGAGAGTTAACAAAATTGACTAGAGCAAGTCGCCGCTCATGATGGGTGTATTTTAACTCCATTATGTTAATACACAGCTCTCCGATTGATCGCTTTTGCAACTCAAATGGTAATAATAATATTACCAAAGTATTCAGGCTAATGTCCATTTACAGGACTTCACACTTTTATTACCCCATTGGGATTGAACACTTTAGGACTTTCTCAACTGCCTGAGAAGCATACAGTGTCACTGTCTTTTACAGGTATTGTACTGGTCATTAGAAGTCTGACAGTAGCATTCACTGTCTATAGTCAGGTAGTCATTATACACAGGTGGAATGAGAAAAACGTGAATGAGGTGCTTTCCCAAGGCCCTTTATGACACGACCATGGAGGGGAAGCAAAGCTGCATAATCATTTGGCCACACTGCACCACAGGCTGATATCTCTGATGTGGTGGTAGTGAGTTGTATGTTCAGGTCAACCCTGCTGTTGCCACATCCAAAATTTAACTGATGATTTTTTTTTGTACTTGTTGACCACTTTTGCTGCTAGTATTTTAACGTTGATGTGTTATAGGTTAAGAGACATTTTGCACTACAAAAAAACATTTCATGGCCAGAAAATCAAGTTTACAAGGTTTCTTCTGACCTTTAATAAAAAGAACACCTTTTGCTGAAAAATACCATTTTCATTCTCGTGTATAGCAATATGTTTTGTCAGAATGTTCCTTTCAGGGATAACTGTTTGTGGAATACATGACTAGTCATTTATATTGGTAAGGAAATGTTCAGAAAAAGTTGCCACATTTTATATATATGTAATCTTGATCTCTTGTAAATTTTGGCTTCTGAGTTATCAGAGATCTGCGAATTGCTTAATTGTCATATTTCCAGAAGACAACTTGTGTACAGAAGTTTTCATTGCCTTCTGTTCAGTAAAGAAATCATAGGATCGATCCCAGATTTTATTCAAGGACGTCATTGTTCTCAAGTCTCATAATTTTTTTAACATCATCTGCATTGCCGCAGACCTGGAAACTCAAGTAAAATGATGGAAAATTGTCATTGGCACATCAGGGTTTGGAAAATACCTAGATTTATATATGATTTCCCATTTATATATAGCCAATAGAAATGTGTTTGGTCAACCAAATCTGAGCAAAAAAGAAAAAAACAACAGAATCTGTATTGTCGGCCTAAAAGAGTAGTCCATATATCAGTTCCTGAGTGGCGAGGTAGTAGTGTATGCAGAGATACATTTATGTGTTAAATCTTTCAAAACAAAATTGAGCTTCAAGTTCAGGTATCATTTCATAATAATAAAATTGTATGTTTGAAGAGCAGTTACCTTCATGCTTCGGACCTTTATTTCAAACACATTCAGAGATCACATACCAAGTTTTTTTGAAAAATGTCCTTCTATTGTTAGAGTGCTTAATACTCATATTCAACATGCATTTCAGAGGGTGGTCACTCTTTTGAAGTTTTGTCTATCGTTTGATTTCTCTCCCCTGAATGAGCTTGTAGTATTATCTTCTCCTGGAAGTTCATACCTTTACTTGTCATGTATTTCTATTGGCTTTAAGTAACTTGACACTTTGCTGCAACATTCTTGCAGGTGCCTCTTTGTGTATGTAAGTTACTTGAATGTTGCAGCAAGCAGTCAAACTAAATGTGTGTTGAAGTAAAAAAGTTTGTTAAACCCTCTAGTGCCCAGCGTATCAGGTCTGATACATTTCGTGGAACAAAGAAAAAGCAAACCAAGATCATCACCCCACCATAATAGTGTGAAGTCGCATGAGCGGGCATTAGCCTGGATATGAGACTTATAAACTGCATTATTATTATTATTATTATTATGATGATTTTGATGCTTGTTCCAGCATAGTGGATCCAGAAGTGATCCAAAAACTGGAGCTCGGACTTTTTGTGCCATTGTAAATGGGACTGGGCACTAGAGGGTTAATGACACTATCTGAGAATGTCAAGAATCAGTATGTCAGTCATGTGCAGGTGAGCATTTAATGTATATAAACTTTGACTGCATTTTCCTTTCTGAAGTTCCGTTCCCTGTACAATTGGATCCTTCTTTCCATTTTCCTCTGGTTTCTCTTTCATTACGCATTTTTTTTTCATCTCTCATGTGTGAGAGGATGAATGTGTAGATATATGGTAATTGAAGAATGCTTACTATCATTCATGCATCTCATCGTTAACTCCAGACATGTTTAGAAGGGTTACCCTTACAGTTTAAAGCAAAAAAGGCATTATTTGAAGATATATGTGCTGTGAAATTTTGTTTCTTTTCTGATTCCTTTTTGCCTATAAGCATTGCCTCGAATGTTGAATGTTAAAGATTTAGAAGCTATATATGTGATGAAATTTCGCTCATTTTAAAGCAACCATTTGAATTGTTGAAAAAAAAGCATTGGTGTTTTCTTCGTCTTTAAATTTTCCTCCTTTAATATTTAGATGTGAGAAAAAAACTGCACTGATAGCAAAAATAGAGTATCAGGGTACAGATTTGCTGTTATTTGTGTTGTGGTTAGGATAAACAAGAGCAAGATTATCAGAAAACAAAGAAAACAAAAAAATTTGACCAGTGAAGTTCTAATGATTTGCATCCATGGCTGCTAATTTTTGGACTGTGTAGTAGACCATCTAGTTTTATATTCAGCAGTTTGAAGAATATTCCTCACATCAGGTATTCTATTGTCGTATGTCTGTCATTGACCAAATTTGAGATACTGCAATGTCATAGCAATGTAAATCCAATCCATATACTCGTATTAAAAGAGGAGAAAAAACTATGAACTGTATGTTATAACTTGATATGTCGGTTAACAGTTATGGAGATACACACTGTTCTAAATCTTTTTTTTATCATTCCTAGTATAAAATTTTTCAAGACAGACTTGCGACAATTTAGTCACCGATTTATGGTTACTACAGACACTGTTTTGGGTTTTTTTTGTTTATTCCTTCTTCATATGGTTCAGTTCACTTTTATCCATCTTGCATTTCACTGTATATGCATCCTTTTTAGTCCCTTATTTTGAATTGTGGCTGCAGAAATAATGTACACTGTATTACTACACTACATATGTATAGTTTTTGCAGTTATTTATGCATCAGTTGAAGTGTAACAACTGAGATCAATGTAACCTTGATTTTTAACTTATTAATTAAACTCTTTAGTGTAAGAAAACAGTGTGATAGATCCTATCTCTCTGAGAAAAATATAGATGCACATGAGTTGAAAATTTCGATTGATTTGTTCTCTGTAATCTCAATAAACTTGACATTTTTTTTTAATTACTGCCACTTGGTTTGTTCCGGGTTTTTTTCCTTCTATTCTATGTGTTTTGAATGTGCCAGGCGAATGTTTTTGGTCCATGTGTGGGCCAGTCACAGCGAGTTAGGGTTCACATTACTGGAGATTTGTTAGAAATGTGGCGTCTTTTGGACCACTGGAAGAGAGAGCTCAGCAACATGGTGGCCAACCTCTACGGTTTCAAATTTGTTAGTGGAATGTCATATCAACAGCCTTGTGTTGGAGGAAGATAAGGCAAGAACCAGCTGTTGTATGTATGCTAATGAATGAAGCAAAGACCTGAGTAATGCAGACACCACTCACAAGTCAGTGCATTATTCTCTGTCTCTTCCACATTGCAGCCATCTTGGCTTACCTAGAGACTGATACTTTCTTTACTATGGTGGGGTGTGGTTTGCAATTTTGTCAAATTGTTTCAGCCCTGTGTCAGGTGGTAATTGTAACAACAGCAAGAAGAAGAGAAAGTTCATAGGACATGACATGTAATGGGAAGATGGCCTAGTAACAACTGTAAAACTAAATCGTAACCAACAACAGTCAGCTCTGCTTAATTGCAACTCCCGGGAGCACAGGCAAAGTTGTGATTGAAAGAATTTGCAATTATCCATTGACCTAGAAATGTAGCAATTTGTTAGGTGGAAAATATTGTGATAAACGGGAAATTGCAATTAACCGGATTGCTATTATCGGAGTCCACTGTACTGTAGAGAAGGAAAAAGAGAGAAAATTATCGACGGACTAGCAATTGGATGGATGCACACAACACGGAAGGTTGTGTTGAGATGGGCAGTTGTCAGACATGACTGTAAACAACAGCCGGCATGATACGATCATCTCAATTCAAATTGAATTATACTTGTAGAATCGTACATGGGCGCAAATGCGAAATATTATTATGCAGTACATTATTTGTGGAATCAGATGAATACAGACGTACAAGACGAGATGATAATTATACATTTACTTCATAAATAATTTACTTCATATACATTTGTGTAAATGTGGCCTCTGCGTGTGTGTGCTTGCGTGTGCCGGATGATTATACGATAAGGAGGTTATTAGGCAATTTGCGCTTGTGTTTCTTAAAGTGTAAATAAAATCGCCACTTCTGGTGTCTTTTATGATATATTTTTATTTCTTAGGCAAAAGCTGAAAGGGTTACACTTACACCTATACATTTGGACAGAGACTAAATGTTCAGTAGAACAGGGATTTCTTGCAAACCTAAACGCTCTTTTTTTTTTTTTCATTTTTGTTTCCTGAAAACCCAAAGAATTCAAATCCAGACAAATTTTAGGATTCTAATTCGGATTCGAAACCTAGGGCACGAGGATGCTGTTAAAATGGGACAAGGAGGATTACAAGGAGTTCCTAACTGTTTGCCTGCCAGGGCTGGATAATGCAATGAATTTCCTCAACATGATTGGTCAGCATGTCAACTGAATTGGAATGCTTGATTTCTGGGTCAAGTCTGATGCTCCCCTTATCAAAGCATACTTTGTGCTGAAAAGCATAAGGACAGTTCTCAGAAACTCTTTCACATTCTATCATTTTTTAGCTACAGAATAGCAAATGAATCTGGATCGAATCCTGTCTCTAGGTATGAAGATGCCAATAGCACCCGGCATAAAAATATGGAATTTTAAATAGTTCCTTTAAAATCAGAAAATTGGCCATGGGGAGTGGGGGTTGGATTTTAATTTCAAAGGCTTAGATAGGTGCAAATATATGTGTAGACTCAGAATAGGTGAGGTTTAGTCACTCAGGTATAAAATTTGTGGTTGTTGCTAGGTGAGTAAGGTTACCCTGTTTACTGAGTGAAAAGGCCTAAAATATTAGGTTGTCTGCTTCACTGCCGAAGTTCTGAAAATCTAACTGGTTCAGGTGCATTTTTCTTTGTGTCAAAATTTGGAGGAAGATCTAAACAACATATTTGGAACGTATTTTGAAACAGCACCCCAGGATAAGTTAATGAGAGGTGTAAAACCTAATATAGCCAACAGTGAAAAATACATTGGCATCTTCATACCTCAAAAGATCAGCTGGAATGCTGGTTGTTTAAATAGGAGCGTGTTTAATTATGGTAGTTATTATTGTTGGTTGTGTTGTGGACGTTATGTAAGGAATTTGTTGGAAAGGTACAACTATTCTGTTTTGATACGTCTGTCTGTCTGCCCATTTGTTTGTCTGACTGGTTGTTGTGTGTCTGTCTTTGCTGCTGGTGTGTAAGACGTGTGTGTTATATTTGGCTTGTTGAATGTGCTGAATGTAAAAATTCCATGCGAAAGTGTCGTGCAGGTTGTATTTCATAGTGACGAAATTGTTAATTGTTATGTGAATGGCCAATCGGCCTACGTGGCAATATACTTGAAATTTGAAACTTCCAACGCATGATCAGTTACAATAGCCTATTGGCAACTGAATTAAAACAGATGACGGAAAGATTTTGTGATAGGGTGAGACGTTCATTTTAAACGCAGTTATGACTATATCATAAAGGAAGCTTAACCCCCTGCCTCCCCCTTCCTCCCCCCTCCCCACCCGTCCACCCTCCCTCTTAAAAGGGTGCTTTTTAAATACTTCGAAATATAAGAGGTAAACCTGTATATGCTCGGACTAACCTATTTCTACTGTTCCTATTGGCTTCAAATTTGGCAGAAGTATGCATAAATGCTTTATAAGATCGGGAAAATATTTTCATAATTCGTAATATATTAATACCCACCGCTGGCGAGATTCCAACCCGACTTCTTTCCCTTCGATTTCTCGGCCATCCTGCCAAATTAGAAAAGAACGAAACCACACTTTTCCGTCAGATGTGGGTTGCTAAATTTTGCATGACATGGTTAAGTTGGCCTACCTCTGGGAATTTTGGAATTGAATGTTACATGAAATTATGAAACAGATGTTATTAAAATTTAAAGTTACAGTGGGAATGGAGTAAAATGTGTAAAGTGCACCTGAACAATTTTGGAGCACAGCCTAGGGCATTAAAGGGAATTAATTTCAGGAAAATGCCCTTTTCAATGTCTTCCGGTACTACAGAGACCTAGCCAAATTCATCTTGTGAAGCCCAGATAGCCATGTGTAGATCACTATAAAATCTCTCTCTCTCTCTCTCTCTCTCTCTCTCTCTCTCTCTCTATCTCTCGCTCCTCTTTTCGCAGTGCATTCTTTCCTTCCTTTGTCCGGTGGAGAGCTCTGCAATTTTCTATTATTATCAAAAGCTTCGAGGGCCCCAAAACCCGTCCATTACTTTCGCCCTGCCTTTAACGATTGACACTACGGTAATAAACTTGAAATGGGCGATCCGGTACGGAAGGCAGGCCCCGCCCACAAATGGCCGTGGACTCTATGATTCAGATGGAATTGCTTTCATATGGAAATATTTCAAATACTGTAGACTATTAGACATTTTTACACAATTATCTTTACCGTAACGTTCAGAGGGAACAGTGAACTAGCGATCGGCAAAGTTTCTATGCACTATGAGATCCTCTAGTTATGAAGATGCCAATAGCAACTGGCATTTTGATATGCAATTTTAAATAGTCCCTATAAAATCAGAAAACTGACCGTGGGGAGGGGGGAAAGGGGTTGGATTTGAATTTCAAAGGCTTAGATATGTGCAAATACATGTGTAGAATCAGAATAGGTGAGGTTTAGTCACTCAAGTATAAAATTTGTGGTTGTTGCTAGGTGGGTAAGGTTACCCTGTTTACTGAGTGAAAAGGCCTAAAATATTAGGTTGTCTGCTTCACTGACTAAGTTCTCAAAATCTAACTGGTTTAGGGGCATTTTTCTTTGTGTCAAAATTTGGAGGAAGAGCTAAACAACATGTTTGGAAAATATTTTGACATGGCACCCCTGGATAAGTCAATGAGAGGTGTAAAATCTAATATAGCCAACAGTGAAAAAAACATTGGCATCTTCATACCTCTTATCAAGGCATTCGGAAAATTGGCGCTGCAGTGCGAGTGAATTCAAATAAGTGAAGTGTCTCATCATGCTTCCCCTCTCTTTGTATAACTTGGGCGGGCCTGTTCTTTGAGAGATAAGTGGGACGGGGGGAAGAGAACAGAAAAAGGAATGGCAATAATATGGTTAATTTTGTTCTTTCGACTGAAATATATAACGACAAGAGAGCGTTGTAGTTACGACAGGCGGCTAATTGCCTTCATACCTACTCGTGCAATACTCTTCCCACNCCCACCCAAAGGATTAAAAATTATAGACTGTTTTAAAAAAGTGTTACTCACTCCCCTTGCCATTTCCTTGGGTCGCCTGTTTTGTTTTTTTTTTGGTTTTTTTTTGTTGTTTTTTTCTTAAATCTCTTCATTGCTTTACACCTTAGAAATTGTCAGGTCCATGATATCAGTTTTGTATACAGATAGACATGAAAGAAAGTCCACTGGAAAGACACCTTACTTGCTAAGTGATTTCATTATGAGCTTTCTTTGGAAACAAAATAGATTATATGTAAGAAGATTTGGAAGTCTTTTTATTTTCATGTCTTGATTTGAAGAATTTATGTGTGATTCCTGACAGCGAAAGGGTTGAATTAAATTCTTTATTTTCTTAAATTATATTGTACTCGGCACTGCTGTAGTTACGCTCAACGACGAGCCACGATTAGTAATTACGTCATCATCACAGTCATGGAAATATTGCAGGTATGAAGATGCCAATAATACTTGCCATTTTGGTATGCAATTTTAATTAGTTGCTATAAAATCAGAAAATTGATCACGGGGAGTGGGGAAAGGGGTTGAATTTGAATTTCAAAGTCTTAGCTATAGGTGCAAATATATTTATAGGCTCAGAACAGGTGAGGTTTAGCCACTCAAGTATAAACTTTGTGATTGTTGCTAGGTGGGTAAGATTACCCTGTTTGCTGTGTGAAAAGATCTAAAATATTAGGTAGTCTGATTCACTGTGTAAGTCCTGAAAAATCTAATTGATTGGGGGCATTTCTCTATATGTCAGAATTTGGAGGAAGAGTTAAACAATGTCTATGGAAAATATAATGCCATGGGACTTCTGGATAAGTTAATGAGGAATGCAAAATCATAGGTAGTCAACAGGAGGACAAGAATGACATCTAGACCTACACATACCTGCGGGTCAAAGTTAAGGCCGAAAAGTATTTTGGCGACTTTTTGTTGTTGTTGTTGTTGTTTTTGTGCATGGTTATGATGTAACATGGGCGAAATTTAGCACACACATTAAGCTGAGTTAGTTTCATTTTTATTGGTAGTAATGGCAGTCGCAATAGTAGCAGTCGCAGTGTGGTAACTGTTGAAGCAATTGTAGTGAAGAGAGAGGAAAAAATGAGAGAGAAAGAGGGGAATAGTGGAGAGAGAGAAAGAGAGAGAGTGAGAGAGAGAGAAAGAGAGAGAGAGAGAGAGAGAGAGAGAGAGGAGATCAATAGGAAGATGATAAAAGGAAAGGAGCGAAAGCGAGAGGAACTGACAGGCAGATGGAAGAAAGAAAGAAAGAAAGAAAGAAAGAAAGAAAGAAAGAAAGAAAGAAAGAAAGAAAAACTGACTATGGATTGGAAGGTGGATTGGGGGTGGATGGGTGGGTGAAGGGGGGAGCCTACAAACACATTTTCCAAGCCAGCAGATACATTTCACAATCTCAAAGAGTGAAAATAGATAATTATCTTTGGCAAATGTAATGATGCCGGCTTTTGTTTTCGGCTACAAGATACAAAATCTGGCGTGCTTTCCGCTCCAACAATTTGGTCCTTCGAGTATCAATACTGCTAAATGTGATCAACGAGAATTCCTGCATATTGCTTCGGCGAAAAAAAAAAAAACCACCAAAAACTCATCGATGACAGTATTGCTTTTATGCTGAGTGTAAAAAGCAGAGCCTGATATGAATTTCACTTTGAATATTCTATACGACCGACATCAACATCCTGCTCAAAATTCTCTCTCCACCCCCTTGTTGGAAAGCAGGAGTAATAAATAAAGGGCTTTGTCAAAATCGCATTATCCACCGATTCGACTTGTTAGCTTATTTTGCTTAAGGAATAGCTGAAGGAATATATCCACGCACACTTCCATTCACTGGGATGACCTCTCTTCTACATGTTTTCACAATTAAATAGCACTTTTCGTTGGAAACATGATTTTTGTCAATTCTTTATTGCCACGTCCCCTCCTCCTCCACATCCCCCACAACCGTTTTTAGGCATTTTGCCATAAATCCTCTCAAATGGGATTTCGAAGTGTTATGATGCATCGAAATAGTAGCCTGGCAGAAAAGTTATGGGTTCTTTTGCAGTTACATATTTTTCAGTTTCAATACATTTGTGGCCAAAGGAAAAATTAATAGCCAAAAGCCGAAAACCAATCCTTTTGTATCGATATTTTTGTGGTCAAAAACAAAATTAAATGTGGCCAATATAAAGTTTTGTTTCGTAGCCGACAACAGACACAATCGAAAGGATAAAAAAAACTGATTTCATTTTTCCTTTTTTTTTTGGTCTGCCCTTCTCTCAATTTCTCCATTTACAACCGCTATTGAGGTTATAATTGTATATTACAATTTATGTTGCAAAGACTACTCCAGGCATGAAGATGCCAATAGCACCTGGCATAAAAATGTGGAATTTTAAATAGTCCAGATACAAATCAGAAAACTGGTCATGGAGAGTGGGGGAAGGGTTTGGATTTTAATTTCAAAGGCTTAGATAGGTGCAAATACATGTGTACACTGAGAAACGATGAGGTTTAGTCACTCAAATATAAAATTTGTGGTTGTTGCTAGGTAGGTAAAGTTACCCTGTTTACTAAGTGAAAAGGCCTAAAATAATAGGTTGTCTGCTTCACTGCCTAAGTTCTCAAAAGCTAACTGGCTGAGGGGCATTTTTCTTTGTGTCAAAATTTGGAGGAAGAGCTAAACAACATGATTGGAAAGTATTTTGACACGGCACCCCACGATAATTTAATGAGAGGTGTAAAACCCAAAGACGTTATAATATTATTAGTATTATAACCTCTTTGGTAAAACATAATATAGCCAACAGTGAAAAAAAACATTGGCATCTTCATACCTCCAGTTAGTCAACTATGACTACTGCAACTACTGCTGTTGCCCAAGTTGTATGCCAAATTTCGCCCAAGTGGTATAACCTCTTCAGTTAAACTGACATCTAGCTTACAATATGTGTGGGCTGTTACGTACCACGCAATCGGCAGGATCGATAAAACGTTTTCTTACAGCCGAGAAACCATTACCTTAAAATGGGAAATTACTAATATTTTACTTTCAATGAAAACTGCAGATAAATACTACAGGTAGCTTCCCTTGCGACCCTTTGACATGACATTTAACTTGCAGCCTTGTAGTTTATGATTAATCTAGACTATGTTAGTCTCTACTGTGCGGGAGAATGCAACCCGGCAGACATTAATTGTCAGTCAGTCTAAGCAATATAACATTTAAGGGGATGGTGACGGGAGGAGGGGGGAAATATGTTTCTCTAAAAACAGACTTTAACGTAATTTGTTGGGTTCACAATATTGTGTTAATTAATTCACCTTCATTATGTGTGTTTTAATGTCCTACTGACTGAGCTATGTGGAAAATATGTTGTCATTCTAAGATGGCGACATTGAATATAATGCTATACGATACAAAATATAGTGCCTCCTTAGACAGCTTTTTTAACCCCTCGGCGAAACGCGCCCTCGGTTAGCCGTCGGTCTCTGGGCTATAACGCAAGTCTTTACAACAAACTGGTGTGCTGCGCTTAGCCGACGCGTCCTGCGCAATACTCGCTACAGGGGTCTTAGCATTCACCAAGATCAGCCCGGCTCAACCGGAGAGAACGAACAACATAAGGGACTGAACGTACAATTTGGTAGCCATATTGAATTCACAGCTGATACGAAGGGGACACGCATTTTATTATTCACAATTTCCTCACGAAAATGGTGGTTTTCGTCGGTGGAATTAGTGGCAATTTATACACGATGTTAATTCCTAACGTTTGGCGTTTGTTTAGATGTAAAGTTTATCCGGGTTAGGCTGTGACGTTGCAAAATGTTTGCGAAATGGAACAACGAAAAACGGCAGTCTAACTCAAGGTCACTTGGGCCCAACCCACGACAGATGCAGTAAAATCATGCGCAAATGGCCTCACACGACCCTGGCGGAATGATGCAGGAAGGTATGCAGTTTCATGAGCAAAATATTGATTTCGGTTTAGTTAATCCAGGTTGGCACAGTTACGATGTAAAGAATTTTGAAATTAGTAGGTATTTTGCTTTACGGGGAGTAAGTTTGGGTAGTGACGTCAGCACTTAATAAGTCACGTGGTCAAAGCGCGGTAAAGTTTCGACCAGTGTGCAACGGAGGGTCGGGTTGGCTAACTTAGCTACTTTAGCCCACCTGGACCCTGCCCCCAGGCCAGGGGCAGTGGCCACCATTGTCAAAATTTGTGGGGGACAGTGGAGTGGGTTCGTCATGAAATTAAAGGATGAAAAATTCTTGACAGCGCCCCAGTCTCACCCTGTGGTTTATCAGAAGTAGGCGCGTCCAACTCTATAATTTTGATAAACTTTATTGAAGTTAAGGATCTATTTTAGTCAAGATAGAGAGGTAACAATACATCACTGACCAATCAGAGTCAGTAATCTCACAGAACAGTCCCAAACCTTCGCAACAGGTCAAAAAGACATTGCTTTATCAGCCACATGCAATTTTTTGTGCTTACAGGCATGTGAGTGGAAGAAGTTTCCTTCCCATGGGTGTTATGAGCTTCAGAGCATCAGAGAGATTGAGGCCAAGTCTTTTTTCTAAATATTTAGATATAAATGGTGTTTTGCAAATTTTAAATTCAGTAGTTTCAAACAATAAAGTCTCTTATGCAACCTGATGGCAGCAGAATTGTGAGATATAATTTGAAGTTTATGTAATTCCTAAGTAATAAGGCAACAAGCAAGCCCCCTCCCCCCAGTAATTTCAGTAATAAAGTGGTACAATTAATTTTAAGACAAGAAAGACACAAAATGTATGCAAGGTGCCAAAGAAGATAATGTATGCTTTGTACTTGTACTGTAATTCAACTTGTTAAGCATCTCATACTTCATCTGAGCTATTTTCTGCAATGAGACTCCCACGATAGATTATTTATTTAAAAAGTCATCTTTTATTACACAGATCTGTCAGTAATTATCTCTGGATTTAATTTTTATTTCTTTTGAGAGGGAGTGGAAATGGAATTAGGCTGTTGGAAAAGAGTGGGGATGGCTCATTTTTGGTCAGTTGATCGTAACTAACTGCTATATCAGATTTCTCAAGATGTCAAAGAGGACCTGAAAATACAAGCAGGAATTTTTGCAACTTCTAACAGTTTCCTTGATCACTTGAATACATTCAAAATGATATTCAGGGGACACTTAAAAGTTTGTTCTTTTTTTTTTGTGTGTGTTGAAATATTTCACAATATTCATGAAAAAGGCAAAGTGTAAGGGATGCAGTTGTTGCCCTCATAAACAAGAAAGGTGATAATGACTACACTAGCACTTTGGAGTTTCTATTGTTTTTCAAACCACAAGTTTTTTAAGCAACTGAGAAATTATTTAGAGGGTCTCCAGTTTTTATGACTTGAGAGGGTTACTTTTATTTACCTTGGAGGGAAATTTGTTTACAGTGATATAATGGTGTGCTACAGGAAGCCTAAAAAAGTAAACATTATAAAATATACAATATTACAAATGAAATTCCATAATAAAATCATTGCTAGTCACCCCAGTGCAGCACCCTGGTCCCCACAGCTCTGAGGTCAACGAGGTTTCCACTTAATTTAATATTTGAAATAACTGTAATAATAATACTATAATTCTTTCATCCATTCTAATGCCCATTCACACAAAATCACCAGGGCCGTCTTACCCGCAGGGCACTATGGGCAGTAGCCCAGGGCCCCGGGCTCTGGGGGGCCCTGGGTGTGAATTTTTTCAGACACATGGTAGGCCTATAGACTTAACCTTTTACTTTGTATCAAGAAGGTAAGGGGCCCCGTGGGGCCTGAGTGCCCAGGGCCCCCGAAATACTTAAGACGGCCCTGAAAGTCACACCATTATAACCTCAGCCGGACCGATCTTTTAAGGACTTTCTCCACTCCCTTGGGAGCTTACAATACTCCTGCCAGGAATACATTAGCATTCTGACAGTATCATCACAAGTGGATGGATGAGGAAAACATAAATGAAATAGTTTCCGAAGACCATAGTTGGAAAAGCTAACCCCTGATTTCTCTATATTAAGTCCCGTGCTATATCCATTCGGCCACGCTGCTTAATGTGGGAATGAAGTATGGTCTGGACTCACTGATATGTGATAGTAACAGCCAAATGTCACAATTATTTTCCATAATATGGTTCAGTATACATACATGTAAGTTCTGTCAGCGCTGGCGCTTTCTGATAGGTGACAAAAGTCTTTAGAATCAGCATATGCATACGAAATGACTGTTAAATGATGGAAAATGAACTCATTTATTGGCCAGTATCATTTCTTCTATAATGTTATGTAGTAAGATCAAACTTACAAAATTCACCAAAAGTTACAGTCCATAAACAAAAGAAAGTTTACAGTCTCCCCATCTCTAATATGACAAAATAATGGCAATGTGCAGTGGCAAGGATTCAGTATGAGATGCTGCAATTGCTTTTGGTTTTTTTCTGGTTACTTATGTAGATAAAGTGAAGAGTGTTGGTTGCCTAGGTGAGATGGCATGTGGGATTTGATCAGGAAAATTGTGGTGGGAGAGAGCTCAGAGTTGCTTCACTGTAAGGTTGTTTTGGTTTGTATTTTTTTTGATAAACATCAGGCTTTTTTTGTAACAGTGGCACTATCGTTATCAAATAAATCAAAGTATGTTAAACTTAATGGGACTTGTAAAGTGTTGAAACAAAACGAAGTTTCACAAAAGTGTGTTAGATTAATCAAGTGTACTTTCAGCTCAGACATCTACCTATGGGCTTAGTTATAAAAATTATAGTATTAGTATGTAACAGGTGTGGGACATAAAAAGCACAGTTGCTGCAGCAGCAGATTAACAAAGCCAACTTCAATGTCAACAAATTTGATTTTGATGCCTTGGCTATTGAGGAAATGGGGAGGGCGAGTTGACTTTGCAGCAGGATTGCTATTTGGTGATTATGTGTGTGAGTAGGTGACAAAATGTGTAGTGTAAACAGCGAAGCACACCCAAATATTGCTTATATGATTGGTATTGTGGAGCAGCGTGGCCTAATGGTTACGGCGTTGGACTCAAGATCTAAAGGTCGTGAGTTCGATTCCCGACCACGGTCACGGTCATTCTCATTTTCCTCAGTCCACCCATCTGTAAAATGGGTACCTAGCTTTAGGCAGTGGAAGATATTGTCAGAATGCTAGTGACCAGCGCCTATAAATGGCAGCGGCACTGTATGCTCTCCAGGGAGTCGAGAAAGTCCTAAGAGTGATCAGGCCTGCTGGGGTAATGATAGTGTGAAGTCGCGTGAGCGGGCATTAGCCTGGATACGAGACTTATAAACCGCATTATTATTATTATTATTATTGAATTTGGCCTGCTTGGCTTTTTCATGCTAAAAAAGCACATATCACAATGAGATAGACTATCATTGTTCAGTGTAATGGTATACAGTGAGACTTTCATATCTACATTTTATCTGCCTTCAAACGACACAACACTGTATAATTGTAAGGTGGTCGAAGCATTTGAAGATGATTATGTGGCTGCAAAGCAGTCATAGGGCCCTCACAAAATGACTAAGATACAAATGTTGCTCTGTATTTTGAAAAGGTTGTGAGTACAGGCACCTAGCTGTTGAAGCCCTTTCACTATTCCACTTGCTTTTTGTTGTTTTAATGATCCAGCTGTTCTTGAACTTCTGCTCTTCAGTTTAGTGCCATGGAGTGGAATTGACAGCCTCTTTGCTGTTGCTGTGAGGAACTGTATGTTGGAATTCGGTGTTATGAATTGTTCCATGATGTTAATGAAGACAGTATATTCAAATAGTTTCAGACGTGGATTGGAATGGAGGCAGAGCTGGGGGTTCTGGTACTGGATTGTGCTGAGATGCATATATTTAAAGGAACATGGTATATTCTATGATGGAGGAGATCAGTCTCTCTGTAGGTTATTAAAGCTGTCTTTTGGGTTTGGTCAGTTCATTTAATGGTGTACCATTCTCTGTTATCCTTCCAGCATACATGTTCAACATTTCTTCTCTAAAGTTGCTTTTGATAATCTGTTTCCCTGAGTTATAGGCCATGAATATGACAGATTGTGGAAAACTAGCTCCTTTCTTCATTTAAAATGTGTCCAACAAGCTATTTTCAGGGGGAGGCAAAGAGGTGCTAAGATTTTCCCATCATCACATGGTTAGCAACACCAATATCCACTGATCAGGGCACTGTTTCATTCATAGAGACGTATTGTCAGAAATGCCTAGCAGGTGACATCTTGAGTTGCCCTACCAACGCGTTGGGGAGGGGAGATGGAGGAGTTCCTTTACAATGCTGAAATGGTACTAACAAGAATAGAAAAACTTGTCAAACTTGTTGATAGCATGGGGTGGATTGGTTATGTGCTGGGATAAGGAAAATATTAATTTATACCGGTATGCATATTTATCAGATACATGGATCCCATATGCACTGTTGTCGAATATTTTATTGTAAGGTGATATTTCTTTCACAGTGACTACACACTTTTTGTTACTAGCTTCTGAACCAACTAGAATGTAATAATGGTTGATACTTGGCTTTTCATTTCCTATCATTTTACTTCTTACGGCATGACAGAATTGGTCTGATATGACTGATGACAACATGTCAGTGTAAATTTGCTCCAAGTTTGCCTACAAGGAATGTTTCTTAGCTACAAAACCACAGATGTCTTCCACATGAGTTATTTGCTTTTATATTTTGGCATCCAGTTTTCATCATCTTCACCTCTTTTTATGAGTATTTTGTTGATAGTAGTGATTTGAGATTTTGTTGTTATATGAGCAATGCTCATTGAGTTGATTGTGCTGGTGATTGAGTTTATTTTTTCTTGCTTTGAATTTAGTAATTATTATGTGAATGTGGTGATGTGTTAAAAGACAACCTCCCCTCTCAGCATCGCCAAAATGGACTTGTAGATGGTGGTCCGGGTAACAATGTCAGGAGCTTACAAGTGTTCCTTATATCTGTCGTATGGATATCTGCTCTTTAGAAGCTGCTGTAGGGAGGTGATGCTTTGCCATATAATTTGCATTTGGATGTAATGAAAAAAAGAAAATGGCAATAGTTTAAGAGATTTCCCCTCCATAGCAGGATCTTGTAGGAAATTCAGTCAGATTTCAGGCCATAGATGTTCAAACTGCATTGCACTGAACTGTTGCTTAAAGGGACAGGGGTAGTTATCTGCTTCACAGCCTAATAAGTCGCTCTATTTTCGGGGATTTTCATTCTGGGAGCACGTAATAAGTGCTGTGTGACGTCAAAAAGCGAGATAGGGTAGCAGACGATTCAATCATCTGCTAATCAACAGAACTGAATTGAATTGCTAGCTTTGCTCGCTTATGACGTCACGCAGGTCCCGCTTTTATGACGTCACGCAGCACCCGTAAGCAAATACCCACCCTGTCCCTTTTGAAATGGATCAGATCTCCTCATCATATTTTATTAGGGAGATTTTGTTGAATGACCAAAAGCCTATGCGCTCTGCTGACAGATTGGAAAGTAGCCAAGCACAATAAATTTTTTGTTGTTTTTTTTTTGCAAGTCAGCAATGATCCCAAAACTATTTTCATCACATTATTTAGGTGTGTTACTAATTGTGCAGTGTTAAAAGATTCCGTTGTGTTTGATATTGATGTGTATAATGTAAGTGCAAAGATGGAATTAACGGAAGAGAGTGAAGATGCGACGGAAGAAAACGGAAGAAACGCCCCATGAGACATGATGATTTCTCTTAACATACAAGTTCAGTTTATGGTTGTCTTGTAAACAAAAGGTCGCGCTCAGCACGTGGTAAAAACTTAAAAATAGAATTTCCACGTGGGTTTGTTGTTGTTATTCAGAGTAGGAACAAGCATTTGGTTGGCTGAGTTGGGGGTTCCCTACTGAATATTCATAGCATTACCACATGCCCCGGGACCACTTTCAGCCAATCAGCGCAGCGCCCTAACATCATTGATATCTCGCGCGCACTGTGTAGCGTAGATCTTTCTTCTGGACTACAAGATTTTGATTCTTTCGAATTTATCAGTGATAATTCGTCGTTTGGAGTGCTAAATGAAAATGTCGTTAGGTCTTGGAAAAAGGATAGAGCTTGAAATGAGGGGGAGACCGGCAGATCAGGTAAGGACACAATTTTCTGAACTTGTTTCGCATGCAAACTTGGCCACGACTGTCCTTAGCCTTAGCGTGCACATCAATGCATGGGCATGGGACCCTGTCTTTGACATTGCGCTCGTTGACTACTTCTCCTCTCCTAGACGCTCTTATCTCGAAGCATCATGCCTTCCCTGCCTGTTGCTATCATATCATGCATAATTTCAGCCAATTTTGATATTTTGTGATGGATGGCACATGTTTTTGCCGTCTTTTCTAGCCCAAACATGGCGCCCTTTCGACTCCCCTTCTGCTTCAGTTCAAGGCTTCCCATGCCCAGTATAAAATTGTATTCTGTGGTTGAATTTGTCCATATGAATAACATGGTAGTGGAAATTAGCTATCATTTCCTACATCTGTTTTCTTGAGTAAAAACAACTGGGTAAAAGTTGAAACAGTGGCCAAGTCCATTGGTTTCTGTAAGCCCAGTCAAGATTGTTGTTGTGGTTGTCAAACGTTGTTTGACTGATCGTCGTGGAATAAAAATGTCGGAACTTTCAATCCTGGGCACAAATCGAGTTCGGACCATTTCTTTGTTTCTTTGAACCTTTCTGCGTGAAATATTTCAGTCTATCAATTAGTTTCATTCTTTCTGTCAGCCTTTCTATGTGCTAGGAAATCTTGTGGTAAGATTTCTGCCACCACCCAGCGAATCACACGCACGCGATCGCCGAAACTCGCGTTGAAGGTGGCAGGGGAGATCAGCGTGTTTTCAACGTTTCGCCATTTCTTCCTCGGCAGCGTCGCCAGCAGTTCGTGCGCCATCTTGAATGCTGAGAAAATAGTTGGAAACCATGGATTGCAGTCGTTTTCTGCATCTGATTTTACTGGAACAGATGCCAGAATGCATTTGCTATTGTTATTCACCGTTTATTCGTGGAATCAAGGCATACTGTTTGATATCTAGGTAAATGTAGCAGTTGGGTTGTGACATTCGATAGACCTCGCATTTCCGCCATGTTTGATTAGGCCTCGGAGGTCAGGGTGCATGAGAAAACTGGTCTTATGGACCGAAAGGCCCAGAGTGGGATCGCTATGGCATGGCTTGTCCCTATAAAAGAGGGAATGGTACGAAAAGACCGAGTCATAGAAATAAGTACTACTCATGATGCAATTGCGGCATAAAATAAATGGCAAATTACAGCTAAAAAAGCTAATATCTGAGCATGAATTAGACTAGAGTTGGCTTATTCTGAGACCAAGACCTGAGTTTTGTGTACAATTTCAAGTTTTGAAAAAATCCCCATTACATGCGCCCCCACCTCTCTAATATGCAAAAGAGCATTGGACCCCATGAGCCTTTTAAGAGTCTTTTAGTTAAAGACAAGGGTATGGAGTGAGTATGAACATTTTGCCCTAGTCTAAGATCTAGACTAGATCGAGTCTAGTTTGGCTGAAAATTGCCTTAAATGTAGTCTCTACTGGAGTCTAGAACATTAAATTTTTAAAATGAATGGAGAGTAGTAAATTTTTTTTAGTCTTTCACTTCACTCAGCCCAAGTAAACTACAATACTACGGTGACTGTGAGTCCACGTAATTTAATCTCAAAGTAGATTAGGCCTAATTGATATTTTTCTCTTAGACAGAAAAAAAAAATTCTTTCATTGCACATTGTAAAAGTATCCCCGTTACAATCCTTTTGGCTGGGTTTTTTACTTCTTTACGTTGAGAATACCGTAGTTGCAAATTCACCTTTTTTATTCTTTGCATTATGTAAAACTATGGTATACAGCACAGGCATGAAATAAAGAAGTTGGTGCCTAAGAGTAAGAGGGCAGGCGGGTAGGCAAGGTTTGGGCTCAATGTTGCAGGACAGGACTTCCGTTGCATCAGTACATCATAGTTAGTCACCAAATCACTTTTATACCGACATGATTCTGGGTGTGTATTATTTATATTTTATACAGCATTACTCAGCAACTGATAAGGGGGGATGGGGGGNGGGGGGGGGGGGGGGGGGGGTCAGGCAGGGGCAAAAATTTGATCAATAATTATGCTTCATTATTGATGCAGCACAACATCATGTATTTGAGCTAGACCTAGTACTACTGGAAGAATATGGCTCTCTAGGACTAAGCGTGTATTTGAGACAAAAACACTGGAACACCATCATTATTTATTGCTTGCAGGCCGCAAAAAGACAGCACAAGCCATACACAGTCTAATCTAGCCATATTGCAGAATAAAGCAAAGGAAAAATGTTCATGTCTTAAGATAAACTGCAGTAGAGTAAATGGTAAGGCTCATTCGCGGGACTGCACCACTTTAGTAATGATATAGTCCATTTAGTCTTAAATTAGTCATCAAATTGGTGATGTCATGAGAGAATGCCATCAACAAGATTAGATCTCTATTGAGCAGGCTGTGTTGGGCTTTGAAACTTTCAGATGAAAGATGCCTGAAGCATGCATCAGACTGTCGTTTCAAGTTTTGTATAGGTCTAAATGAATACTTTCCCAGTAAAAATCATTAATTTGTCGATATCTGGTAATTCAAACCGCCTATGATGGTCCCAGTGATATCCACCAGAGCCGACTCAACTGTGTTTGTGCTTTGTAACCTTTTTTTTTTTTTTTTTAATTTCTGCAATTTATTAACCTTTGGTGCTTTAGCCCTAATAGTTATGACCTACATTTTTTCTTTCCTTTTTCACAGATTTTGGATCTGAACCTTGACAACTGCCGTGCCAGTAAAATTGAAGGTCTCACCAGTGACTTCACAAATTTGCAGACCCTAAGTCTCATCAACCTAGGGCTACAGAGTTTGGAAGGATTTCCTAAACTTGGGAACTTGAGGAAGGTAGGTTTTTAGTGCAGAAAAGCTGCATAATCAGCTTACCATGTCACCAGGTGGCAGTCTTTCAAAATAACATCAATTTAGTGAGAGCACTGCCGTTTCAGTAGCTGGCCCTCTTTTGTACTCGGCAGTAAAGAATTGTATGTGTTAGTGGGGTATTATTTGAGGAAAAATTCTGTATGAGGTTTTTGGGGCTGTATTGAAAAGTAGGTCATGTAGCCTTCAAATATCAATAGAGTTCTGGGACCATTTGTCAGATTTTCAAGTCAGGGTATTGCACATATCCACCACATACCTAAACTCAAGTTAATGAAACAAAAGTTCATGAAAATTGAACAGGAGTATAATTCTGAAGTCAGGCAGACATTTTGACATCTGGGTTGGTTTGGGAGGGGAGTACCCAGTACATTTCAGGATTTACCCATTGTGTGGAGCAATGGTATTTTTTTAGCTGGTGTCGTTCATTTAACACTTTCTGTACCAATACTTTGTGCATTGAATTTACCCTTCAGTACCAAGGCCTCTGGTCCAGGATAGCAATAATTAGGGTTATGATTTTCAAAAAATCACTGAGAGGCAACGAATGGACAGATTGAGACGAAATTTTCAAGATATATTGAAGAATAAATAACGGATACAAAAATCAAGGTTGCGGAACATTATGGTCACATGACCCTGGCAGCCATTTTGAATAACTGATGAGATTGATGCCAAATCATGTAGTCTATACTGAAATAAAAAAAATCATATAAAATACAATTTTTTTTCTAGTTTTATAAAAACAGTGCCAAATTGCTCTTTGAAGTATCAAAGTTGAAGTTGTATCAAACCAAGTCTTTTTCCTCACAGTGTCTCTGCTCTGTCCAAGCACCTGTTGTGCATATCGATTTGTCTCTTCCACAGTAATATCAATAAGAGAATCGGGGGAAAACATTTTGAAGTATTGTAGGCAACTCTGAGGCTCAGGTCTATCTTCATCCACCAAAATTCCCCCACCTCTATGCTCTGAAAGCCATTCAGGATAGTATGGATCTTCTTCTGGATACAAAACCCAAGCAAATTTAGATTGATCAGCTGTTTGTGGACCACGCCCCCTTCGTTTTCTCCCTTCTCTACCTCTTTTTCGACCTCCTCCAATCCCCTGAGCCCCTACATCATATTCTGAACCACTAGCTGTAGAAGATCTATCATTGTCTGAACCTCGTTCTTCATCACTGTGTCAATAACTTTCCCAGCTGTCATCACTATCAACTCCTCTCCTGAGTCTGAATCATGGCGATCTATTATTGTGTCATCCATGTCTGGCACAAAAATGCTTATGTTTTCACCAAAACACGACATATCCGCTTCAAAAAATTCACAAGAAAATCTGAGGGTCTCCTCTCTTTATTAGAGTAACGTCCCTTGNTTCATTTAAGGCTTTGGGTAATTCTCCTTTAGGGCTGTTGCTCTGTCTGATCTGTGTCAGGAATACAAAGAGCTGGAGTCAAGCTCTCCATTTTTGTTCAGAGCATTTTTCATCTCTCATTAACTGGGACAAGATTTCTGCTTACATCGCCTTGTTATGCAAGATCAGTCAGTTTGCTTTAGGCTTTGTGATGACAATTTAAAAAACAATTACGAAGCAGAAATGCCGACAAAGCAAAGATCATGGGAAGCAAGATACTAGTATCCATATTTAATGAAGGAAGCAATTTGAGTTGGCCCCTGGCAATCTTCTGGAGGGCAAAAAGTGTTAGATGGTTTTTAAAGTTTTGAACTAATCAGGGTGTGGAAAAAGGAGAATTCTGAAGGTTCATTAAGACATGATGTTCTCTCTTTTCCCCAGTTGGAGCTTAGTGACAACAGAATTTCAGGAGGTCTCAACCATCTAGCTGGCTGTCCTAATTTGACACACCTTAGTCTCAGTGGCAATAAAATTAAGGATTTTGATGTCCTAGATCCACTGGTAAGTAAATTTGTTCTGTTTGCTGTGCAACCATCATTTAACAAAAGTTCTAGTAAAAAATATTGGTGGATAGATGTGTTGTGTATTTCAAGATGGTTTTATGAATGTTGTCCACATTAGCGTACAAGAGTTTCAAGCTGCAAAAGATTCGGCGCTACACATTTTGCAAAAAAAAAAATTTTTTTTTGTATGGTTATTCATTGTATTAGTGCTGAGGATGTTTCTCAGTTTCAGAGAGTGAAATGCACTTCATCAGATGTTTATGGAAATCAGTTGGGGCTCCTCCCTTGGTAATGCTTACACTGCATACATTGAGGCCAGCAGGAGTTGAAATTATACCATTTATTTACTAACTAAACAGGTGGGGTGAATGTGGAAGTACCAGGTTTACTTTCAGTACTATTCTGTGAAGAAATATGGTGTGTGCAGTTTTTGCTGATTTGAGGAAAATCTTTTTAATTGGGACACCAGCAGTCAGGGACAATCTAAGAAATCATGAAATTGTAAGTGTATGCTTTTGAGAGTGGGCCAAAATTTGAGACTTGTGGAAAGATGGAACTCCATTGATACCAAGTTTAGAGAGAGAAAAATAAAGTTTAAGCAAAAGGTCTGTTCAAAAGGTTTAACATGCACTTCTAAGCAGACAAAAATGGCTTAAATATCAATGTTTTATATATCTACATGTTTTATGGCTGTTTATGCAGTGAATGAAAGATTTAAAATTGTTCCCATACTCAGAGTTGGTGCCTGGCTGTGTTTGTAGACCATACTGTTTTAAACACTATTACCTCACTTTATAGCCAATTTAACCAATTGCCAGGATCCTTATCATGTTTCACATGACCCAGTGAGCAGCTGAGGGTAGGGGGTTGTTTCATGGTGGAATCTTGACAAAAGTTAATGAAGTTTTCACCTGTGTTTTGCATTTGGGTCATTTTGTCCCAGGATGGTAGAATTGAATTTTTTAAGGTTTATGTTCAGATTACTGAACAAACAAGGCTCAGCATTACTATGTTGAAGCCAGTGTCTAAGTTAGATGCCAGGGATGCCACTCTTCCGAGAATTCTCGGAAATCCGAGAACATCAGCGGCTCCGAGAATGCCATCCGAGGTCCTTCCGAGAACCCGTGGCGACTCTTCGAAGAAGTAAATTCCTGAGATCCGAATTTTTACAGGAAGTTTCGGTACGGCCGCCGTGTGGATAGATCAGCATTTATAACAGACATTATAAGCGTTTCAGTACGGCCGACGTATGGCTAGACAGATTAAATTCAATGAAAGGTCACTTCCGGCCTCAGTAAACGCGTTTCGTAAATTCCGAACTGTCGTGGAAGCGATTATTTTGGTTTTGAAAACTCATTTGCAGTTTGCAGCATGGAAACCATACGAGGCACACAAATTCGGCGTTACGCTTTCCTATACACGCGCTCTTTTGCGCAAATGAATTTGTAGGCCTAGCTTTGGCAGCACTAGAACTGACCAATAGCTCGTCGCTCTTGCTCGTCTTCCTGGGTCGTTGTGTGGCAGGGCTGGTCTACTTCGCAGAACACGTAGATCTACGTTGATTTGCGGAGATAGTCTGAATCATTATATTTATTGAAAAGCAAGAGATCTAAGCAGCAAAACCTTTTAAGGACATCCTAGTACTGTAGTATCTATGGGAATTTTCCAACAAGCTACAACCCAATCACTTTGAGAAAGAAGATTACAACCCAATCACTTTGAATAAGCAGCCTGTCTCAGACTCTCAGCCTTCAATTTCTGATACTGTCGAAGAACATGTTTGAATGACTAATTAGCAGAATCAAACCATGTGATGAGTGTTATTCAAACAGCCTTATCAGCTGCATGATCCATGATTATTAGGGGTTGGCAAGCCTGCTTTCGATTTCTCTACTGTATAATAATGTAGTAAATTTATGTGTCTTCACTTTTGTAAAGAGACAGCTTTATTTTTTTATTGTCTAACATAGGTTTATTTCGGGAGCAAACATGATTTGGCTCTTTGAAAGTAGAAGTTTCAGATTAGAGAAGCCAAGTCCACATGATTTTCCGTGAAGCCGCAAGTTTCAGAGAATTTTACGAAAAGTGAATGGCATCCCTGGATGCGTTTGCAGGTTTAGCAGTCATGACCATGTGAATACAATGCTAAACCATGCAACATGATTGATGGCTCTGTATGTTATGAAGGGCTGCTATATTTAGCGTGAAACTCGTATCAGTTTTGTATCAAATTACCCAACAGTCAGGTGCAGACGATGAAAGGTTACTCTCACAGACTTACTAAACAGGTGATAGCTT